>JAKCWG010000231.1:0-120421 GCA_021464415.1 Lonicera japonica | reverse complement strand
AAAGTTACATTCCCTCATTTATTGGGAATGAGACTCAAGAAGTTATTTCTATCTCCTGTCATGTGCTTTGAGCATCCACTATCCAAGAATCATTTAGTTTTGCTACCTTGGGCTTTCAAGCACACCTACACCATAACCATAAGTAACTTCTCCTTTGGTACCCAAAATGTGTTGGGTGGGTCCCTTTGGGTTAGCAAACATAGTGATTTCTTTTGGAACCCAAGCAAGTTTCCTCTTAGGGAAACTCTCATTCCTATAGTAACAATGATCCACATAGTGAGTATTTCTACCACAATATGAGCAAAGATAAGTGGGATGATAAGGTGTGTATGTTTTAAAAAAGCTTTTGTAATCCTTTTGGTTGTCAATTTGGTTATAACCTAAACCGGCTTTGTCGAATACACACCTTTGCATTCCTAATAGTTTATCCAAGTTGTCCCTTCCGTTGGTGAACTTGGCTAAACTATTAGTTATGTCATTCACTTAGTTTTTCAATTTGACATTTTTCACTACAAGTGTGTTTAGAGTTTTTTTCTCATTTTCTTTCTTCAAAGTTTTGATTTCATTTTTCAAAACCACATTTTTTTTTTCAAATGTTTCACACTTACTAGAAACCATTAAATTGTCCTTTTTGAGACTTACATACTTTTTAGATAAGTTTTCAAACTTGATATGCAATTCCTCAAACATTTCATACAATTCATAATAGTCATTCTCATCATGTGCATCACTATTAATAGAGATATTATCATCGTTAAATGAATCATAAATAGAATCTACCTCATCGTCTTTTTCCATAAGGCAAAGGTTTGTCGTTTCCTCGCCAATAGAGTCGGCATCGGACTCCCCTCCTTCGGAATCACTCCAAGTGCCTTTGAGGGCGTGCTTTACTTGTTTGAAAGCTTTGTCCCTCTTGTCCTTTTTTCTAATTGGGCAATTGGTTTTGAAATGCCCCGGTTAATGGCAATGGAAACACTTTTTTACTTCTTCATTTTTAAATCTTGGTTGACTAGATTGATAATTGTTCCTTCTTGAAGAAGAAGAATCAAAGTTGTTTCCTTTTTCCTGGAAGTTCTTCTTCTTAGATAAAATTTTTATAAATTTTTTAGAAAGAAGAGCCATGTCCTCATTACCTCCCATTGACTCATCGTCATCCTCTCGTTGACTTGCTTTGAGAGCTAGAGTCTTCTTGGCTTTCGAATCACCCTATTTTTCTCTTTATAATTCCTTCTCATGGGTTTTGAGAGAACCAAATAGTTCGTCCATGCTAAGCGTCTTGAGGTTCTTGGCTTCTTGAATAGCCGTCACTTTTGGTCTTCATTTCTTGGGAAGAGTTCTAAGAATTTTTTGAATCTTATCTTCATTTGAATATACCTTTCCAAGAAAATGTAAATCATTAGTGATAATAGAGAACCTACTATACATAGAAGCAAGTGATTCATTTGACTCCATTTTGAATAGTTCATAATTATGAACGAGCATGTCAATATTGTCATCCTTAAATTGTGAGGTTCCCTCATGAGCAACCTCTAATTTGTCCCAAATTTCTTTGGCGATTTTACAACTAAAAATTTTGTTGTATTCGTCTATGGTTAATGCACAATGTAGAGAATTCAAAGCTTTAGCATTAAATTGGATTTCCTTAATGTCATGCTCGTCATATTCGAAAATAGACTTAGGAGTAATATTACCCCTTTCATCGGTTTTGGTAATCTCATAGGGTCCCATGAGTGTAACCCTCTATTGTTCAAAGTCACTAGCTTGTAAAAAAGTACACAAGCGATTTTTCCAATAACTATAATTTTTGCCATTAAATAGAGGTAGCCTAGTGGTGGAAGAACCTTTGTTAAGTTCGGTTCCTTGATAAATAGACAGGATCGTAAACTCTAAGATTGTAAAATCAAAACAAGAGTACAACCTCTGATACCAACTATAGGTTGGAAAACACCCTAGAAGGCGGTGAATAGGTTTTTTTTAAACTAAATCGAATTTTTAAAAGTCGTTTTAAAAATAATTAAAGTCTATATCAAGCAATCAAACAAAACACTTAGATAATTATAATCTCAAAGAAAATATAGCAATAAATAATAGAGCTAGAGAAAGAAAGATTACACCGATAGAAGTCGAAGATTTTTTGTCCACACGGTTCGGCTTGTTAGCCCTTATTTCGCGCTGGGTTAGTTCCCCGAGAATTTTCACTAATACCGATCTTCTTCCGGGTGAAGATCAAACATTTACAAGTGATTACACTCTACAAATGTTGCTATCTCACAACACTTACCACAAGAACAACCTCTTGCTGTTTTAAGAGATGAACCTCTCTTAATAATTGAAGAAAATGAGTTTGGTGACTAACACCAATGTACAATAGCTCTTAAGTGTACGAAGATTACAATTTAAGCTTATACTAGGAGATATCAAATTTGATCAACAATTTATAGCTCAAAATAATGAAGATTGATCAAAATCAATGTTCTTGGATCTTTGAGAATTGAATATAGATGAAGATAATAGTGTAAGAATGATTCAAATGTGTTTAAATATGTCTTAGATAGTGTATATATAGTCTAGGACAACATATGGCCGTTTGGAGGGAGTTGGTAGAAGTTTAATACCAAAAATGATAAAAAATTAAAAATCCAACGGCTAATTTCTAGGCCATCAGTCGACTGAGCAAAACTCATCAGTCGACTAATGATCCCCACTGGTCTGCTGCCAGAAAGTCCAAAAATTCAATTTTTCAAACTTTTGCAAATTTGCTCAAAAATCAATTTTAAAGCTTGGGGAATGTTAAATATAAGTTTCTAAGACTTTTATGAAGTGAAGAGCTCAAAAACAATGTCGTTAGAATTTAAAACGAATTTATTTCAAAAACAGTTTTTCGCCACGAAGAGGTTTTTGAAGGAATCTTGATTCAATCTTTGATTTGATCAAACTAATAATGTTAAAACACTGTATGAGCTATAATGATGATCAAATAAGAAACTTTACATGAATTCTAAAGAGCTTACTCAAATATTAAATAAACGAGTCTTTGAAAGCCTTATGAAGTTTATTCAATTCTTCACTTGTTTTGGTCTTTGATCCTCATTGATTTGTAATGGTGAATGAGCTTTGATCAAGTTGAAGTGTGATGTGAGATAAACGAGATTTGTAAGCTTTGTGGAAAAGTGATCTTGGTTCCGGCTTGTGGGTTTTTGTCCACGTGTTAAAACAATGTTTGTGGCTAATACTTAAAACAACAACTTAGTTAAATATACAAGATTAATGTTATTGTTATTATCAAAATAAGATTAGTGACTATAAGGTCAATACCTACCTTTCAGCCTTGTCCAAGGAAAAACAGCTTCAATGAATTAATCAACCTTTTCCCCAAGCCCTGATACTACAACATTGCCGACCCCTTGAGCGTACTCCAGAAGGCATTGCAAATCCTTCATCCATCATGTTATACAGTTTAATAACATACTAATAGGCCATTAGGTGAACAAGAGGATCCTTAGCCTATTTTAGGTGTCCAACGAGGGTATTTTAAACTTTCGAGGAAAAGGTGTGTTTTCCACATGGCGAGTTAAAGTTTTAATGGCATCATCCATCCCGTATGCGTTATCGTGCTTGCCATTCTCCACTTTCTCAAATCGCTTGATCAGCACTTCCACTTGTTTTGATGTTATGGTAGACATCAGGGGTTCTTTGTTTGAGGATGACTAAATGGGGCTTCGCGATTCGTACATCTATCTCCTTGCTGCTTCTAATTCCTTCTCTTGTCCAGCTCCTCGCTTAGTTCCAATCCCTGTGTATGCCCTCTTCGTGCGACGGCTTGCACCATCAGCGGTGATGGTTACCGCAACTAAGCTACTGGAGCAATGTTAAGGGAGAAGACCTCTGCGAGGTTGCGTACTTCTTGCAAGGTTTCCTCTTGTCGCTCACTCAAATTAGTTATAGCGGTTGCAATATAGGAGACGATGATAGGCTTCCTTTGTGGTGCCATGCTAATTGATGGCTTCTTAATGGAATTTTGTAAGAAACTTTTGTTTGCCATAGACAGCGCCCATTAAGCCGTTGCGAATTATTCCCTTATACCCGAATTTGACTAGGATTTGTGTGTGCGTAAAGTAAGAGAAAACAAACCATAACACCAAGAAGTAACGTGGTTTGCCAAAAAAGGTACATACTCCACACACTTTTGTTTTTTTCTTTTAAAGGTGCCCTACGAAAATAGAGGTGGTTACTATGGTAGGGTTCATGAAATGGTTTTCAGATATCAGGGCTTTTATATAATAGGTCTTATAAAAGGCAGATAGGCTTTATCATGTAGTTGACTCAGCTAAAACGATGTAAGTTTATAACACCCAAGTGTAGATAATCAATTAAGTAATAAATACTCGGTATTGGAGGATGTGAAGTTCTTTGAATTATAAATGTTTATTTCAAAATGGAGAAAGAAGAAAAATAAGGAAAGGATGGTTTATGGTGATAAGAGAATTATTACTAGCTAAACTAACTAAAGGCAATAAAATTAAACTAAGCATGTAACTAAAACTAAATCTACATTTAACAAGGCAACGAAACTAACCCGCCGAAAACATGCAAAAAGGCTAAAGAAAATAAACACTAAAAATAGCGTATTAAGGAAATTAAACACGTGAAAAACTTTAGTTAAAATCAAGAATAAAAAGTGTTAGAGGTATTCATAAATTCCAGGTAATACAATGGGCATTCAGTGGATCAAGAATCCTTTCATATTTAATTTTTCTTTAAAAATTAGCCTACTATACACAAGTTAATTAAACTTGTAACTCGTATCTTTCGCGATAATCCTCGCATGAAATCAACCATACATACCAATACTAATAATGGAATTCATTCTCGTTACTTAATTTTATCGGAAACACTTGTCTATAAAATGAAGTAGTATTTGACACTAAAAAAGAGTAAGTAAAAATCATAATTTAATTCAAATATGTTAAAACTTTATTAAAATCAAATTTGAATCAAAATGGGCAGTGAAAACACAAAATTGACAATTTCGATATCAAAAATTATAAAGGTTTAAACGAACATTGAAAACAGCGTGGTAATGTTTGAGATCTAAAAAATACATAACTAATTGATTTAGAGAGTATAAACCGCTCTTTAACTCAACTGGTTAGCGTTTACCGCAAAACCAAAAATTAAAACTAGTTTAGTTCTTTTATGCAAAATATATTATTAAGTTTCTTATAAAATTGTATGATTAGCATACAAGAACAATAATCTAACAAATCCATATATGCTCAATAAATTATAAATATAAATAAGTATATAAATATTCAAGATTAAAAAGCAATTAAAAACATGCATCCAAATTATAAGCGATTAATTAATAAAGCAGCAATTAAATTAAAAACTTAAAATTTGAACCACGCGCATAGTTCAATAATCAAATATAAAATTAAATTTTTAAAACCTTCATCTCTAACTCCATATTAATCCAAAGAAAAATAGTGGAAGCCGTACAAAAATTGTCTTTAATGCTCAAAAGAAAAATAAAATAAAGGAAGAAGAAGAATGAAGAGAGAAATTGAAAAAATGAATTCACTGTGCAGCGGCTCCTCTAATTCGCAGCTCCTCTAATTCTCGCGGCTGTGTTGTGATCCTCTCTTGTACCTAGGGCTGGCATTTTATACCGAAAAACCGATAATCGAGCCGAAAAATACAGAACCGAAGTAAAAAAAATCGAACCAAACCGAACCAATTAAAAACGGTTACCAAAATTCAGTTACCGAATATTTTCGATACTGCAACGGTTTTGAAGTCTCACATTTTTCGGTTATACTAAATCGATAATTATACCGAAATTGTGATAAAAGTCATAAAACTATGTTGAAAATGGAAGAGTAAATGGGACCAAATGAAGTGTGAAACCATGTGCCAAAACAGTGGGCTGACCTTTTCCCCTTTCTCATTTATTTCTTATTTCATTTATATAAAAAACTTCTCCATCTTCATTTTTCACTCTCTCTCTACAATACCCCTCTCTCACCCTCTGCAAAATATTTGTATATATATTAATATATATATATATACCTCGCATGCCTTTCTCTCTCTCTCCACCGCCACGCCACCTCCCACCGGCAACTGCCTTTCTCTCTCCACTGTCACGCCACCTCCCACCAGCCACCGCACCTGAGCAATCAATAACCATCTATCTTTCTACACCTTCTTTCTAGGTTTAAACAATTTGGTTGATGTTTGATACTACTTTAAGGCTCTTAAAATGGGTCTCACTACCTTTTCTAGGTTCTTGTGAATTTTATTTTGAGTAACCAAAATCCTCCTTTACATTTGATTCCGGTAAATATTAAAATTTTTACCGAATTATCAAAAAATTCGGAAACTGAAAATTCGGCAACCGAACTAATTTCGGTTCAAAATCGGTTTTGAATTTAATAGTACCAAAATTTTCGGCTCGATTCGGTATATGTGGTTTCGGTTCGGTTCCCGAACCGATGCCAGCCCTACTTGTACCATGCTCTTTTATTCATTGCATGGCTTGGCAAGGACTGCCGTATTAAGGAAGGGGGCTCGAACACAGGGTCCACGAGATGCGTTATATATCCAGCTGGGCTAATTCAAACTGATTCGCTAACGTACTGTTCATATTCTGGCCACACCTTTTTGTTTTGAATTTTGATTAATGCACGATTTTTGCCTACGCTTAACTAACTCAAAGCTATACAATTTTCACAAATTTCTCATGGATCAATACCAGAATTGACTATAATAATGGCATTGCGCACTTGCAGTCATGCTCTTCTTTAACCAAAAACTTTTCGGTTTGATTCCAACTGGTTTCCTTGCTTGGGATTGCTTTACTAGCTTCTAGACACTTGCATTCACTCCATTAATGCATAGGCTCAATTTTTCCTTTGGATTGCTTTCTTGAGTTCAATTCAACTTCGAATTTACCTGGCAATGGTTAACTTTGGACATTTTGGCTCTTGCTTCACAATTGATCACTTTTAAATTGTAAAAAGGCTAAATTGCACTAGAAACAAAAATATTATCTAATTTCATGATTAAAACTAAAATCTCAACAATTCCGAATAATATAATCAAATTCATGCACATTGAGCCATCTAAATAAGTATGAAAATGCAATTATAAGTCCAATAGCTAGTATAATATTTAGGAGAATATTCTCTTTAGTTTTATTTTTTGTAATTGCTTAGTTAAGTATGAGGCTACTTCAGTTATCCTGTAGATGCATTAGATATGGTCACACGCTTGAGAATAGGCCACAGTTTTGTGCCTTCTTGGTGGGCTCACGACCCAATCGGTTTTGACCATGTACTTGGTCCAATTAGTGTAGGCTTCATTTAACCGGGTCGGGCCATGGGCTATGGCCAATGGCGGAGTCAGGAATTTTGTTCAGGAGGGGGGGCAAACTAATAACACAACAAAAATTTTTGCATATACTATTTGGAGTAGTATAATCAACATACGCCCCTGAATTTATACAGTCTATTGCACATACGCCCCTCGCCCGCTTTTCCCCGCTGCCCAAATTTAATTACACACGCAACCCTTAACTTTCATACTATCACACGGAGACAGGCATATTTTGCAAAAATTTGCCAAAAGTCCAGGTGGGGCCATGGCCCCACCTAGCCCCTGTGTGGCTCCGCCCCTGGCCATGGCATACTCTGTTTAAATTTGAGTTTGTACCCAGACCTGGTTGATACATCCAGGTCACACACAATAAAGTCCCTCATATCAATAATCTAAAGAGTTGCATCTAATAATGTAAACACTAAATGATGCGGTCCCTCCACGTACTTTGAATGACATTATTGTTAGTTTTAGTCATATCCATTACGCTTCGATCCAATTCCGTCTAATGAGGTATAGTTCAAGAGCTAAACGTTTGAATTTTTTTCTTGAAACTTGTTAGAGATGGTTTCTATGAAATGATCATGTAAAATTCAATTTAGAAGTGGATGAGATGATCGTGTATATTATATCTTGTTCTGAAATTTATAAACAAATTTTAAAAACTGGCTGTGAAGAACATAATATATGTTGTCTCTAAATTCAATGTATCTATTATGTATTACATTTATAAATTTAGTTTTAACCCATTTGTTGTATTATATAGAGCATCTGTCGGGCAATATTTATAATTTTGAACATAACTACTTAAAAAAATCTTAAGTAACTCAATATTGAACTCATTTTAAAGATCTCCTTGCATAGATTCAAAAGTAATAATATCACTGAAAAACAAACAGGGTTAAGTGACTTAAATTATTTTACTAGTTATAAGAAATGAAAAAGATGAACACGAATAAGAAAAAAGGAAATTTATATTGTCCTATTATAATAAAAAGATCATCTTGTTTGTAGATTTAGAAGATGCAGAAAAGATGGAGATGCTGGGAATAGAAATGGCTAGACATTGTGGAGGTCTTCCATTAGCAGTAACTGTGCTAGGAGGACTTCTGATAACGAAGCAAAACTTGAGAGAGTGGGAGAAGGTTCACCGAAGTATCAAGTCATATGTAAGGAGTGGCGACAGAGACCACCATGGCGGGGTACTAGAAATGTTAGCTTTAAGTTATAATGAATTGCCATATCATCTGAAACCATGTTTTCTTTATTTGGGCAAATTTTCTGAAGATTCGGAGATAGAAGTAGATAGATTGTACCAAATGTGGATTGGTGAAAGCATGCTAAGGTCAGTGGACCAAAGAGAAGGAGATACATTGATGGATGTGGCAGAATATTATTTAGGTGAACTAGCAAAAAGGTGTATGGTTCAAGTCTCAGTACCAAAAGACGAGTCAGAACCTGGAAGGTTTAAGTCATGTCGTCTTCATGACCTCATGAGAGAGCTATGTTTGTTTAAGGCAAATGAGGAAGACTTCTTCCGTGTCATTGATTTTCGACAGCAAAATGATCATGAGCTTGGGAAATCTTCTTCTTCTTTGACTAATCGGACGCGAAGACTTGTTATATATTTTGATGGGGAATCTACTGGGAGTACTGCACATTCTGTCCATGATAAGGAAACAAGAAAGCATCTTCGTTCACTCTTACTATCTGATGTATCACTGGGCTCTAGGACCCATATGCTACCAATGGTTACATCTCATCTCAATGACTTCAAGTTGTTGAGAGTTTTAGCTATTGAAGGATTAAAATTTGATGGAACAGTGGAAAGAGCCACCTTCACCCAATTAGCAAACTCACTGAAAGTAATAAGCAACCTAATCCACTTGAGGTACATGAGCCTAAGAAGGACTAGTTTACTAACGTTTCCACCATATATGGTTAACTTGAAACAATTACAAACCCTTGATCTACGGACGGACAACTCTTTTGTTATATTTATCGGAAATGAGCTGCAAAAATTGGGAAGTTTACAACATTTGTATCTTCCTAGAAGAGAGGACGGTTTTGGTTTTGTTAATAAAAGTAAGTTGAGGTTGGATGGGTTGAGCAAACTAGAGACACTTGAAAACTTCGATCCATCTTGGTGTGATACTAAAGACCTTTTCAAATTGAGCAATCTTCGAAAATTTACAGCATATGTGCTTCCCGGTACTCATGATTTGGAAGTGGGTAGGATGGTGGAGTACATAGTAAGCACCGTCCCCAATCAATCCCAACACTCATCTCTTTCCATTAGTTGTATGGGCATTGGTACAGATGTGTGGAAGCAACTAATAGGATGTGGCAATATAAAAAATTTGATTATCGAAAGTTTTATTTATATGGAGTCTTCAAGTGTAGCCCCCAGCTATCCTTTAAATTTCTCTGCAAGCATCCTCAAATTAACTTTGATTAATTGTTACATGGATGATGATCCTATCCCAACATTGGAGAATCTTCCAAACTTGCGCAGCCTCGTCTTAAAGGGAAGTGTCCATATGGGGGACAAAATGATTTGTTATGCTACGGGTTTTCCTCAACTGAGATACTTAGAACTCGTCCAGTATGCATTCCTTGAGTGGGTCATTCATAAAGGAGGCATGCCAAACCTTGCACGAGTAAAAGTTGTCAAGTGTAGCGGATTAAAAGAGTTACCCGATGGACTGAGATTCATTACTAAGCTAAAGGAGTTGGAGTTTATTCGCATGCCTAAGGAATTCCAGAAAAGGCTTTGCATAACAGATGGTGAAGAAGGAGAAGACTTTCACAAGATTCAACACATACCTTCCGTTTTAATTAGGTGTGTCTTCTTTATTGTTTTCATTTGATTTGAATTTTTTTTATTTGCATTTGTTGCTCTCCGAGAAATTAGGTCTTTCATTCTGTTTTGGACTTATATATATTTACTAAATATCACCACAGCTTCCTTCTTTTAACTGATTTATGGAGATTATCTCCACCAAATTTCATCAAAAAAGTCAATCATTTACTACTTCAAAAAAGGAAGTCCATTCTTTAATTAAAATAATGAAACCCTGGACGTATATATATATATATAATATTTACACAAGTTCTAATGGGGCTCTTGAATGATTGAGTCATCATGAAACCCTTTCTATAGTCTAGATATCTTTCATCTAACTTTTTTGTATTTTTCTTGTGGCTGATTTTCAGGTAAACTCATAACTGGTGTGGAAAACTTTTCAATCATTGAATAAGAATTGAGGCTAGTATCTTTCGCAAAATAAATCGTCCCTCACAAAAACCTAATGAACCACTAAACCAACCCCATATACAGGGTCTAATTTGACACTATCATTCTACCTATCTTCTTGTATTTTGTATTTGGTGTTGAATTTTTCATGAATATGTAAATTTGCTTTGTTGCACTCTTAAAAGCTTGGTAACTTACTGTTGAGGCGCCGGATATACATATTCCTAAATTCGTTTGATGTGATTTAGTCCAGTTTGTGTTAGTCTTGTCCCCTTGGAAAAATCCCATACATCATTTACATATATACTTTAGAGATTTTTCTTTTTATAAATTTTGTTATATTTAATAGTACAGCAATAATGTAGGTCAGCATCACCCTCTGGATTTTTTAAAAAAAAAATAAATAAAATTGCTCAAATTTTACACAGATCACCAAAATTACAAGTTATTTACAATTCATAGCATAGCGTATTGTAACTTGAGCAGTTTTTGGCAGCAAAAACAAAAGAAGATAACCATTATCACTCCAAATAAGTATTATAAGTCTGTAACTAACACTCCATTATAAATATTAACCGACAATTTTTGCCGCGTTTGTTTTGGAATAATGGAATAAATTATTGGTGCGAAAATAGCCATACCCAAAACCTGTTATTGACTATTCTTCAACCTAATTTACCCTTCAAAAGACTTGCAAACTTCTATCCATTCTTCAAATTAAAACATAACATAATGTACAATACAAAAAACAGATCACCATAATTAACATATGATTAAGTAATACTTTTAAGTACCAAGAATTATTCCGGCTCTTCCACAACAAATCCATATATAACAAGAAGAAATAAAGATCACACTAAAAATTCTCTAAGTTCAAGAATAACATTAACAAAGTCTAGCAGCATATAAATATGTTCACCTATGACAAGTACCTCCATAATGCAGGCCGATCTCTCGAAATAAGCAAAACCCGAGACCCCAAGTAATCAAATGTAGGCGAATACAAGTCATCCGGCCCAATAATCTCCTTAACATTTTGCATTCTCTCATAATCAGCAGCAAATGATTGCAAGCCGTCATCCTCGAACGCATCAAAGACGAATAGTCCCAAACGGGAAAGTCCCACTACGGTGTTTGAGTTTCCCCAGACTTGTGTTATGGCTGAGGAATTGGATTCCGGCGGTGTGTAGGCGTTAACAAGGCTCTGTTTACGCAGTGAAAAGTGTTGAATTTGAGGGGAATTGTTTTTCCCGGCTGACTTTGAACTAGTGCAGCCGAGGAAAATGTTGTCTCCCCGAGAGAAAACCGACTGTACGTTTACGCCGTGTTTGGATATTTTTAGAGCTATTCCGGATGGGTTGCGGAAATCTAATACGTTGATGGAATCAGAGGTGCAGAAAACACCGTCGTTTCCTTCTGCTTCGGATGAACTTACTCTGCATTTATATGAAAATGGATGCAACTATGAGTCTGATAAAGTTCTAACATGAATGTCGGTTTGTTACTATAACATTTTTGTAAATCTTAAGGTGCACTTGATTGCCATAATTTTCCACGGAAAACTTGGCAAAAGTTGGAAAAGCGTGTACATTTCTAATTTTTGGTGCTGTTTGGCGGCTTAAATGTTCCACCCAATTACGTGGTACAAGAAGATGATGCACAAATGAATTCCTACCCTCTCGGTTCTCCACCTTTCTCCATTTACTTGGATTCTAGGTAAGTTATAAAACCTCCCAAAGGCCAAAGTTCATTCCCAGGTGGAAAAAGTGTACAATCAAACACCAAAAATTGGAAAAAAAAAAAATGGTTATAGGGAAAAACTAAATAGTTTTTACCTAGAAAATAAATGCAATCAAACACTTGCCACCCTGAATGCATATTTCATGGAATTAAATTGCTTTGAATTGGGTGCTTTTCCAGCACAATTCCATGTTTTCTATGATTCTATCAAACACACCCTTAGTTATTAACAGCAGGAGCTAGTGTGCTACTAATGCCATATATGATGTAACTTAAAAAGAATTAAGAGCACATTCAATGGTTGTTTTGTTTGAAATTCATGCTTTCATAGAATCTGAAATAGTAATTACATGTATAAAAATCTCATAAATCACATCAAGGATTTGAATCAACAGCCAACTCCTTCACTAAATCTCAAATTTTATTTTGATGTTAAGAATCTATGATTCCCTGAAATCACAGTCAAAGCAGAGGAGCACTCAGGGTAATCAAAAGGAAAAGTTTTTCAAAACAGAACAAGTTACATTAAATGCGATAAAGTTCCATGTAAACAACCGAACAAATCAATAATCATCCTCAGTTTTTATTGCACTTCTATTCAATGGAAAATTCTCACAGTTCTATTCAATGCGATAAAGTGCCATCACTCAAATAATTGGATTTCATGAAAAAACAGAAAATGTTATACACCATCTTGTCAAATTACTCATCTCTTTCTCCAATTTCTCGTAAATTTACTAGCGTTTTCAACAATTTTCCAACTTTTTTATCAAACACGCCCTACATCTTTAGTGTTGTTTGATTGCCTAAGTTTCCGGGATAAAATTTGGTTAGCCTAACTTCATGAGTTCATAATTTTACATCTGATCAAGAAATTCCACCCCCTATTTAATATTTTCCATATAAACAATTCCAAGCAATTTAACTAGTTTTCTACATAACCCAATCAAACACTCCATTACACAAGTAAACGAACTATCTACAGAGCAAAAGGAAAGGTATAAGCGAACCATAAGAACACGGGACAATAAATAAAGCATCAAATTGAAGACTTACCTCTGCCGAACTCCTCCACCTAATTCAGCATCAGTGTTATTAACATGAAGGGCTGAGATTCTTCGACCAGAGGAAGAAACATTCAGCAATTGCTGTGGAATTTGAGAGCTCACATCCCATAAAGAAACGCTTTCTGCCTCCGCAAGAACCACTTTCCCCCTGTTTCTCCATTGCAACGGGCTCGAGTACTCCATTCCCAACACATTGCTCCCCAACTCCCACTTCATAATCTGTTCCCCATCACGAATATCATAGATTTGAACGGCCTTTTGACAAGTCGCCGCTGACATGATGAGGGGCCCACAAGGCTTATACCACCATTGCCCGTTTTCTGAGGGACAGAGAGAGTTTCTTCTGTATAGAGGATTGTTGGGTAAAGAAGCCAGGGCCGTTCTTGTATTGGTAGATCGACCATCGAGATGAAACGCTTTGACATCTTTAGTATAGAAATCCCACGAGCAGAAACCAGAGTCCGTGGTGTTTCCTGCAGATGCAGCTAGAACATAACGCCCAGCACAGCCATCTGCACTGGGTGCACGGAGTATCCAACAGTCTCGCCAAATGTTGGGCAATGTTCCGACTGGAGGCTTGTATTCGGACTTTTGCTGAAAGGGGTCATATTTAATCAGTAGACTAGTGGTCTGCTAAAAACACTAAATTACTCTAATTCTTTGAATTTCTTCCCCAAAATTAAGGTCTGCAGTTACTGTGTTCTATGTTGTTCAAAACTTCAAATCTGATTTTGTTTCCCTCAAGAAAATTACATATTTTTTCCGCTAATTTGGCAAGTTATCAAATAGTAAAATTTCACTTTCACCTCCAGTGTTTTGGCAAAAAAAAATAAAAAATCTTCAGCCAACAAAATGTCCAAAACTTGTCTTTTGTAGACAAAGGGTGGTTCTATTTACAAAGTGCAAATCAATTAAGGCCAAAGCAATATAACATATCGAAAGCATAATGTACAATCATCCAATGCACAGTTTCATTAGGGGGAAGACAAAGCTACATTGCCAAAGCTTCATTGTAGGAAGTGCAATAATTTTTTCTTCTTTTTTTCTTCTTTTAATTTATGTAAGAAACTAAGAATAATAGTATCAATCTATACAACACCAATAGGGCACTAGCCACACTATCTTCAAACTTGAGGCGAGCAATTGCACCCGTTATTAACCATCCAAATCTGACCTATCTACTGATCAATACTTTAAATTTTAAAGATACATTCTTTTATGAAAACTGCTTAAAACAAACAAAGGTTATTAAAGAGCTTGATTAAATTAAGGGCAGTGTTGGCATACCTCACAATTGGCAATATCATAGAAAGAACACGAGCCATCATCATGAGCCAGAAGAACCGACTCTCCTTCCGACACAAACCATCCTCCTGTCGAAGCCTTACAACCAATTTCATTCAACTGATAAGTCAAATTGTCCTCGTTCTCTTCTTCAATATCCTCTCGTATATTTTCTTGATCATCAAACTCATCAAGCGTCTCATCTGCCAATAACTTCTCATCAAACCCATCTCCACTAAACACATTTAAACCACCTTGTGCATCTGAATTCATAGCATTGTCCATTTCTTGAACTTCTTGGACCTCTAAACCGCCATTAGCACCCCTCGTGGTAACCTTGGATTGCTCGTTACCCAAAGAAGCCAAAAACTCTAAAGCTATGTGATTCTCATCACCAGGGCTCAACAACTTGTCCTCAGTTTTTGTTTCATTTGCAGCTTCTACAATCTGTGGTTCGTCGCTTTGAGAGCTTCCCAACAATGTTTGTAGTGAGGTTCGGTCTCTAAGTAACTTATGATGAGGGAAGAATCTTGCTTCAAGAATCTTGCTTCCAAGTTCATCCGTACCCTTACCCAAACCCTTACCCAAACTCATTTCATCCGATGATCCGATTGATTCTTCTGACTTGCCACTAAGATTTTGACATTTTGGGCATCATGTTCAGCACTGTGAGTTGACCCCGTCTTTTCTTCAGCGCCATTTTCAACATGACCGATGGCCTTTTCGATCCCGGAAATCTTTTCTTGAATGTCAGATAGAATCACTTTCGATGCATCAGGATTATTCTTATCTAACATTTCCTTAGTCCTCTTGATATCCGATGCAATTCTCTTAACTTTCCCTTCTAGAAACGCGAGCTTCTCGTGGATTTTACTGGGGTACTTGTTAACAGCCCGAACCCCCAATTCTTCAAAAACGCCCTTCTCTTTTAAGATTTCCAAACTACTCAATCTATTCAAAGATTTCCCACTACACTCTTTCAAACTCGAATCAAAACCATTTACGCTTTTTTCACCGACATCTTTTGACCTCAAAACAGAACAAGATTTCATACAAGTCTCTTTCAAACTCAAATCAACACCATTTACACTTTTTTCAGCTGGATCTTTAGACCTCGAAACAGAACAATACTTCCCCTTTGATTCTTCGCCCAAAACATTCTCATTGCAATCCAATTTTGAATCAAAATTAGAACCCTCTGAGCAAGGTTTTCTTGAATTTAAGTTTAAATTAGCTTCTTTAGTGTAGTGGTCTAAAGCCCTAGAACTAGAAATTTCAGTTTCTTGATTTTTTTCACTAGTTTTCTTGAAAAGCCCAACTCCATTTTCACAATTCTCAATTCCTCTTCCATTCAAATCCTTAAAAGAACCCTTTTTTTGCTGCACCTTCCCCAAAACCCTAGACCCACTCTGAAACTTAGACGCCGACCGGTCAATTTCAACCCTCCGGGACCGATCAACCGAAACCCTAGAAACCCTATCATTTCGCAAATCAGCCAAAACCCTATTAAATTCAGATGGGCTAGAACTCCTACCTCTGGGAACTGACGATGTAGACCACCGTACGCGAGACTCGGACCCATCATTTCCACACGCCGCCAGGGACGACTTGTCAATCCTCGCCATCGGCTGGATCGCCGGCTTTTGCGAGATCCCGGCTGCCGCCCCCCTGACCCGTGAAGTGGGTCGTGGGTTTTCTTTTCCATTGGATCTTTTGGCAGAATCGACCGTGGTGATTGATTTTTCGGAGACTGGGGTTAGGTTCTTGGTGGGTTTTGCGGCTGCTGCGCCGGTGGATTTGATTCCGGCGCCGCCGCGGTCTTTTGGCCGGCGTATTGATGACGTGGACATTGTGGAAGTGGGTTTTAGTGGATTATTTTGGATATGAATATTGCCTTGTTTTTTAGGATTTGGAGAAAAATGGATGAGAGAACGGAGAGAGTAATATAAAAAGATTTTGTTTTGGGGAAAGAAAAGTTTTGAGCGGGAAAGAGTAGCTTTAGATTGGTTTTGAGTTTTTTCAATTTTAATGTTTGTCCCGCGTTTTATGTCAGAAATTTAAGTTATTTACAGTTTACATCATTAAAGTTTGATCGTATTTTTATTTTGATTTATAAAATTTTATTTTTGTCATTTTTTTTGTAAAATTTGATTTTGTTGTTATTTTAATAAAAAATTTAACTTGCCATTTGTTTTTTGGTTAAAAAATGGTATGTGCAGCTGACATATCATGATCAAAGATTTCATAAAGATCAAAGTGATGGGTATTGTTGTCCAACAAATAAACAGTAGTCAGATTTTGGACTAAATTGGCAATGAGACCAAACTATATGTATGAAATTGACAAAAGTTGAATTTTCTGGACCAAAATGAAAATACAATCAAACTCAGGAGGTAAAATATAAATAATTCTTGAAAGTTTTTTAGCATACATTTTGTTCAGCAACGTATTATGTATATCGAATTTTCTGTTTTCTTTTTCTTTTCTTATTGGTAAAATTGTTGTCTTTCTTGTTAAAATTAATCAATGTTGAACCAAATTCAATAAAGCCTTTCTTTTTTCAAGTGATAGTGTTTCAAATTTGTTTGTCTACCTCTAGATCCATCTAAAATGTCTAGATCTAATTTTGCGAACGAGTTAAATAAATGAGACAAACAAACACAAAATGGCAAGAAGTGATGTGGATCAGTCAATTCACCTACTCCGCATCTTTAAATACCATGTAATGGCCAAAAATAAATCGTGAGGCTTATTATTTTGTGGTGTCTTTTTCCCCGACCTTAGGGTAAAATATAATGTCTTTTATATAGCAACCTGATGATAAATGGTTGTTATGGAAACACATACTAATTAGGTTTAATAGATTTATAAGATCTCTTTTGCCTTACTTTCTTTAGTTACCTTACCTTGTTGGTGTAGGGCTCACTTGACTTATTTGTAAATTCGTAGAACTTGGCCATAGGCCATATTATAGAACTGGACATTTTTATGAGATACCAAGGCCAACTTGGTGTGGCCTAGATGCTTGTTGCATTGGGTTGGCTTGTTGGTGCGTGTCCATGAGGTCCGGTATAATGTTATAGATTTTATTTCTTAGTTTGGGTAGGACTGTAAGCCATAACATGTGTCTCCTACTTTTAGAATTTTGATTCAGATTTGAAAATCGAGTATTAGATAGTTTCATCTTAATTTTAGTATTTTTTATAAAAGCATTAATCATGTACTTGTCCCTTATAAGTGGCCTTTTTAGGATATTGTTTAGGTAATTTTTGAAAGTTTGGACGTAGGTCATTATTTTTTTCTTAATTTCTAAAATGATTTACTGTGGATTAAATGTAGATCAATAGCTTAAACATAAGTTTGTTCAATTTTTTATTCACAAAGTGATTATTATATTCTTAATTTTATAGCATGCGGAAGCAATGATATTAAAACAACAAAACAATCGCACAACAAGAGTGACAAGGTATCCATACATGCATAGAACTAATTATTGGTACCAACTGACAATAATCCATGATGAGTAAAGGGTTTATAAAGACTTAAACATGCATACTTTAGTCACACAAATGTTATTTCGATCTTCAAACTTTGATCGTAGGATCCGTCGACTCACTTGCATGGTTTGGCAATGACTCCTCATTGCCTTGGCTCTTCAAATATCCGCCTCTATAATCTTGTCAATTGATCTAACTGAAATACACAACTGGCTACAAAGTGCCTTGCACGCCTCTAAATCACACCAATATATTCACCACTTCTCTCTTCTTTAATTATACTTGAAGAAAACTGTTAAGATCTCTTGCGTTTTTAGAAAAAAGAACAACTATGACATGTAAACACAAAAACTTTTGGTGGATTGTGTAAAATCTCTATAATATGAAAGTGTATTTTTAAGAGCTCTAAAACATGTATATTGAATTGTGACCTTACATATGCCTAAATATATATGAATGAGAAAGCATAAGTGTATTAGGTTAAGGTCTTGTCTACATTGAAAACACAAAGCTACCATGAAACACCATATTGCGCGTCGACACTAAGGATGCCAAGATTGATTTATGGTAGCTAGTGACTAGACCAACCTTTGGTGATTGGCGCCAAGGCCGGCCTTGACTTTTGAGGAGCCCAAGGCAAACTCTTCTCCTAGGGCCCTTTTGTATAAAGGGTCCGATACATTGAACAATTTATATAAGAATCTTCCTTTAGTAACGAAAATTTGTTGTTAGAGGGTTGGTCCTTTCTTTATCCAAATCCTACATGTATATAATTACATCAATAAATTTGTGACAAATAAAAAAAAAACATTAATTGCATTGACAACTAAGCAATAGTTAACCGTGACAAGAAATATTTAAATAATAAAAACCAATTAAATTTTTCAGTCTTTACATTTTATAAATAGTAGAATTTAAGTTAAAATACAAATTAAAAGATAATTTCATTCAACAACCCCCAAAAAAATCTCAAATGCCGCTTATATAAATAATTATATAACAAGTAAATATATTTTAAATGGTTTTATGTAATTAGAAAGAACTACTATTATGATTTTTCAAATTCATGTTAATTGATCACAACCCTAATACTAAAAAATAGAAAATCAAATTATATTTTGGACATGATATAAAATAGTAATCTACATTTCTTTAGAAGTTAACACAATAAAATTGAAATAGTAACATTTAGAGAGAGAAAACACATTGATGTTTGGTGCGTGAACTATTTACATTAATAATTAAATATTTTTTTTCATGTATTCTTAAATTGTGTTAGTAGGTGGGTCTAGCTTTTTATTTAAGTAGTTAATTGGACCTCGTATGCTTTCACTTTTTGTCAACCATTAGAGTCCTGCTTTTATTAATCAACATTAGATCATACTAAAAAACAGTAGCAAAGGCAAAAATCTAAATTAGTGGAGGTTTGATTACTAAAATAAATTAATTTATAAGAAAATTTGACAAAGACAATACAAGAACTTTTAAGTGGGATATAAACTAGTTTTTTGAATTAAATATTTAAGAACCTTTTCTATAAGAGTAAATTGATTCATTTAAAGGACTGTCAATCAAGATTTGTAAAAAGGTGTGTTATTTTAGCTTTTTGGGACTTAGGAATTTTGAAAAGAGTAGAGTTTGGTGTTAAAAAAAAAATAAGCCAAATTGATCACCATTTTTAAAATTAAACAAATTAAACATGGAGCCTTTGAGAGAAAAAATAAATAGAGAAATGTGATACATGTAAGGTTAAAAAAATGTGGCCATTAACACAAGTTCCATGATTTGAACTCACGACCAAAACAATAATATCAAAGCCACCATCCACTAGACCAAATACCTCTTAATAATTATTCTAACGCAAAATAGTTTTAACTATTTTAACGTGTATATATATATATAAAGGCCCAAAATAATTTGAGGCCTTGAAGGACCCTAGGTGGCAGCCTAGGCCGCCTATGCCTAGGGCCAGCCTTGCTTGGCGCATCAATCTTGGTATCTCCAGTATCGATTTGCAGGTGGCCAGAACCAAATCCAAGTTCTGGGGTTGGGCACCAACATTAATCTAGCTCTAGCTAAAATCGATCCACGGCCTTACGTACACTATTGGATTTTGCCAAAAATTGATTAGCAATTAATCTGTCAAATGACTAACCTACTCCCCCAAATATAGATACACCCCCCATGAGCTTTGGCAATATTATTATTACCTTATCGGCATTACGTCATTGGGAACATGTTTAAATACTTTAATACTTAGGCAAAACTCAAAATGGCTGCACATAAAAACTTTAAAAATCTTTTTGATTCAAAAGGCATTACTTATTTTAAGTAACACCAGTACCATACTAGATATTAAAATCTAAATTTCAAGCTTACCTCAGTCCTAATGGATTCTGAATTCTATGCTTGAAGACTTGAGAAGCTTGGCTTGTTTGATGTTGCATTCATTGAATCTTCATAAGACTTGAACTACAACCCACCACCCACCATGGGTGTTGCTAGCCTTAAATGAAAAAAAAATAAAATAGGAAAAAAGACTTAAACAACAACAATCAAAAAGCACTTTTGACATCGGAATTAAGCCATCTAAACAAAGTCCTTATAAATTTGGACTTTATAATTTTAATCGTAACCACATGATTTTAAATTTTACCCACCCTTATAATTAAGAGATAATGGGTTATAAGGCCTCGATCCGTAATGTTTTATAACTCTAAGGACGAACTCATGTTTAATAAAAGGAAGTAGTACTAATTTCATAATTTGGTTTTACAATAAGGACACTTTTCATAATATTAATTTATTTTAAAGAAAATGATAAATGTTGATGGACAAAAATACCCCCAACTAAAAAGTTGATGTGTCCACGCCGTTTTCATCGCGCAGCAACATTTCTGTGGGTCAGCTAGTTTTTTCCCTTTTTCGTTCTCTCTCTAAACTCGAACGAAGGTCGAAAACCTGAAATTCATGGTCCCCGGCGAGTAAATGAAAAGCGGCTTCGAGCTGAGTGAGAGCATGCATAAGGGTTTCGGGAATGTACTTGCCACCGAACTTGCCGAAGCGGACGAAGGAGTCAGGGCGGAGGAGAAGCGGTTCAGCTTCTTGGCCCATTGTTGACTGAGCCGAATTACCGGTGAGAACACAGGATATAGAAGGGGTTTTGGTGGTGAAGGAAGGGCAAGACATATATCTTTGCAATTTGAACTGGGAAGAAGAAGAGGTTAATGAGGAGAGGGAGTAGAGTTTTGGAATAATTGAAGAAGAAGAAGAAGAAGAAGAAGAAGGAGGAGGAGGAGGAGATGTTCTGAGAGTTGTTGGGTTTCTGGTTGTGTATTTAACATTTTCTGGTTATTATTCAGAAGGTGCTAAATGCATTTAGCACCTTCTGCTTCTAGCTGTGCATTTAACATTTTCTGGTTATTATTCAGAAGGTGCTAAATGCATTTAGCACCTTCTGGTTGTTGTCCAGGTGGTGCTAAATGCATTTAGCACCTTCTGTTTGTTGTCCAGGTGGTGCTAAATGCATTTAGCACCTTCTGGTTGTGAATTTAACATTTTTTGTTGTTGTCCAGGTGGTGCTAAATGCATTTAGCACCTTCTGGTTGTGAATTTAACATTTTTTGTTATTATTCAGAAGGTGCTAAATGCATTTAGCACCTTCTGGTTGGTGTCCAGGTGGTGCTAAATGCATTTAGCACCTTCTGGTTGTTGTCCAGGTGGTGCTAAATGCATTTAGCACCTTCTGGTTGTGCATTTAACATTTTTTTTGTTATTATTCAGAAGGTGCTAAATGCATTTAGCACCTTCTGGTTGGTGTCCAGGTGGTGCTAAATACATTTAGCACCTTCTGGTTGTGCATTTAACATTTTTTTGTTATTATTCAAAAGGTACTAAATGCATTTAGCACCTTCTGGTTGGTATCCAGGTGGTGCTAAATGCATTTAGCACCTTATGATTGTTGTCCAGGTGGTACTAAATGCATTTAGCACCTTCTGGTTGTGCATTTAGCATTTTTTGGTTATTGTTCAGAAGGTGCTAAATGCATTTAGCACCTTCTGGTTTGTGTCCAGGTGGTGCTAAATGCATTTAGCACCTTCTAGTTGTTGTGCAGGTGGTGCTAAATGCATTTAGCACCTTCTGGTTGCTGTTATTGTCATAATGAGCGTGAGACATTATAAAGAAGGGGGTATTAGTGTCTTTTTTGTATAGTGTCCTTAATTTACATAGCTTATTTTTAAGTGTCCTTTATAATTACATTATTATTAGAATGAGCCCTTATACCTAATTGCCTCTATAATTAATTTTTTTGACTAATATTCCTTTATTTATTACAATATATAGCTACCAATTTTAATAAAGGACAATTGTTTTGCTGCATTAGTTCAAATGACATGTTTATTAAGTATAACGGGCAATATTTTGAACAAAGGACGGATGATTTTTGTCTTTTTTTTTTTATTTATGTTAGGTATATTATCAATTTTAACCCTAGCAAATTAATTGGAAATCCCCACATTTGTAGATGATAATTTCAATTAAGGGCTCGTTTGGTTCGAGTTTTAGGAATGGAATTGGCATTCTAGATGCCAGGAAACCTTTATTCCTGGCATCCTTTATTGGATTCCATTAATGCTCGTTTGGTTGGAGTTTTAGGAATGAACTCGGCAAATTTTTTTTTTTAATTTTCTGGGGAAAAATAAAATTTTTCATTTTTTGGGAAAAAAATATTTTTTTTCATTTTCTGGAAAAAAAAATTTCACTTTCTGGGAAAAAATAATTTTTTTCATTTTCTGGGAAAAAATATTTTTTTTCACTTTCTGGGGAAAAAATAATATTTTTTATTTTCTGGGAAAAAATTATTTTTTTTCATTTTTTGGGAATTTTTTTTTTCGTTTTCTGGAAAAAATAAATTTCACTTTCTGGGAAAAAAATATTTTCTGGAATTTTTTTTCATTTTCTGGGAAAAAAAACAGTTTTTGGACCAAAAAAAGGATTCCTCAAATTGGGAATCCAAGATTCCTCCCAATTTAGAAAGGAATAAATTTTGGCAAAATGGGGGAATTGAGGATTCCTAGGAATCCTAAATTCCTAGCTAAAACTCCAACCAAACAAAATAATCCTCATGGAATGGAATTTAGGATTCCAGAAATCCTCAAAAACTCCAACCAAACGAGTCATAAATGTCAAAAGTAAGCACAAAAAGGAAATGTTTGACTCGATTTAAATAAAAAGTCAAAAGGGCTAAAATACAGACTTTTCCTAAAAAATATTAATTACCTCTCACTACAAATTGCTCTCTCTCATCAATTCTTTCTTAATATTGCAGTGTCTTTTAGAAGCCTCCATGGCTGGGCTTACGAGCGCCACTTACCCTTTCAAACATTTTCCTTTCAAATCCAAACCACTTTCTCGCTTTTCTTTTCACTCTAAACTCTTCGGACTCCACCTACATAACCCTAATAATTCATCTAATCCCATCTTCACTCCGCGTCCGTCCATTGCCTCTCATATGAAGTTTGTCCTTAAAAATAGAAGCTCCCTTTTTTAAATGCATATTGATAGACTATTAAGATTTGAATGTGAGTTATATTTTGTACATATTTTTTTTTGTTAACTTATTTTAAATTTTAAATGCATATTGAAAGACTTTAAAGATTTGAATTTGAATGTTTGCTCAATCATAATTTTAAACCTTTTGCGTGATTTTAGCTAATTTAATTTAGTTAGATATATTTATATCTTTAGTATAACTAGTTTTTGTGCACGTGCGTTGCACGTGGTTTTAGTGCTTAACAAATGTGATTAATTAAGTCCATTAATAAATATTTACATACTAAGAATTGAATAGTTAGTATGAAATAAAAATAATCACAAATAAGCAAAAAAGAAATATATATATATATATAGTATCAGGTGTACAATTTAATTAATAATTATAAGAAAATCATAAAATCGATCAACTGTATAAAATGTTATAGATATAAAATCGATCAATTGTATAAAATGTTATAGATATATGATAAAAATTGATCAGATATATAAGAGAGTAGTATATTTTTAATAAATATTTAGAATTGGTTGATAGTTAATTATATTAAACTTAGTTGGATTACCATGCCCGGTATGAGAAGATAATATAACATTTATATAAATAATATATGGAAAACACCTAATTCAACACAAACTATAACTTATATAATTATTTTAACTAAAATAAAGTAGAGTTTAAATTTATTTAAAATACTAATATTGATATAAAAATATATAGAGTTATATACTATTAGAAGTACTAATACTAATATAATTCTAACTTGTTTAATTTGTTTAACCAAAGCAAGTTTAAATTTATTCGAAATACTAATACTATAATATAAATATGTATGAAGTTATATTGTTTTAATTTTTACTCTAAATCTTAAAATCTATAGAGTTATACACTATTTGAAACACTAATGCTAATATAATTCTAACTTATTTAATTAGTTTAACTAAATAAAGTAGAGTTTAAATTTATTTGAAATACTAATATTATAATATAAAAATATATGAAGTTATATTATTTTTTTAATGTAAATTTTAAATCTTGCGTTTAAAATTAAGGGCATATTTGTCTCTACAAAAAATAGGAAAAAACACTTAAAGCTATTCATACTTTTATATATAGTATAGATAGATATAGATATAGATAATCACTCTAGAGTAATTGGAAGAACAATAAATTTAATTTGTCCACCAATAAAGCCTGTAAGTTAGAATTTTCTAATTTTGGTTAATTGACTTCTTTTTTCTTATTATTATTTTTTCAAACGATAGGCTTTTTTTTTTTTTTTTTTTTTTTTTTTTAAAGTTGGTGAATCGGATTGAAATTTACTACATGATTTTATGTAATTTAATTTGTTTACATTTACATCTTTAATGAGGGCATTTTTGGAATAATACTAATATGATACATTAAAATGTACAATTATCTAGAAATAATTAATTTAGATGTTTTTGAATTTTGTCCTTCCAATTATTAACAAAGGATCCCAAAGCAAGAAAAACCAAGGTGGTTGTAATTTTACAGAACTCCAAAGATGATAGAAATTAACATCTACACAAAATTTTCCATGTACGTACTCCACTTCTTGGATCACGCAGCAGCAGCATCAGCAGCCTTGGATAGTTCTCCGAAGCTTTAGAAGATAGTTCAGAAGCTACAATCTCAGCTGCTGCAAATGAAATAAACACACTGCAGCCTTGGATAGTTCTCCGAAGCTTTAGAAGATAGTCCAGAAGCTACAATCTCAGCTGCTGCAAATGAAATAAACACAACAATCAACGCGTACCAGAAAAAGTGCAACTGCGTGCATACTTTCGCAAAGATGAAGCAAAATACATAAAATAATCATCATTATTGTCTACAAGAAAGATCAGTAGGGCTGGTTCTCTGACTTAAAAGGTCATTTGTGTTAGGAACAAACTAGATGCTACTAGTTTTCAAGTAGGATCTTAGAATATAAATGGCAAAAGAAAATTATACAATAAAATAATTTGGCACAACAATATATCAATCTCACAACACAAGAATTACGTGGTATCGGCAAATTGCCACTGGTCCACAGAGCGTACCAAATATTCACTATATCAAAAAAAGGAGTGATTTACAAGACTGGTCAGCAGACCTGCACACGCACACTGTGTATCTCTCAACACTCAGAAAAATAGACACTGCAAAAGCTCTCACTTAGACACTTTTACTTCTATTTTCTTTGACCCTTTTTTTTTCTCTAATTTTGCTCTCTCTGCAAAATTATATTTGCTCTTAATTAATTTGCTCTCTGCAAATTAATTCTCTCTCTCTAGCTACTGCCGAGGCTGCTTGTTGTTGTTGTGAATTTCTCTTCTCTCCTTTCTCTATTTATAGTCATAGATTTGCTTTTAGATAATATCATCCATGACATCATCCTTTGAATTAATGACCCACCATTTTTGACAAATGGGTGGGCGGCTAGTTGTTGTTTCCATTTTCAACAATCTCCCACTTGGAGACAATGCAATAAATCTTTCACCCCGAACCGATTTTTTTTTGTTTTTCTTTTCAAAGTGAATATTTGGTGTGACTTATCCCGTCCATCTTTAGCTTTTAAGACTGACAGAAACTGACCACAACTTTAGTTTCTCTGTCGTAACTGTCTTGGTTAACATGTCGGCTGGATTTTTGCTTCCCTGAATCTTTTCAAGTTTCAATACCCCATCTTCTAGGAGTGATCTGACGAAGTGATATCAAAGACCTATGTGCTTAGTCCTCGAATGAAATGCCGAATTCTTTGCCAAATGTATTGCACTTTGGCTATCGCAGTGTAGGACATTCTTCGTTTGCTTGAAACCCAATTCTTCCAACAAACCCTGTAACCAGATCATCTCTTTACTCGCCTCAGTTATGGCCACGTACTCTGCCTCTGTAGTGGACAATGCAACTATCTTTTGTAGTTGTGAAACCCAACTAATGGCAGTACTACCTACTGTAAAGATATAACAAGTAGTACTTCTTCTGTGATCTATCTCAGCAGCAAAATCTGAATCTACAAATCCCTGAAGTCTTAGCTCATCTCTGCTAAAACATAGGCATTTGTCAGTAGTACCTCGTAGATATCTCAATATCCACTTTACTGCTTCTCAGTGCTACTTGCCCGGATTTGTCATAAACCTGCTTACAGCTCCCACTGCATGGGCAATATCTGGTCTTGTGCAAACCATAGCATACATTAGACTTCTAATGGCTGAGGCATACGGAACCTTAGCTTTTTCTCTTCATCATTCTTGGGAGACTGGTCCTTGGATAGTTGAAAGTGACTAGCCAAGGGTGTGCTAACTGGCTTAGCATCACTCATGCTGAACCTTTTCAGAACACGACCAATATACTCAGCTTGAGACAACTGCAAGATGCCCCTTTGCTTGTTTTTATTTATTCTCATCCCAAGAATCTGCTTTGCTGCACCCAAGTCTTTCATGTCGAACTCACTGGACAACTATTTCTTCAACCTTCTGATTTCATTCATATCTGAACTTGCTACTAACATGTCATCAACATAAAGTAACAAAATGATGTAACTGGATTGAAACCTTTTGAAGTAACAACAATGGTCAGCGTTGCACTTGTAATAGCCATTCATTTGCATAAACCCATCAAATTTCTTGTACCACTATCTTGGAGCTTGTTTTAAGCCATACAAGCTCTTTTGCAATTTGCAGACAAGTTTCTCCTTTCCCTTTACTGAGAAACCTTCAGGCTGCTGCATATATATTTCCTCCTCTAGATCACCATGGAGAAAGGCAGTTTTCACATCTAACTGCTCAAGGTGTAAATTTTTTGCTGCAACAATGCTCAAAACTGACCGAATAGTAGTCAGCTTTACAACTGGCGAGAAGATATCAGTGTAGTCAATTCCTTCTTTTTGCTGAAAGCCTTTCACCACCAATCTTGCCTTGTACCTTTTGGAACCATCGTGTTCCTCCTTCACTCGATACACCCATTTGTTGTGTAGAGCCTTCTTCCCTTCTGGTAGCTCGGCTAGCTCCCACGTCTTATTCGAGATAAGAGACTTCATCTCATCTTTCATTGCAAGCTCCCACTTGCTCGCATCTTGTACCTGACATGCTTCATCATAGCATTCAGGTTCACCTCCATCAGTCAGCAGCAGGTAATTTAAGTATCTCCTATTTGGTACATGAGGCCGGGAAGACTGCCTAAGTACAGGAGTTTGAGCTGAAGGTTCTTCTGCCTCCGTCTGTTGCGTATTGTCCTGTTGTATTGCTTCCTCTGTCTGAGAACTTTCTTCTGTCTGTTCTGTCTGACTGCTTTCTGGAATATCACCAATATCGGCATACACAGGATTATGCTGCACTGAATTACTTGAATTTGCTGCATCTATGTCTTTGTACATCACATTCTCATTGAATATGACATCTCTGCTTCTGATAATTTTTCGGTTCCTGTCATCCCACAATCTATAACTGAAATCATCTTCGCTGTATCCAACAAAAGTACACTTCTGTGATTTAGGATCCAGCTTGCTTTTAGCTTGATCACTGATATGTACATATGCCACACAGCCGAAAACTTTTAAATGAGAAAGTTTTACTTCTTTGCCACTCCATACCTCTTCTGGTATTCTGTGCTCCAACGGCATTGACGGCCCCTTGTTGATTAGGTAGGCTACAGTACTGACTGCATCTACCCAGAATTGTTTAGGCAAGCCTGTATGTAGACGCATGCTTCTGGCTCTCTCAGTCAGTGTTCGGTTCATTCGTTCTGCCACGCCATTCTGTTGCGGGATCCCTGGAACTGTCCTCTCCAGCTTGATTCCATTCATGTAACAGAATCTTTTGAACTCGCCATCTTCATATTCTCCACCATTGTCGGATTTTAGCTTCTTGATCCTCAAACTTGTTTCATTTTCCACCATGGCTTCCCATTTCTTGAACACTTCGAACACCTCGGATTTGTGCCTCAAGAAGTAAACCCACACCTTCCTAGAATGGTCGTCAATGAAAGTCACAAAGTATGACTTCCCGCCAATGGATGAAATTGGGGCTGGTCCCCATACATCTGCGTGCATTAACTCCAACTTCTCTTGCTTTGGAGTTTTGCCACCTGTATTAAAACTAACTCGCTTCTGCTTTCCGTAGATGCAACTCTCACATAAGTCAATATTCGTTAACTGAAGCCCTGCTAGCTTTCCCTTTGAGTGCATGACCTTGAGTCCCTTTTCACTCATGTGACCAAGTCTCTGGTGCCATATATTGGGATCGTCCTTGCTTGCGGCAACTGCAATTGATCCACGCGCACCTTCCGTCATATAGAGAGTGCCTAACATACTGCCCCGAGCAATTACCATTGCACCTTTGGAAACCTTTCATGTATCTCGGCTGAAGGTTGTGACATAGCCTTCATTTACTAACTGGCTCACCGAGATTAAATTCTTCCTCAAGTCAGGGATGTATCGGACATCGTTCAGCTTCCACACGAACCCATTTAACTTGATATTTACTTCGCCTTTGCCGACCACGTCGCATGGCTGATCATTACCAAGATACACCTTTTTATAGTTTCCTAGTTCGTAACTTGAGAAGAATTCTCTGCTTGAGGTGGCATGAAAGGATGCTCCAGAATCTAACACCCATGATTCCGTCTTGCTTTCCATGGAGCATATCAATGCATCTTCTAGCTGTTCTGCAATAACGTTTGCTTCAGTCCGCTTTCTCTGGAGCCTTCTCTGCTGCTCGACACTGATTTTTGTAGTGTCCAGTTTTACCACAATTCCAACACTCAATAACCTTTTGATTATTTTGGTTTTGAGATCTGTTGAAATTCTTTGGAGCCCTTGACTTTGATCGGCTGTTCCTCGATCTGTTTATATTGCCTCCATTTTCTCTTGTTGAATTTCTGCCTCTTGATTCAACATTTAAAGCTGAGCCGGAGGTGGACGGTTCACCAGAATCTCTTCGGCGAAACTCCTCGTTCAGAATCAAATCTCTGATTTCGATATATTTGAGCTTTTCTTTCCCGGTAGAATTTCTCACTGACGTTCTCATAGCCTCCCAGCTATTCGGTAGCGAGGCTAAAATTATCAAGGCTTGGACTTCATCGTCGAACTTAATTTCGACGGTAGACAACTGGCTGATGATAGTGTTGAAATTATTCAGGTGTTCTGCCGCTGAAGAATTTTCCGCCATCTTCAGATTAAATAATTTCTTCATCAAATGCACTTTGTTGTTTGCTGAAGGCTTTTGGTACATGCCAGATAATACTGACATCATTTCTGCAGTAGTTTTCGCATTTGCGACGTTAAACGCCACACTTCTTGATAATGATAGACGGATAACCCCTAGCACTTGCCTGTCAAGTAGTGCCCATTCGTCATCTTTCATATCTTCCGGTTTGGTGCCAAGTAGAGGAAGATGCAGCTTCTTCCCGTACAAATAATCTTCAATTTGCATTTACCAGAAACTGAAATCTTGGCCGTCGAATTTTTCAATTCCTTTTCCTTCTTCTGCCATAACTCCCACTATAACCTGATGCTCTGATACCAGTTGTTAGGAACAAACTAGATGCTACTAGTTTTCAAGTAGGATCTTGGAATATAAATGACAAAAGAAAATTGTACAATAAAATAATTTGGCACAACAATATATCAATCTCACAACACAAGAATTACGTGGTATCGACAAATTGCCACTAGTCCACAGAGCGCACCAAATATTCACTATATCAAAAAAAGGAGTGATTTACAAGACTGGTCAGCAGACCTACACACGCACACTGTGTATCTCTCAACACTCAGAAAAATAGACACTGCAAAAGCTCTCACTTAGATACTTTTACTTCTATTTTCTTTGACCCTTTTTTTTTTCTCTAATTTTGCTCTCTCTGCAAAATTATATTTGCTCTTAATTAATTTGTTCTCTGCAAATTAATTCTCTCTCTCTCTAGCTACTGCCGAGGTTGCTTGTTGTTGTTGTGAATTTCTCTTCTCTCCTTTCTCTATTTATAGTCATAGATTTGCTTTCAGATGATATCATCCATAACATCATCCTTTAAATTAATGACCCACCATTTTTGACAAATGGGTGGGCGGCAAGTTATTGTCTCCATTTTCAACAATTTGCAAAATTTAAAATAAGGCTCCGTTTTGCATAATTGTACGTGCAAATAATTATATCAAAATTTTTTTCACTTTCTTTAAAGATTAAAAAAAGGGGGATTTTTTGAGTTACCCTCTATTATTAATATAAAATTCAAGATACTCTCTATTTTACTAATCGATTGAGTTAACACCCCCCCCCCCCCCCCCCTTTTCATTGTTGCAGTGGCTTCATTCTGTTAAGAATGTTACGAACCAAGGGGTGACTCAAAGTATTAATTAATTAGTAAAATAGGAGGATATCTTGAATTTCACATTAATAGTAGGGATGTAACTCAAAAAGTCCCAAAAAAATGTAACACAACTGATGAAAATGCGGCACATTTCTCTAGAACTTTCTACAAAATATTTGTATAATCTAGAGTTAGAGCTCTCTAGATTTGTATGGAAAAAAGTAAGAATAAGTGAATAATAATGAGGTTAAGAAATTACTAGAACAGGAAATAATTAATGACCACATGTTTTAACGGACCCATGTAGCCTATAAATAGGCACGAACTCCTTCATTTGTAAAATGCTTAGTAATACAAGTCTATTTTACTCCCTCACAGTGCCAGCTTTTTTTATATTCACATAAGACAATTTCTCCTCCCATATACAACAATTCATTTGTTCCATCACCCATCATAATATACAAAATATATCCCATTACTTTCTCCACTGCCTCACATTATTCCAATAAATAAATTAACCTTAAAACACATTAATATTACACAATCAACAACAAATTGAATAGTCCACGTGAATTTGCAATCTGGCAAAAAAAAAATATAGAATAGAGAAGAAATACGATTATTTTAAAACTAAAGAGGTGAAAGAAAATTATAAACAAATAATTAATATATCTCAAGTCACACTTATCTTCCTCCTTTTTGCCGGTTTTATTTTTCACTCTAACAACGGTGAGGTTTTCTCTCCAAGGACATCGAGTATATATAATCAGCATAATATCTTAATTCTCTCTCGATCTCAAATGCTATTAAGATCTAAATTCCTTATCTCCACTCTCAGTTGAGTTTCTTTGTATATGTACTTGCATATATATGAAATTTGTATAAATATATAAATCCAACTTGATTCTTCATATCTGTATGAATTGGTTTGTAAGATTTATATATCTTTGGATTTGTGTACTTTTTTTGGTCTTACAAGATTTTATTTTTTTTAAATCTATTGATTTAATTGATCTCTTGGATGTTAAATAAGAAAGTTGCCTTTGAGAGGTCATATTTGTTTTTGTACTTTTGAATCTCTTTAGATCTTTGAGTGAAGATGCAAAGAACTTCTAGATCCTTGGAAAGTTTGAGTGTTGTTAATTAAATAGAGATTATATGTAATAGTATCGCCAACAATTCGTTGATGTTTAATTTGCTGTCTACATCCATCTTGGATCTTTGCTTTCTAAATTTTATTTCCTATTTTAGTTTTGGGGTGAATTTATTTTACCTCTATAACTGTTGAGGCTTGGTGATTCATGGTAATATCTTAGATCATGAACAACAAAGTCACCTTTGAGAGATTGCATGCGTTTATTTCCTAACTGAAATCTTTGTATAATGATGTATAGATTTTTTAGATCTAGAAGTTTCCTAATATATTTTTGAATAAGGCTACGTAGAACTTTGAAATCAAAGCTGAATCAAGAAATTGTCACAAAATTTAAATCAAATAGAAACCATACTAGATGAACTTCCCACTGTTCATCTTCAAAATTTAGTCGTCAAGGTGGCACATGAAATATGAGTTCAAATGGTGTATCTTTCAGATAAAAGATGATGAAGTTATGACTCTCCAAAGTCAACCAAAATTTCATTCATGGGGAACTCCAAACATAGCCGTCAACTCCTCAAATTTTATCCGGACCATCCAAAATGCTATGCAACCATCCACACAAGTGTGAATATGTTATCAAGGCATGCTAGAAGTGTTCAAACTATAGAAATCATGCCAATCCAAAATTTCAATACCCAAAACCTCCCCTAAAGAAGTTAGGCTAGTACAAAAGGGTTATCGAGCGAGAGTACGGGTCGTCAGACTCTATTTCCTCCACCACAATTTGAACTCACAATTTGAACCCACAAACTAGACTAATTAAGATCTGAAACACTTTTTTATTGAGTAAAAGAAAACTTCTAGTGCATAATTAATTACTTCAATAAAGACAGATTCCAGAAGGGAAAACTTCAATATATATTTAGACCTTGGACACTTTTTGGATAATGTTTAGACCTTAACCATCACTGCACAAAATGAACGAATTATTATGGGGACATCACGGACCATAACACAGAAATAATGAACACAACTATATCATAGGCACACATCCCAAAGTGAAAATACATGGAGATTATACCTTTTTTGCATAGATTAAGGAGGAAACCAATATAATCTTTTAATGAAATATTAAGGTTTTTGACCATATCCGGTTGAGTTTAGTGAAACATACCATAGTGAAATTTAAATGAAGTTAAAAAGTTCGTACATGTTAAATTTTCAAACTTTATATATGATAGAAACCTTTACTATTTTTAGACATGCCCACCACACATGCAATATAGCATGCGTAGAGCGAGACTAAATACTATTTAACCCATTAAGATACAAATGTTAGATGCAATGACTTCCTTAAATGATGACTATTGTTTTGATAAATTCTGATTATATCATCTAAAGGCCTAATCACGACTTCTAGTCGGCCATGGATCTAATTCTAGCTTTTTATAAAAAGTTTAGACTCCGTTTGATTGCAAGGTAGAAAAGGAAAATATGTTGAATTAGTTTTGGTAAAAAGATGGAAAATAAGTTGAGTGATAGAGGTGATATCCTCTTTATTTTTAAATTTTTCCATGAAGAAATTTTCTTTACTTGGTGGTGAGTAAAAATTTTTCACAAAAAATATTGAAAGATAAATAATATATACTCATAAAATGAGTAACATCTCTCACTTTATTTTCTATTTTTTTACACAAACTAACTAAATTTATTTTTCTGTTCCATCTTTACAATTAAACGGAGCCTTATTGCCCTCCAAACGTTCTTCGCATGTTATAATTATTAAACGTGAGTGTATAATTACAATTACAAACTTGGTATGCATAGACTTACCTTATCGCCCTCCAAACGTTCTTCGCATGTTCATTCAATAAAGGGCATACAAGTAATTTGGGAACATCACAGCTTTGCTTCACACCTGTAGCACTACCACGTGCACCTAACCACCCAGTCCATCATTACATGATTTGTATGCCTCATAACCATAGACATAAATAATCAAGTAGGGCTAAGCCAGAAATTTCTACGACGCAAAGACTAAAGAGAATTAAAGGGGGAAAATTATTATTATTATTATTATTATTATTTTCAAAATCAAAGGAAACAAACTATTTATCATTTCAAAAAAATAAAATTAATATACGCATATTGTTTAATTCTGTAAAGGGAATTTAGCAATCAAATTCAAAATCAAAGGGGGCAGTTGCAAAAATAATAATTATTTGAATCATTAATAATACCACATATATATATATATATATATTTTGAAAAATCCACTTACTGTGAAAAAACTATGTAAAAATATTTTTTTTTGTATTTGGCCCTTTTTAAGAGTCATATCTATTAATAAAACATAAAAAAAAAATGCCTAATTTGTTTATATTCTCAACTGGTTACTAAGATTTATCCTTAGCTATTTGTCTTTTGATTTAACGATTTATGTGTCTTGGCACACTAGTACTTTAAAGCACATTTATGGCTACTTATATATCACATTAAATTTAAAAGTATTTCAAGAATATCTAAATTCTAATTTCTTTCTAAATTAATTATTAATATATAAATAACCTTATTTGAAAAAAATTATTTAATTTTTTAGTTTCCAAATAAGAATATTTGTTAGTACAAAATATGTTTTCTTGAATTATTTTTTATTACTAAATTATGTTTGAATATCTTAATAATTTATTTCTTTAAAAAATAATATAAAACGTACCAAAATTGATTTTTCTAAGTTTTTTCTATATGAAATTAGATTAATTAGGAAAACTGTAATGTTATTTTTTTATTTAAAAGTCATTTTAGATTAACATGCTTATTCCACTTCGACGCGATTTGATATGAGGTGGTCGATAGATCGAGATTCAAATTTTCAAAACAAAATATTCACCTATGGGCTCAAATTCTTTCTAATTAGTAACTTATGACATTAAATTTTGCTATAAATTTCATATGGATTAGGATCTCCATAATAAGACGAAGTTTAAATTGAATTTTTTAGATCGGGGCGAAATGGATTACACTACAAATATCCGTCATGAGTTTGGCTTGAGTTCAGGTTAGCCTAAATTTAACCTATTTGATTCGATCCAACCTAAATATAATAGTTTTAATTTAAATACCCTTATAATAAGTTTGGCAGTTTTTTACACCCAATAACATATATGCACTACACAAATCAGCATGAATTTTTTGGATACGGATGAAACCTTAATGGGTAATTATAAATGGGTCATAAACGAATATTATAAGTCTTATTATAACTGCAACGCTGCCGGATGGATTGAGTTTGGGCTATGCGTATTGAAAATAAGTGGGATTAGTTTTTAAAAACAAAATTTTTACATATTTAGTAGGTTCTTTCTAACCAGTGCTTATAGTGAATCTCGGTATAAATATTCAACGACCTATGATATTTGCCTAACAAATTGGATTTGGGACCTTTTTCTTTTCCTTTGTAAATCTCTCTAATAAGTTGTGGTTGGAATGGTTTTTTGAGACATCGGATTAATATGGGTTCAACAAAAAATACCCAACACGAGCTTGGGTCGGGTTCAAATTCACATATATTTAACATATTTGATCTAATCCGACCTAAATATAACAATTTTTCTTTAAATAACTTTCCAATAGGCCTAATCATTTATTACGCGCCATGATAACACAACACGAAATCGGCATGATTTTTTTGGGTATGGATGAAATCTTAACGGGTAGTTATTAATGCGTAATAAATGAAGATTGTACGGCTTATGGTATCTTATAACTTGAATGCCACCAAGTGGGTCAACTTCAATTATCGAGCTCGGTTTATGCATATTAAAAATATGCGGGTGCAACTTTTGTTCAACGGCCTACGATATCTTTTTAGTGAATCGAATTTGGGACTGATTTTGGACAACTCGGTACGAGTTCAAGTCGTACTGCCATAGGCATTGGCATATCTTAAAAAATAACATTGTGCCATATCCATTATTCTTATGTGCCATATCCTAATTTTTAGTCAAACAAAATATTTTAATTTGAAGTTTCAAATCCAAATCTCATGCCCAAATCCACTCTCAAATCCTTATTCCAATGAAACCTAATTGAATTGTCTAGGAGAATTTTGTTTAAATATTTTTTTATAGATCTTAGCTCATAATATTAAATGATATAAATGTTATTAAAAAGTTAATTACAAAATAAAATTTAAAATAGGTTACATTTTTTAAATTTAATGGGAAAAACTGAAATAGAAAAAATGATATTGCATTGAAGACATTGTCTAAAATGATTTTTTTTGATTTAGAAGAAAATTCAATACAATAGGTACAATAATGATATGTTATCAAAAATTCAATAAAAATGTAGAAATCAGTGATGTAAACAAAACTCATGTGATTGGAGAGAAAGAAAGCAACACCACTTTTTTAAGGCAAGAAGAAATTTTTACTAATATAGCACGGAAAAATAAATGAATGCGTTTAGAAAAAGAATGACACGCCAAGGTTTGTTGCAGTGTCGGAGTAGTTGGATCGAGAATGGGCAAGGACATTGTTGCCCTGGAGAACTAGGGTTTTTGCGATGAATTGGCAAAAAATCAAAAAATGTAGAATCCAACAATGGTAATTGCACTTTGAGGATTTGGCAAAGCTATTAGAGATATAAACTCGTACTATTGTTTATTTAACTTTGTTTGAGCATCCATTGCCCCTGTGTTATATGTAATTAGGGCTGCCATGTTTTATAAACAACATGGAAATTGTCACAAAATGAAATGTAATTGGCATGAAATTGACAGGAGAAATTGTGTTCGATTGTTTTCATGTTTAGAGCTTTTAACAAGATATACCGTGTCATGTCCAAATTTTGGAACAAAATTGACACGAAATTATAGTTATGTCATGTAATTCTAGTTGTGTCAGTCATGTCCAAATGAGAGAAAAAAATTTCATTTATGCTTGCGTTAGGATGTGTCTATTACTACGAAACAATTGCAATCATGAATGCCGGTCGTGTTACGTTTAATTAGGTGGCCATGTTGTGTCCGTATTGATTAATTAAAAATAAAACAACCCTGTACCGTGCTTGTGTTTCTATCATGTTGGCACCGATGAAGGTGGAAGATAGTAGCCTGGTTTCCTGATTTTTTATTTTTTTGGTTTGTATTTGCTTATTCTCAAACACAAATACTCTTTGTTTGTTATAAAAATATTCAAGACTTCCAAGAAGCAAATGTGTATCCAAATTAGTAAAAGCTAAGACAGTATAATTCTAGTGATCGAACAACTTGCTTTTGTTTAAAGGAAAATCAAAGAAATTTATTAATTTAACAATCTAGTTTTGCAGCTAAAATTATGGAAGGTATCAAGACTTAACAAGTCATTAGATCATATACCCTTTTTATTTTGCAACAGGTAGATAATATCTCGACTTACTCGTCCAAGATGTACAAATAAAATGTTCCTATCTGTTAGCGGAGAAGGGTGTTTTAGTTCGATAAAACAGTTCTCACAAGTTTCGGCATCGTCAGCAGCCCAACCAGCATGACCGTTAGCATCTCTAAAAGAATTGGATTCCAAGTAATGGATAGCCTCATTCACATCATCAATAAGCAAGCCATATTGAATCACGCAGTCATCAAGACATTGTTTTTCAATTGGATCAGTGGCGTTTCTTACAAGCTTCTTCACTTGGGCGAAATTATCATTTCCTTTGATCAACGAAACTTCAAGCATGATATGAGCTAGTCCTTTCACGTCTGAACTAGAGCTACGGGGATTTGATCTCAGAGTCGAAACGCAAAGACTTGGATCCATTGTGGTCTTACATACCTGCTCTACCAAATCATCTTTCTTAAAATTTCTAGTTGCAAAAGATTGATGCACGGAGAATAACAACAATAGTGAGAACATTAGCACCATTATTTGCCTACCCAACATCTTTATTTAACTTTTCTCGATCTAATTTGAATTCCTTTAGTTTATTGTAACTATGTGACTATTATATATATAGTTGTATTAATGTATGCATAATTTTGGGAGGGCACAAGCTGCTTTAATGTCCTTGCCATAAAAAAATATTACAATAATGATTTATGGAAAATATTTGTTGTGAATTAAATGAGATTATAAATATCAGATTTACAAAATCCCAAAAATAAATTATACAGTGTTTAATTTATTGGCATTCAATCTTTTTTACTTTATGTTATTAGGGCCATATGTTTTAAATAGAGAAAGGGGATTAATTGTTGTAACTGCTTCCTCTACTATTATATTTAAGACAAGGACACATTGTTATTATGTGCTACATGGAGGTCTTCATCCATAATTTGTTTTATCCATAATGGTAAATTTCAATATTTGTCCACTAAAAGAAGCTCCTATGAGGTCTCCGCCAGTTGCTATTGAAACTTCGGTGAGTTCACTGAAGCTTTGTCGGTGGGGTTTGGTGACGGCTGCCGGTGGCAATTACATTTTTTAGGGAAAAAAAACAGAATGGGATGAAGGGTATTTTAGGTAAAGAAAAACCGGTGTCCTTATTTTGAAATGAAGTAAAGTGTCATTGCTTTGGATATAATTATAGAGTGAGCTCTTTTAACCCATTGCCTCTTTTATATATTTCTTACTCTGTTTAAATAATTTGTGATGAATAATTTATTTATTTTTTGGTAAATTTTTTGTTTAGTAATAATTATGATCGAGAAAACTATAAAATATTATGTTATCTGTTAGAGCCAATTTTTAACTCGACATTAGGCCTTTCAAACCCGCTTGATCAAAATCATACCAATGCCCAATTCATCATTGACGAGTATAGCATAATAGTGATCAAGGGCAGAATTAGGATTCTTCGATGGGGTGGACTAAAATATAACAAATTGTTGTAATAATGTTTTCTTCAAAGTTAAGGATCTATCCAATTCGACTATGGAATAATGGAAGTAATTTTCACATTCTTTTATAAAATAAGATAGTGAAATATAATTATCTAAACAAAATAGGGAAAAAAAGTACTCATATCCATAAAATTATTGATTTTGAATTAGTACAACGAAGCTAGAATTTTCGTTTTAATTTGGAAAATTATAGTAAAAATAATACTTCCTCCGCTTAAAATTTTATATAAGTTTATTTTTCAAAAATAATTAATATGCCAGGAGATAGCAAAATCTTCCATGTGTATGGATCGATGCTACGGGATCTCAATGTCGATCTGCGGAATATCCAAACATTATTAACTAGAAATACTTGTCTAATTTTCTTGTAACTGTAAGAGTACGTTAGAGCAATTAGTCTTTTGAGTTGAGTGTGTTGAGAGATTTTGGAGAGACTAGGCCTTGTATCTAGTGTTTGCATGTACTCTTGATCGATCCAATCGTTAATAAAAACTATCACTCGGTAAATTAGTGGCACATTTAGCCTATACCACCCAAATTGCTTGTGTTTTGTTGGTAATTTCTGCTTCTTAATTTCTCCATCCTTATTTCAATTATGTGATTGCTTTTGGTGCATGACTAAAATTCTAGTAACATAGATTGTTTATGGATCAGTCACATTGTGCTAATTGCTTGGTTTAAAGGCTTAAAGTGAGTTTACCACAACATTAAATAGGTATTACTGTGAGCAGTGGAATCCAACACCTTTCACATGGAAGACTTCCTTTTGCAAGTTTAGGTGTAAGAGGAGGTGTGGAGGCAATGTGGGCCAAGTGGGTGCTTAAGCCCCCACATGGGTTTGGATTTTTTTTTAGGTGTAATAATATGGGGATTTTTGTATAAATATTTGAAGCTTGAGGTTGAGTTTGTAAGATCTCAAAATCTTGAAGATAAAATTGTAATTATTTTTAGTGAAGGCCAACAAAATAACGGGAACATTTTTCTGCTCAATAATTTTGGAAAGAAAAACAAAAGATAAAAAAATGAGTTTATACTTGTAGCTCTCTCTCTCTCTCTCTCTCTCATGTTAAACTTCTTACTTGGATTCGCACTCTTTTTTTAGCCTCAAGACAGTGGGGAAGATTGACTAACAAATCTGGCATCTTTCTCTTAAGAGTTTATTTTACTATGTTATTATTTCTTATATATATATATTTGTTTAACACAGTGCTAGTCAAAATCCCACTATATTGAAATCCTGGCTCCGCCACTGTGTAAGAGTCCGTCTTTCATTCGAGATGATCCATATAGGATTCAAGTTTTCTTTTAGAAAAAAGTAAAATAATCAACGTACCAAATTCCACTACGGTAAATAAGATTATTCCTAACCGTAATTGCATTAAGAAGTTACCATTTTTGCATTCACTGAACAATGAAAATGACTAAATGTGACGTCTACACATATTGACATTAATGAATTTGATTGTGAATTGCATCCATCATGATTTTTGTTATTGATAGTATTATTCCTTACAAATTTTTCCATTGATATATAGCAAGTAATAGACTTTTTCAACAATCTGTTAAATCATTATTAAAGCTAATCCACAACAGATTGATCCATATAATTAAAGATCAATCTTTTAAACCGATTCACTTTCTTTTCTATCTTCAAATTGTTCCATATATATATACATATAATTAAAGATGGTACCACATAAAGAAAAAGACTCACTTGTTAAGTAATTCTATATATGTTTTACATGGGTTTATTACTATAATCAGTACTAAGTTAATTAAGATGTTCGTTATGAGCTACAAATATTAATATCCCCGGCCCCATGAAAGAGAGTATTGCATACTAAAAGTGGGTAGGGTGAATTAGGATCCAATCCCTCTAGTGGCGGATCTAGAATTTTGAATTTACAGGGCCAAAACACATACACACTTTTTTTTTTCTTACGTAAAAATAATTAACATACAAACAAGCTCAAAACAAGCTAATTGAGGAAGGCCCACAATTGTTGCGTGTTCTTTTATTCATATTTTTATACTAATAAATCTTATTGTACGCAAGTTAGAATTTGTATGTAACGTTAAGCCCCAAAGGTTATATAAATTTTACTTATAGGGAAATACTTGAAGGGCACCGATAAAGTGTAGCATAATTTGTACATAACAAAATATTACTATTGTTGCTCAAATTTTCAAAATACTAGGCAGTATTACAGAAATTTTCAAAAAGCTAGGCCTGCCCCCCTCCATCTGCCACTGAATCATTGTTCAAAGAAATTTGTAGGATGCTGTCCCTGATTTTTAATATCTAGCTACCTCTGACGAGAACTTTGATATATAGATATTGTACTAAAGTATATGCGAATTCTAGGTCACAAGTACAGTATTTGTGACCATGAAATATTTGTCATAAATATAGTTGCGTACTGTGACCAAAAATTAGGGTGCGCAAGTTTTGAGAATATTTTTTTTAACAAGAACTAGCTGCATCCTAAAAATATTCCAGAGGGCCTAATTTTTTCAAGTGGGTATTGGGTCTGTGATAAATTGAAAATTTTTACTTGGTTTTGTGTTGCTTTGCTTTGGTTATATTATTATTAAAAGTAGTAAACATACAGATCATTAGCTGTATACCACCCACATTCATTGCCCCTTGTTAAAACGCAAACAAATTGATTTTTCCAAATGATCAGACCTTATTTTACAGATCTTTTGGATTTTTTTCAATTGAGTAACTGAATATCACATGATCGAGTAAGAAACTTGCTATATATATACACCATCTGCACTGACCCTACCTACAATTTAGATAGGTTACTATTGAGACAAAGTAAATAATTTGCTTCAATTCCATCCTTAAACAGGGTGTTTGTTACACACTGTATATGATGCATGAGAGATGATATATATATAAATATATATCTTCGAGAAGAACGCGTTTCATATCAATCAACCAAGTAAATTTGATACATATTAAAGTTGAGAGCGTCTTCCAACTAAGAAGGGGACTCTTCCAACCAAATAACAAGTATTCAAGCCATGAAGTTATTTATTACTTTTCTACTAAGGCAAAAAATGCTCGTCCTTGGGCTTCTTAGTATGATAATCAATCTCCCCTATTGCATACAATGTAGGTCATTGCCAACTGATGTGATTGTCGCAAAGGATGGCACGGGCAACTTTTCATTGGTTAAGGATGCTATAGAAGCTGCCCCGAACTATGGCTCGACAAGATTTTACATTAGGATCAAAGAGGGCTCCTACATTGCGCATATAATTATTGGGAAGGAGAAAAGAAACATAGCAATTATCGGTACTGCGATCAGGAAAACTATCCTTTCAGGCAACAGGAGCCAGGGCAGTGGAATTGGCACCGACATGACTGCAACAGTAGGTGAGTTGATTACTGTGAGAGCTGTGATTGATATCATTTGAATTATGACTTTCGAATTTTTTTAATTTGTTTTTTCAGGAAGAGTGAGTCTTGTTTCTCTACTTGTTCTTATGATCTAGTTAAATCCTTATATACTTATACAACTAGCTAAAGTACTCACTTTTGTAGGAGTATACGGTGATGGCATTTTTGCTCAAGGCGTAACATTCAAAAATGTTGCTGGACCACTGAAGCACCAAGCAGTAGCGTTAACAAGTGAAGCCAATCGTTGTGCCTTCTACCAATGCAGCTTCGAAGGTTTTCAAGATACTCTTTATGCCAAAAGGGGCATTCAGTTTTTCAAGGATTGCAAAACCTATGGTACCGTAGATTTCATCTTCGGGAAGGCATCCATTGTCTTCCAAAATTGCATTATCTATGCACGTACACCTCTACCTGGGCAGTCAAATACAATAACAGGACAAGGAAGAGAAGCGCCGCAGGGCATTGATGAAACAATCATACACAACTGCACAATCACAGCCACAGAAGACCTGCGCCAACAAGGTTCAAAAGTGAAAACGTAGTTGGGTAGACCGTGGGGAACTTATTCAAGAACGGTGATTATGCAAAGCTTCCTGGTTAATATAATCGACCTGCACGGTTGGCTGAACTGGACAGGTCATTTACTAGACAGACCGTACTATGTTGAATTTGATAACACGGGCCCGGGTGCTAGCCCGAATGCAAGAGTCAAATGGGCACTTGTCATCAACAGACCCACAGCAGCCGAGTATTCGGTTAGGAACTTTATCCAAGGACATAAGTGGATACCAACAATAGGAATTCCAGTTCAACTAAATTTACTGTAAATAATTTTTCATAATTTTGTATCTGAGTAATCAAGAAATTTGATTCTTTTATTAATGTTTTGTACAAAGAAAAACAGACATGTTATATTAGAACGCAACGCAATTTAGAATGGGAATCGTTACTGTTGCATCGAAATGTTCTGATCCTCTAATTAAACAGGATTTTGCTTATTTTATTTTATTTTATTTTTTCTCTAAATAATTCTTTTAACATTTCAAATTCATCACATATGCAAATAAAATATCATTAAAAATACAAGAAAAATGTCACTAAATACTATATATGTAGAGTGTGCCATAAGACTAACAATTATTAAATGTGAGTGTATAATTATAATTACTAACTTGGTATGCACAGAATTACCTAATTATTGCCCTCCAAACATTGTTCGCATGTTCATTCAACAAAGGGCATACTAGTAATTTGGGAACACCACAGCTTTGCTATTTGGGAACACCACAACTTTGCTTCACACCTGCAGCACTACCATGCACTTGCACGTAACCACCCAGTCCATCATAACATCGTTTACGGTATTTAAAATGCAAACATGATTTGGATGCGTCATAATAATAGACACAATTAGGTTCGTCTCGAACTAAACCACTTTAGATAGAATTGGATCGAGAGATAATGAAGATGAGTCAAGTCGGTCATAAATAAATAGAATAAAAACACAAATTTCTACGACACTAAAGACTTTAGAAAAGGGACAATATTATTATTATTATTATTATTATTATTATTATTATTATTATTATTAAGGGAAATCAACTATTTATCATTTCAAAAAATATTTAATATAAGCATATTCTTTAATTTTGTAAAGAGAATTTAGCAATCAAATTCAAAATCAAAAAGGGCAATTGCAAAATAAATAAATAAAATTATTTGAATCATTAATAATACCACATATTTATATTTTCTTTAAAAAATCCACTCAATATCAAGAAACTATGTAATTTTTTTTAATTTTTTTTTTAAAATTTTTCTTGTATTCGGCCCTATTTAAGAGTCAAATTTACTAATAAAACAAAAAACAATTGCCAAATTAAATTTGTTGATATTCCTAATTAGTGGCTAAGATTTTTCCTCAGTTATTTGTCTTTCGATCTAGTGGTTTATAGGTGCCGTGACACGCTAGTAATTTAAAACATAATTATGACTACTTATATAATTCATTAAATTTAAGAGTATTTCAAGAATATATAAATTCTAATTTCTTTCTAAATTAATTATTAATATGTAAATAACCTTATATAAATGAAATCAGTTATTTTTTTAGTTTCCAAATAAGAATATTTGTTAGTACAAAATATGTTTTCTTAAATTAATTTTTATCACTAAATTACGTTTTAATATCTTGATAATTTATTTCTTTAAAAAAATATATAAAATGTACCAAAATTGATTTTTCTATGTTTTTTCTACATGAAATTAGATTAATTAGGACAACTGCATGTAATGTTTATTTTATTTTTTTAAAATTCATTTTAGATTAACATGTTTGTTCCACATCAACACGATTTGAATATGATTTGATCGCTAGGTTGAGATTCAAAATTTCCAAACAAAATATTCTTCTATAGGCTTGAATTCTTTCTAATTAATTAGTAGCTTATGCATTTTAAATTTTGCTATAAATTTCATATGGATTAGGATCTCCATAGTAATTAAGACCGGGTTAAAACTGATCTTTTTAGACTGAGGCAAATATGGATTACACAACAAATATCTGTCACGGGTTTGGTTCGGGTTCAGGTTGGCATAAATTTAACCTATTTGATCCAATCCGACCTAAATATAATAGTTTTATTTTAAATACCCTTATAATAAGTTTGACAATTTTTTACACCCGATAACAAAACACAAAATTGGCACCATTTTTCTGGATATGGGTGAAACCTTAATGGGTAATCATAAATGTGCATAAACGGATATTATAAGTTTTATTATAACTAGAACAGTGCCGATGGATCGTGTTCGAGCTATGCATATTAAAAAGAAGTGGGATCGGGTATTTCAAAACAAATTTTTTATAGATTTGGTGGGTTCTTTCTACTTATAGTGAATTCTAGTTTAAATATTCAACAACATATGATATCGCCCTAATCGGATTTGTGATGGGTTTTTTTCGAAAATCTTCTTGATAAGTCGAGATTGAAATGGTTTTTTGAGACATGGGATTAATATGGGTTACACAACAAATACAAAACACGAGCTTGGGTTGGGTTCAAGCTCACATATATTTAACATATTTGATATGATATGACCTAAATATAACAATTTTTCTTTAAATAACATTACAATAGGCCTTGTCATTTAATACATGCCGTGATAACACAACATGAAATCGGCATGAATTTTTTGGGTATGGATAAAACTTTAACTAGTAGTTATTAATGGGTTATTTATGGATATTATACGGCTTAGGGTCTTTTATAACTACAATGCTGCCAGGTGGGTCAACTTCGAGTATCGAGTTTGGATTATGCATATTGAAAATATAAGGGTGCAATTTTTGTTCAATGGCTTACGATATCTGATTAGTAAATTGGGTATGGGACGGGTTTTGGAAAACCCGGCACGAGTTCAAGTTGTAGTGCCATAGGCATGGACATATCTAAAAAAATAACATTGTGCCATATCCATTATTCTTAATTAAGTCTATTTACATATTTTATATATAGTGGGCTTCAATCATGTCTATGTTTATTTTACGTCGAGACTAATTTTAAAGTTATATTACAAAAATAACAACAACAACAATAATAATTTTGTTCAAATATCACTTTTTGCCCAAATCCTCCAACTTTGGATTTGGAAAAAAAAGGGTCCCTCCCCTAATATTTGAAAGTTCTGATTTTAACCTAAATATAAAATTTTCAAATTTGAATATATTCGTAAATTTCGATTCCTAAGTTTTGGTCAAACAAAATATTTTAATTTGAAGTTCCAAAACCAAATCTCATGCCCAAATTCACTCTCAAATCCTCATTACAATGAAACCTAATTGAATTGTCTTGGAGAATTTGTTTAATTATATTTTTATAGGTCATGGCACATAGAATTAAACAATATAAATTTTATTAAAAAGTTTATTACAAAATAAAATTTAAACTAGGTTACAGTTTTAAAATTTATTAGGAAAAATTGAAATCGAAAAAATGATATTGCATTGAAGACATTGTCTAAAAAGATTTTTTTGATTTAGAAGAAAATTCAATACAATAGGTACAATAATGATATGTTATCACAAATTCAATAAAAATGTAGAAAATCAGTGATGTTGACAAAACTCATGTGATTGAAGAGAAATAAAGCAACACCTCTTTTTTAAGGCAAGAAGAAATTTGTATTAGTATAACACAGAAAAATGAATGAATGCGTTTTGAAAAAGAACGACATGCCGAGGTTTGTTGCAAGGTCGGTGTAATTGGATCGAGAGTGGGCTAGGACATTATGGCCTTCGCGAACTAGGGTTTTGGCGATGAACTGGCAAAAAATTTGAATCTAACAATGGTAATTGCACTTCCAGGATTTGGCAAAGCTATCAGAGATATAGACTCGTAATCGAACAATTGGGCAGCATTAAGGGCCCGTTTGGTTGTCCTTCAAATTGCGAATTAGATTATTTACAATTAAGTAATTTACAATATTTTCATTTATTAGTGTTTGGTTGTGTAAATTAAACAATTGTAAATATGATAATTCAAGTTGATTCACAAAAAGTCAAATTAAGTCATTTCAAGTAAAACTTGAAATTGCTTAATTCTAGAATTAGATAATTCATTCCAACTCTGTTTTTTGAGAAGATCTAGTTTCTACCTGTGATGTTGATGCATCTAGGCAAAATTTTAAATAACATAGAACAATAGATAACATGTTTTTATTCTAACAATCGGAATTTTTTGTTTAAGTTTTTCAAACACTACTTGAATTAGAATTGGATTATTCATAAATGAGCAAATTCACAATTCTTCAATCGAAAATTAACTAATTCTAAAATTAGGTAATTTACGCAACCAAACGAGCCCTAAGTGAATGAATGCATGGATTAGAAGGTGTAACGTTGGGGCGTTGATAGCTTGTTAACTTCAAGGGACAATTTAAAAATCTATTACAAATGTAATAGTTAAATTTAACATTGTTGTTTATTTAACTTTATTTGAGCATCCATTGCTGCTGTGTTATATGTAATTAGGGCTGCCAAGTTTGTAAACAAGACAAAAATTGTCACAAAATGAAATGTAATTGGCATGAAATTGACACAAAAAATTGTGTCCATTTGTTTTCATGTCTATAGTTTTTAACAAGATATGTCATGTCATGTCCAAATTTTGAAACAAAATTGACACAAAATTATAGTTTTGTCATGTTGATCGTGTACTTCCAGTTGTGTCACTCGTGTCCAAATGAGAGAAAAAATAAATTCATTTCTAGTTGTGTTAGGATGTGTCAATTACTATGAAACAACCGGGTCGTGCTATGTTTAATTAGGTGGCTGGGTAGTGTTTGTATTGATTCTTTAAAAATAAAACATCCATGTGCCGTGCTCGTGTCCGTATGTTCCTATCATGTTGGGTTATGCCTTGTGAAAACAAGACTCAAAACACAAATCACTAATGAAGGTGGAAGATAGTTTCCTAATTTTTTAATTTTTTGGTTTTTATTTGCTTATTCTTAAACACAAATACTCTTGGTTTGCTATGAAAATATTCAAGACTCCCGAGAAGCAAAGTTGTATCCAAATTAGTAAAATCTAAGACAATAAAATTCTTGTGATCGAATAACTTACTATTGTTAAAAGGAAAATCAAAGAAAATTATTAATTTAGCAATCTAGTTTTGCCGCTACAATTATGGAAGGTATCAGGACTTAACAAGTTGGTAGACCATATCCTCCTCTTTTTTTTGCAACAGGTAGATAATATCTCCACTTACTCGTCCAATATGTATAACTAGATTGTTTATATTTGTTAGCGGAGAAAGGTGTTTTAGTTCGATAAAACAATCCTCACAAGTTTTGGCATCATCAGCAGCCCAACCTGCATGACCATTAGCTTCTTTAAAAGAATTGGACTCCAACTCATGTATAGCCTTATTCACATCATCAATGAGCAATCCATATTGAAGCACGCAATCATCAAGACTGTGATGCCCCGAATCCCGTTATGATATTTTCACCTCAGGGACCCGGTTAATCATGGATGCCTTGCGCGACGGCGGGTTTAAAATATAAAAATCAATACTTTAAAAAAACTTTTCTTAAATAAAAACATGATCTTTTGAAAAGCCCAATTTCTGAAATCTCGGCATGTGGAGTTTATTCGGATAATAAACCAACCTGTAACATTTAAAAGCACTTTTCCATACTAATGGAATCGCATCAAACTATACTTAAATCAACTCCACAAATATAAAACCATTTATACAAATTTACAATACAAATCGTTTATCAAATCGTAGTTCGTTTACAATCAAATAGAAACCAAAATAACTATATAATGTAGCCCTTTCCCGAAGAAGGACTAGACGCATACTGTGGACATCAGAGGCCTCTATACACGTACATCATACTCCACCAGAGATGCTATGCCTGCAAAACTGTTAGAAAAACGGGATGAGCCAAATCCGGGCTCAGTGGGAACTATATAGGTTTTATGTAGAAAATACTTTACTTAACTGTACTAGTTTGAAAACGTGCAATGCAATACCACCCCGAGTGCATGCAACACCACTAGGACTTCTATCCTAGCTACCCGGAAGCCATTTATCCAACCATCCGATCTTTCCTTTAACCGTCCATAAGATAATACACCAAGGAATTTTCATAACTCGAGAAGATCTCTAGTCCAAAGTCGCCTTGTATCAAACTCTAGCTTCCTAAGGTTCAACATGCTACGGATTATCCACTCTCAAGTGTAACTCCAACTCTTCTACGCTATCCGGTCCTTGCTCCGTAAGTCGTAACTATAGGCCAAGTGTTCATTGTTATCACTTTAATTATAATTCATTATGGATCTTATACTTGGCCAGCTATTAGGCTTTGCCCTAATATCTTTAGCCTAAATCGTTATATTACGTAGTACTCTCATTAAGCTATCTCGTTAGCTAGGATTTCCTTATCAATTATGAGTATTATATGCATTATGATCTGGCTCGCTATTCCGTAATCCGTACGCTTTTATATACCCTTACATCATTTCTAAGTTCAATAATTATTATCTCTTTCTACTTTATATATCAATACATTATGGAAGGTTCGATAGTTCTTTACCTGTACCCTATTCTGTTTAGATGTGTTCGCATAAGTCTTTACATCACTTATATTATAGCCGAGAAAATACATATAAATCAATACGAGACATGATATGATACAATAATAATCATAGCACAATCAGAATCTCATAACAACCCTCATATCACATCTTCAGCATAATGTCTCAGTTTCACCCCGCGGTCAGTCCAGGCCCAGAACAGAGAATCCGACGAGTCCCGAATGGATCCAAAGCTCTTATCCATGTCTTCTCCGAGTGGGGAGTGGTTTAGGGACTTAGATCTCCAAGTAGGTCATTCGAAGATAACCCACGCGACGGCTACTTTCTTGGGGACAACACTCCGAATAGTTAACGAGGAGAACACCTCATACAAACCACATCGACACTTTGGAGAAACTACACCAAGCGATGCCCTAGTGGGTGATGACCATTAGTAGCCCAACTACTTCCCGGGGACTCACCATTTGGAAAGTAGTGGCACACGGGACCTGCTCCGCTTGCCGGGAAAACTCATCTAACCAAGGACACATAGTCCAGTTGGAAGGCAAGATACCTAGAGTTGGCTCTCCTTTGTGGACACACACAACCACCGGCGGAGTCACCTACTTCATTTTTCCCGTGCACGGTTTAGGGTCTTTTCACCCATGGGAGGCAATAGGTGGCCCTCCTTCAAGTCACGGGGAACTACCCAGTGCTCCTTAAATCATTATGTCCAGCCCATACGTGTGATCACATCAACTGGAATATATCGATTCCACATTCAACAACGTATATATAATCATCAATCATTCATCACACGTATGGCCAACAACATATATGTACAATCACACAGTCATCATCATCATCATCATCATCATCATCATCATCATCATTATATTCATCGTTCATTCATCATTAATCACGTCATCATTATCATTAATCCATTTATCTAGGACTTTACCATTTAATTAATAATTCCCATTATTCGGCCGATTGATTCGTTATCAATATATTACATCTCATTATATGCCATATGTATCAAACTACGTCCATAAGCGTTCAATGTTAATTCTCTAGCTAGTCATTAAGCCAAGTATCGATCAGTGTGCCCCTCGCTCAACCGGCACATTAATACAAATCACTTAGTTGTTCATGTTTTTAACTAAGGCAATCCATGCCATAATAAGTGTGTTATATGCGTTCTTAAAGAGTATTGAGGTCATATCCTCATTGCTAATGCCTAGCACGTGCTCCACATAAGTCATTAAACCCGTATGTTATGGTTTATCACTCTGCCATAATGGGTTCTTGGTCCAACAATCAAGGATAGAGTTCAACACTCTCAATTACATACATATACATGCATATCTAATCCATATAATCCATAACCAACCATGATTCAAACATAAATCCCAAAATCCTCTATAGCCTAGTTCATTCTCTTAGTCTCAATGAGGATACGATGTGTAGATGAGAGAACAAGGCCCATAACATGGTGATAAGTAATGATACATGATATCTAAGTGGTAATCTATCCATATACATCACCAATCTAAGGTTCACCTTGCCCAAACCCCATGAGATACAAACAACATATTGTTTTGATGAAAATCCCCAATTTGAGTTCAAAACTCTAATTCAACGAGTAATAATTTGAAATCAAGGGTTTAGTACTAGTGTTGCCACTTTAGAGAAGCAAGACCAAGGAGTTAAAGAAGCGTAAAATTCGTCTCGCCGAAACCCTAGCTCCAACGAGAGCTCAAATGGAGGAAGAAGGTGAGAAAGATGACGAATAGCGAAGGAGGAAGCGATTTGGGGCTCAAATCTTGTAGGAGGATGAAGAAGTGACAATAATCTCCCTCTCTCTCTCTCTAGAACTCTCTAGAGAGTGGTGGATGTGTGGCTCGAAAATGAGGAGTGATGGGTGATAAATGGGTCAAAAACGGGTTAAAAACGCTGAAAACCGACATTCAGGTGAACCATGATCGATCATGGGTCCCACATGATCGATCATGAACCCTTCTGGAATTCCTCTGGAAGATCATCATCGATCATGGTGTGAGAATCCGCAAATGCGACCCCCTGGGTCTCGTCCCCGTTCGGTTTGGGCGTCTGAAACGTCGGAACGGATTCCGTCATTCCATTTGCTGGAGTGTCTCTTTTGATTCATATCAGGTGTCCCCTATGTTCTATTGCTAGATGCAAAGGGGTTTGTTCAGAGTCACCAGTACGTTTTACGGAAAAACGGACAAAAATGGTAGTGTAAGAAGAAAGGCTACAGTTAAGCATTTCTTTACACGTTTGTCTACGAAACCAGGATTCTATAGGGTTTGGAAACTATATTACGGTTTGGGAAGGTGTTAAGCACCCATTCCGCCCTTTCGGTCTCTAGTGGTCTTTATATGTTTATTCTATGTTGAAAAACTTGGATGCTTTTACTGATAGCCTACTACTTTCTGAGTGAAAACCCTAATTTCTGGAAAAAAACGGGAAATGGATAGAAAACCTTTGTATTCCGGGATCCGATGTTTCGTTTTGATAAATATAAATACAAGTGACAAAAGTTGTTTTCTTTAGAAATGGAGTTCCCCGTATTATTTCTCGGATAATGACAGTTTTCTCGGGTTTTGACTATTTTTTGTAAAAGTTTGGATCTATATAATGGAACTTAATTCAATATGGAATTGGAACTCTTGAGGGGAGTTTTACCGGACGTATCACAATCTATGAAACAGATAGGATGTACCGGGTTTTTAATTCCTAAGTAAGTTTTACCGGTCCGGGTTTGAAAATAGGATTTTACCCGGATGGTAATGTACTTACTCTTCTGGTTTTACAAATGGTTTTATCAGGGTCTTTTATTTTGAAAACAATAGACTATTTGTAACTTGGCAATAAGTTCATTCAAATAAAACGTGAACAAAACAACGGAAATAAAACAAGTACACAGATATTTAATGTTAAATACTAGAAGAGACTTTCTTTACCTTCCCGACGAGAATAATAATAAAAAAGAAAATATAATCCGGCGGGGAGATTTTCGGCGATAATAATCTTTTCCTTCTTCAGATATTTTTGAGAATTTGATTCCAGAGACGGGACACGTCGAGTGTCGGGAATAGATCCGATAATTCTTCAAAAATAAGACGATAATATAGAATACTTGATAATAAAATCAGACTAAAACTCCGAATTCTCAGATTGTAGTTGCCGCCCTTGAACCCTTGGGGGTGTTGGCCTATTTATACTGCTCGGGGAAGATTGTCGTGCGACACTTCCCCAAAAAAGGCATATGTCGCGCGACAAAGTGATATGTCGCGCGACAAACGGCTGAAGTGATGTTTCTGACAGACTGATGTGTCAGAGAGTGGATGGTCTGGTGCAGAGAGGGATTGTCGCGCGACATAGTGGGATTGTCGCGAGACATATCAGTGATTGTCGCGCGACAATGTGATATGTCGTGCGACAATCTCTCTAAAAAACAGGTTTGTTGGCCAACAAACCCTCTCGGGGTAGTTTCGGGTGCTCGGATGGGTCCCGGACTCCAAAAACAGTAGTTCTCGTAGGTCGTTAGGGTTCTTGCGGGGGTCACGGATTGGGGTGTCTACAGACCCTCTCGACTCAAGCTCCTTGCTTGCAAGGAATTGAGGAGACTGGAAGAGACCATGATCCATGGCTCCCGCATGAACTCTAAAGAAGTGTGTGTATGCAGAAAGAATTCGTGAATGCCTCTGAAGAGGGCTTTGTGTTTGGTTTTGCCTCCGGAGAGGGCTTTGTGTTTGGCTCATGCCTCCGGAGAGGGCTTTGTGTTTGGCTCATGCCTCCGGAGAGGGCTTTCATTTGCTCTACTTGCCTCAGATGGGAGGACTACCATTGCGCCTCAGGTGGGAGGACTACCATTGCTCCACTTGTGCCTCTCTGGGAGGGCTTTTGATCTTTTCGCCTCAAGTGGGAGGACTACCATCGCGCCTCAGATGGGGGGGACTACCGTTGCTACACTGTGCCTCTCTAGGAGGGCTTCGCCTCTGGTGGGAGGACTACCGTGTGCATCTCTAGGAGGGCTTCGCCTCAGGTGGGAGGACTACCGTATGCCTCTCTGAGAGGGGCTTCGCCTCAGGTGGGAGGACTACCGTGTGCCTCTCTGGGAGGGCTTCGCCTCAGGTGGGAGGACTACCGTTTGCCTCTCTAGGAGGGCTTAGCCTTAGGTGGGAGGACTACCGTGTGCTTCTCTGGGAGAGCTTCGCCTCAGGTGGGAGGACTACCGTGTGCCTCTCTGGGGAGGGCTTCGCCTCAGGTGGGAGGACTACCGTGTGCCTCTCTGGGAGGGCTTCGCCTCAGGTGGGAGGACTACCGTGTGCTTCTCTAGGAGGGCTTCTTGACCTGAAGATAAGAAAGAAAAATTGTCTCTGGGGGGCTTTTGATGAGTAACTTAGCCTCTGGCGAGGGCTTCTGATACCTCCTTTGCCTCTTTTGAGGGCTTTGTGTTGTAATTTGCCTCCGGAGAGGGCTTGTGTTGTAATCCAGTGATTGTGATTGTTGTCTCTCTCAGACTGCTGGAGTGAGAGAGAGGAATTTTTGCAAAGGTGAAAAGAACTCCTCGGGGTCTAATCTGGATGTGTGTTTCCCTGTGTTTTTCTGAACTTTTCTCTTATGTCTTCCTTGAGTGAAGATACTTCTCTCAGAGGCAGTTTTCGAGTTTCTCTTGCTCTCCGCAGAGTGATGGTCCTAGGTTTTTTTTCAAAACCATCTCTTTTGTATCGTGTTGAAAAGAAAATTTGTTTGAAAGTTCAATCTCTGATCTCTGTTCTCTTCTTAGTTTTCTCTTTTGGTGGGCCCACATCGTATTCTGTTTTTCGATGCCCATATTTCTCCCTCTTTTTGGGAAAGACTTTTTCTGGCCTTCTCTGTTTTTGACCCGGAGTCTTTTCATCCCTTTGTCGTGATCAGAAGCCTTACTCACCCAAAACGAAGCCCTGAGCCGGTTTTGGCCTAGCTATCACTTTTGGTGTGGCTATCCCTGTCACTCTGCATTTCTGTTTCTCTCGCTTGCTTTGGGCGCTCATGTGGGTTTTTTTTCTCTTTTCTACTCTTTCAGTTTTTTCTATTCCCGTCTTATCTTGCTATTTAGCTTTTTCTCATCGATGGTCTCGGTCTTTTCTGGTAGATCAGAGACTATTTTAACCGTTTGTATTTCGTTTTCGTATTTTTCGGAGAGGTGATTTGAAAGTTTTTCCTCGTGTTTTCATCCTGGTTGTGCGGTTTTTGGCGATTTTTTCAAAAACTGCTTCTCGAAAGTCCTCCCGCAGGAGATGAAATGAGACAAAGGTCAAAAAATCAGGGGAGGGGGTGGGTTTGTCGCGCGACACTTCGGTGTCTGGCTCTTTGTCGCGCGACAATGTGGCCATTTGTCGCACGACAAACTGCCCCACTATATAGACCCCTTGCTGAGCTCATTCCACCTCATTCCCTCCTTTTTTTTTTCTCTCTCTAGCTCTCTTTCTCTCTCTTTTTCTCTTCTCCCAAGCGCGGAAGTCCTGCCGCTTTTTCGACTTCTCTCGTTTTTTATATATTCAACCTACACCGATGGACCCTGCAGATCCTGACAGGCTGGAGGGTGACCAGGAGGAGGTCACCTTTACTGATGCTCAGGGCGTTCTTCGCTGCAGCCCTCACCATGACGACTGGGCGGACCTCGATTGGTATGGTGAGGATGGGATAGACCGCGGTCGGGCGGTGGTCTATCGAGATGCTATCCGGGCTGCCCCGGTCCCGGACATTCCGTGGCTCTTGATGGAGCCAGTTTCTCACGAGATTCGTCGGCGATCTCTGGTATGTCTTCTTCTTGTGTTATTGTCTGTTCCTGTAGACACCCCGATCCGTGACCCCCGCAAGAACCCTAACGACTTACGAGAACTACTGTTTTTGGAGTTCGGGACCCACCCGAGCATCCGAAACTACCATGAGGAGGTTTGTTGCGCGACAAACCTATCTTTTTATAGGATTGTCGCACGACATATCACATTGTCGCGCGACAATCTCACTATGTCGCGCAACAATCCCTCTCTGCACCCGACCAACAACTTTCTGACACATCACAGTGTCAGTACCCATCACTTCAGCCGCTTGTCGCGCGAAATACGGGTATGTCGCACGACAAACAGGTACAGTGATTTAGGAATGTCGCGCGACAGTCAGATATGTCGCGCGACACTTGCATTTCTTTAGGGAATGTCGCGCGACAATCCGCTCCGAGCAGTATAAATAGACCAGCCCCCCCAAGGGTTTCAGAGAGGACAACAATTGGAATCTGGGAATTCTAGAACTCAAGTCTGATTTTATTATCAAGCATTATATATTATCGTCTTATCTCTGAAGAATTATCCGATCTATTCTCGACACTCGACGTGTCCCATCTCTAGAATCAAATTCTCGGAAATATCTGAAGAAGGAAAAGATTATTATCGCCGGAAATCTCTCCGCCGGATTATATTTTCTTTCTTATTGTTATTCTCGTCGGGAAGGTAAATAAAGTCTCTCCTAGTATTTAACATTAAATATTCGTGTACTTATTTTATTTCTATTGTTTTGTCCACGTTTTATTTGAATAAACTTATTGCCAAGTTACAAATAGTCTATCGTTTTCAAAACAAAAGACCCTGATAAAACCATTTATAAAATCAGAAGAGTAAGTACATTACCATCCGAATAAAATTCTGTTTTCAAACCCGGACCGATAAAACTTACTTAGGAATTAAAAAACCCGACATATCCTATCTGTTCCATAGATTGGGATACGTCCGGTAAAACTCCCCTAAAGAGTTCCAATTCCATATTGAATTAGTTCCATTATATAAATCCGGATTTTTTACGAAGAATAGTCAAAACCCGAGAAAATCGTCATTGTCCGAGAAATAATACGGGAAACTCCATTTCTAAAGAAAACCACTTTTGTCACTTGTATTTATATTTCTCAAAACGAAACATGGGATCTTGGAACACAAAGTTTTCTATCCCTTTCCCGTTTTTCCCAAGAATTAGGGTTTCCACTTAGAAAGTAGTAGGCTATCAGTAAAAGCATCCAAGTTTTTCAACATAGAATAAACATATAAGACCACTAGAGACCGAAAGGGCGGAATGGGTGCTTAACACCTTCCCAAACCGTAATATAGTTTCCGAACCCTATAGAATCCTGATTTCGTAGACAAACGTGTAAAGAAAGGCTTATCTGTAGCCTTTCCTCTTACACAGCTATTTTGTCCGTTTTCTCGTAAAACGTACTGGCGACTCTGAACAAATCCCTTTTCATCTAGAAATAGAACATAGGGACACTTGATATGAATCAAGAGAAAAGCACTCCTTGCAAATAGAACGACGGGATCCGTTCCGACGGTCCAGACGCCCAAACCGAAACTGGGACGAGACCCGGGGGGTCGCATTTGCGAATTCTCACAGTGGCGACTCTGCTGGGGACGCTAGAAAACTAGACTTTTATATGTGGACTTTTGTTTATCTGTTGAATACTTGCTTTTACTGCTTTCCATACTTATGTTAATTGATTGAGAAAAGACTTTTTTTCTGAAAATGGGAGTTTTTCAAAAATACGTAATCAAGATAATGATATTTGTAAACCCAACCTTTTTTTCGCACGCACTATCACAAATCATGCATTGGTTCTACGAGTGTGAATTTACCCCAAACCCTCGGAAGTATTATAAGTGAGTAGGGAGGTGGCTTGCTTGGGCCAACATAAACCGAAAGCATTTACTTCCACTCTCCTTGGCCAAGTACGCCCCCGAGGTATATCGAGTGACGAGAACACTCACGTACCCGGGAAGTATATCAAAAGGCTCTTGCACGTACCCGCCCCTGGGGTATATCGCAAGGTCTTGCCAAATAGAAGGGAGCCTGAAGCCTTAACCATTCGTACACCTGCGCTGCATATAAGATCGAGTCGAGTTAAAACACTTGTCAAATAGCCCTAGGGGATGTACCACCTTACGGCTTACTTTTGGACACCCTTTTAAAATCCGAGGCTCTTCTCGGCAATTTTTAGTGGTTCTTTTGGCAAAAATCGAGTCGTATCACAGTTTTCCTTCATCTTCGCCACGTGGTTTTGTCTACAGTCGTGAAGCAACAACAGACTAGAAGGTTGGGTCGGCCGTGATCACACCGAAAGACTAGTTAGACCAAGCACACCGAAAATGGCCGATGAACGCGAGAATCGAGAGACGAATCAGAGCCTAGCCGAGGCATCATCAGCTCAGCCAACCCTAGCCGAAATGCACCGTTTACTCATGACCGTCAGCAGGGATCTGGCAAACCTCACGAACGAGCAACAGGGTACCCGGATCCGAATAGAAGAATTGTCAGCCAAACGAACTACGCCACCGGGGTTTGATCGACTACCACCGAATCGAGATCCGAACCAAGGACAGTCTTCACAAGTACTCCCCCTAGTTCACGGAACCAATCCACCCCAAACGGGCCCTATCGTAGCTGGTCCAGTTCAAACCGACCCCAACAATCAGAACCAATGGGCCCCGAATTCAGGCCCCACTTACCAACAGCAAGAGCCACCCATAGTTTGGCCGCAACCCCAAGTACAACCCGGCTTTGACCTCCAATACCAACCATGGCCACAAGTTCCCGCAAGACCCATTCCATCACCAGCCCCAGCAGCCCTCCCTAATGAGTACCCAGACATCAACCGACTTCGGGCAGTATATGCAGAATCGGTAATAGCACGGGAACAGCCCGACGAGGTGTCAAGAGAGAGTGAGGAAATGAAGAAGCTGAAAGAGCAGATGAGGGTCCTGCAGAAGGGGGTGTCCCTAATAAAAGGAGCAGACGAGATCACAGATATGAATGCCTTCTCCCTCTACCCAGAAGCAAGATTACCCCAGGGATTCAAACTCCCTTCCATCACCAAGTTCACCGGAACCACGCCCCCTAAAACCCATCTACAATCCTACATCAGATCCATGCAAGTGTCCGGTTGTGAAGAGCCGGAATTAGCACAGGCCTTTCACATGACTCTCACGGGGGCCGCCCTGAGATGGTTTTTTGGTCTGGAAAGGCATCACACGCAGACTTGGGGAGATATCGTCAAGGAATTTATGACCAAATACGGGTCCAACGAGGACTTGGAAATTACCCGTAAACATCTGGAAATGGCCAAACAGGGCGAGAAAGAGAGCTTCAGCAACTTTGTCACCCGCTAGAGGGAGATGGCCTCCCAAATGTCCAAACGACCTGATGAAGAAGAACAGTTGGAAATCATTCAGAAGAACTTCACTCCGGCCATACTGAGTTGCATGGAAAAGCATGTATTCCCACACTTCAGGGCCCTGTTGAGTATGGGGTCACAAGTAGAGGAAGAATTGGCCAAGAAAGTTAAAACCGATACCAAGAAAGCCGCATACGCCGGGAGAAAGACAGCCACTACAGCCGTGAATCAAATAAGCTCATACCCCTATCAACAGACCCCCTTTCAACAACCACAACAGCCACCTCCGATGAGTTGGCCCGCACAAGGAGGCCCTTCGAACACCGAGGACAAAAAAAAGAGAAACTTCTGCACCCTCCCCACTACCCTGGTAAAAAGTCTGAAGCTGCTCCGAAAGGCCGGACTAATCACTCCACTCCACCCGCGCCCCCCACCAAACCCTATTCCCAACACCTGGAGAATGAATGAGAATTGTGCGTATCATTAAGCTGCAGGGCATGACACGGAGCGTTGTTTGGCCCTTCGCCATCGTATTCAAGACCTTATTGAAGCCGGAACCATCCCCGCACCCGGCGGGCCCAATGTTACCAACAATCCACTTCCTAACCATGCTCCACCTGTAGGGATTAATGCCTTAACCACTGATGAAGAAGGCTTCGATCCCGTGGGACTCATTCGTGATGACCCAGCCTACAGGGCACCCGTTGTACTGCCAGCAAAGGCTCAAGTTGCCCCAGGCCTCAACCCCATAATTGACCAATGGATGGCCAAAATGAACTTCCTACCCGGGCAGGGTTTAGGAAAGGAAAATCAGGGGATCTCACAGCCACTTACAATCAAAACTAATCCCGGAAAATCTGGGATAGGATGGACCCAGGATAAGAAGAAACAGCCATGGAAATCCCAAAACCCCCTAGGGAGACAATCTGTATGACAGAAACCTCCCCCGGGACTTTCAGTTGGTCGACAGAGCCGGAATCGTCAGAAACTTCAGAGGAATCAAACCCTGCGTCCCTTTGGATCCAACAGATCACCCGTTCAGGAAGGGTATACCAACCACCACCGACGGAGGTCGAGAAAATACCGCCACCTAAGGAAATGGGAGAAGATAGAGTGCTTGAGTAGTTGAAGAAAACCCAGGCACACATCACCATTTGGGGCCTCTTGGTTGCCTCCAAACCCCACAGGACCGCTTTCATCAAACTTCTGGACGAGGCCGTAATATCACCAGACTCCACACCCGAACAACTGCCAAATATGATCGGGTCACTTACAGTCCAAAGAAGTCTGTCATTTTCATATGAAGATCTGTCTCCATTGGGGAGAAAACACAGCCTGGCTCTCTATATCACCGTCCGAACTCGAGGGAAAATCCTACCACAAGTCCTTATCGACAACGGATCAACCATAAACGTCTGCCCCCTAAAGACAGCCAGATGTCTAGGCATTTTGGACTCAGAGCTCTCCCCATCAGCTGTGACTGTCAGGGCCTACGACAATACCAGAAGGGCCGTTCTGGGTTCTCTGAAGCTCGATCTCATGGTCGGTCCCGGAAACTTTCCGGCCGATTTCCAAATCATAGACATTCCCTCCAGTTTTAACCTCCTGCTGGGAAGAGCGTGGCTACACGACATAGGAGCACTCCCCTCCTCTTTGCACCAAAAGATCAAGATACCGTTTGAAGGGAACATAATTACCATCCAAGGAGATCCTGAAAGGACCTTGGCAGATCTGGAGTTACCTGTTTTGGGAATCGGGAGCCAGAGCATACAGTTGGGAGGCTTTTCTTACGAGCCTCAAGTACAAACTCTCAGCACTCAGATAATCGAATATCATCCCCCTGACAATATCCCCGGTCTCAGCACCAAGATCACAAATATGCTGAGAATGATGAAATACTTGCCTGGAGCCGGTCTGGGAATGGGACAACCAGGACTACTTCAAGCCTTGGAACCAGTAATGAGGTACAAAATGGAAGGTTTGGGGTACCAACATATTGAAGAAGACGATCAGCAAAAAAGGGGCCGAGGGCATCAGTATCTGAGTTTCAGCTCCTTGAACGGGTTTTTCGTCAAAGAAGGAGAGGACTTCCCCTTTTGCGGTTTTCAGGAACCTTGGAGAAACAGCGACGGAGAGAACCTACCGGGATGGGAAATCTTCTATGAAGAGGACCTATATGTCAAGGAAAGCATCGAACACAGTTTTTCCACCAAATTGACAATCGGGTTGAAAGAAGGAAATGAAGACAAGAAGGATGAGGAGGAAGAAATGATTGGAGATCTCTTCGACATCATGGCTCTAGGGGATGACGAGCCAAGGGATGACCCTGTACACCTGATATACGCTGATCCAGACTACCAAAGAGAAAGGGAAAAGAGTGAAATTGTAAGGGTGAGAGTAAGGCTAAGAAAGAGCCACTCCTAGATTTACTTTTTAAACTTGTACATGTAAACACTATTATGAATGAAGAAAACTCTATTTTGCGTTGTCCTGTTGTTTGTAATTCTATAATAGCTTATAAGGAGTTAGAAAGACTGAACGAACACCCTGAACGGGAGGAACAGCGTATACAGAGCGAGGAAGGAGACACTCTCGAAATTAACCTCGGGACAGAAGAGGAAAGAAAGGAGGTCCGCATTGGGACAAGTCTGAGTAAAACAGAAAAAGAGGAATTCACACAAACTCTGAAAGAGTACGTGGATGTCTTCGCCTGGTCTTATGCGGATATGCCAGGATTGAACAGTCAAATAGTCATGCACGAGATACATACCAAGCCAGAGTTCAGATTTGTCAAGCAAAAGTTAAGAAAACTTACGCCAGAATGATCCCTGAAAGTAAAGGAAGAAGTGATGAAACAACTGAGTGTAGGGTTTTTGCGGGTGATCGATTACCCTTCATGGTTAGCCAACATTGTGCCCGTTCCAAAGGCAAATAGAAAGGTCCGCATGTGTGTAGATTACCAGGATCTTAACAAGACTTGTCCGAAAGACGATTTCCTATTGCCCAATATCGATTTAATAATAGACAACACTGCCAACCACGCCCTGAAGTCATTTGTGGATGGTTTTGCCGGGTATAACCAGATCAAGATGCACCCGGATTACCAGGAGAAAACGTCATTCATCACACCATGGGGAACATACTGCTACACCGTTATGCCATTTGGGCTGAAGAACGCCGGGGCAACCTATCAGAGAGCAGCCACCGCTATTTTCCACGACATGATCCACAAAGAAGTAGAGGTTGTTGGTCGGATTTCAACCCTAGAGGGGGGGGTGAATAGGGTTTTTAAAACTTAATGCGGAATTTAAAAACTTTTCTAACAATGTTTAAGTAAAACAAATTTATAGAACAAATTATCAAGGAATGTAATCAAATAAACAATCAAGCAAATAAACCATCTCAAGCAAACAATAATATATCAAGTAAATAAAGAGATTGAGTTAGAATGATTGAACCGATTTGAAGTCCAAGACGTTTTGTCCACACGGTTTTGGTTTACCAAACCATAATCCGTGCTCGGTTAGTTCCCCGAGAATTTTCACTAATTCCAATCTCCTTCCGGGTGAAGATCAAACCACTACAAGTGTTGTTGTCTCACTACACTCTTTATAAATATTGCTTGACCACAATATTCACACAAGATTCTCTCTCTTGCTAACCTTGTGAGATTTACCTCTCACAATTTCTAAACAAGAATTAACCTTCTTGTTTTTCCTATGAGATTTATCTCTCACAATTTGAATACAAATGTTTGGTGATTCACACCAATTAACAACAACTCTCAAGTGTTTAAAGAATACAATTGAAGCTCACACTAGAGTTACTTGTTTGATCAAGTTTATAGCTCAATAAGAATGATTGATCAAAAACAATTTCTTGAATCTTTGAATAATGAAGATAGATGAAGAATAGAGTATGAGAGTGATTCAAGGTGTGTAAAATGAGTCTTGAAAGTCATATTTATAGTCCCAAAAGTGATATAGCCGTTTGAGAGGTTTGGGGGAAGTTTTGTACCAAAAATAGTAAAAAATTCAAAATCCAACGGCTATATTTTGGTCATCAGTCGACTGAGCAAGGCTCCTTAGTCGACTGAGTGACCATCAGTCGACTGAGCAAAGCCATCAGTCGACTGATGACCTCTGCTGGTCAGTTTTGATAGATTGCTGTAGACAGCAAATTTTTCCGATTTATTTTGATCATATCTCATTATCCAGCCGTTGGAATTTGATGAAATTTTGTATGTAAGTACTATAATGTGTTATCTAACTTCTGTCAAATTTTATAATGATCGGAGTCCGGGAAGGCCTCCTTCAAACCGTTAGATCAAAACTGCGCAAAAACGGAGCGAGTCTAGAAAGGGAAAAATAAACATTTTTGCAATTAAGTTTCAAAATCAATTTTGATGCTTGAGATAGGTTCCAAATAAGTTTCTAAGACTTCCAAATATGTTTTTGTATCAAAATTCATTCATATGAATTTATAGTGAATTTATTTCAAAACCGGTTTTTATAAGAATGATGTTTTGAAATGATTTTGATTCAAACTTGGTTTTGATCAATCTAAGAATAATGCAAGTTTATGTTTGAGCTATATAATCAATCAATTAAGAAACTTTACATTAATCCTAAGCACACACTCAATTACCGAATAGGTGAGTCTTCAAATGCTTCGATTTGTTTCTTCAAATTGATTCTTCACTTGAAGCTTTTCCCTTGAAGCTTTTGCATTTGATTCTTGATCTTTGTGCTCCATGGATTTTCATTGCAAGCATGTGAGTGATGAGAATGATCTTGTTGTCTTGTCCAACGCTTGTAGAAGAATGATCTTGATTCGGATAGATCGGTTTTAGTTGAATGCTTCGTTGACTTGATCGAATATTGATTGAATGATCCTTGTCAAACTTCCTTTGAGCAATCATGCTATTCTTGATTTTCCAAATAAGAAATCTATAATCTTATATCAAGAACATGTTAAATTACACATGATTGATTTATTGTTATTATCAAAATAAGATTAAGACCTTCAAGGTCAACAGAGGTGTATGTGGACGACATTATAATCAAATCAAAAGAGAGGGAAGGTCACATACCAGCCCTGCGAACCTTCTTCGACCGGCTCCGCCAGTACCAGATGAGACTCAATCCCCAGAAATGTGTGTTTGGAGTGACCAAGGGAAAACTCCTAGGTTATGTTGTCAGTAAGAGAGGAATCGAGGTAGACCCTGCCAAGGTTTAAGCTATCCAAGAAATGCCTAAACCTCGTACCGAGAAAAAAGTCCGGGGATTTTTGGGTAATCTGCAGTACATCAGTAGGTTCATCTCTCAGCTCACTCAGACTTGTGAGCCCATCTTCAAACTCCTGAGGAAATCTTCACCGGGAGAATGGGACGGTCAGTGTCAGGAAGCTTTTGATAGGATCAAAGAATATCTCTCCAACCCCCTCAGTATTAGCCCCACCACAAACCGGACTACCATTAATCTTATACCTAACCGTCACTGATTCAGCCGCGGAAGCAATGCTAGCCCAACACCTGACTGATACCCGGAAAGAGCAGGCCATCTATTTCCTCAGCAAGAAACTGTCCCCATTTGAGATGAACTACACACCATTGGAGAAATCATGCACCGCTCTCGTCTGGGTAACACAAAAACTACGGCACTACATGCTAGTTTTTTCAGTCATCCTGGCATCACGGATTGATCCGTTGAAGTACCTCTTTGAGAAACCGGCTCTCTCGAACCGAATGGCAAAATGGCTATTTCTACTCTCCGAATTCGACATCACCTATATGACCCAGAAGGCAGTCAAAGGCAAGATCATAGCTGATTACCTGGCCCACAATCCAATATTGGGAGACGTGCTAGAAGAAGCCGAGTTCACAGACGAAACCATCATGAATGTCGAGATCGATGAAGACTGGAAGTTGTACTTTGACGGGACTGCCAATCGGAATGGAAACGGGATATGTATCCTGTTAGTCTCTCCAAACCAAACTCACTCCCCGGTATCATATCTTCTGGACTTCTTCTGCACCAACAACATGGCTGAATATGAAGCCTGCATACACGGGTTAGAGATCGCTCTTCAAAGGGGTATAAAGAGGATATAGGTATACGGAGATTCGGCACTAGTGGTCCACCAGGTTCTGAAAGAATGGAAGATCAGATATGAGAAATTAGTCCCTTACCTCGCCCGACTGGAGGATATCGCGGGAAAGTTCAAGCATACGGAGTTTTACTATCTCCCCAGGTCTCAGAACAGTTTTGCTGACGCACTGGCAATCCTGGCATCTATGATCGATATCCCGGAAAGAATGGAAGAAATAACTCTTACGGTGCAAAAGAAATCAGAACCAGCACACTGCACGGCCTTGGAGGTAGAGAATGAGGGGAAGGGGATTCAACCACTTGGTTTTACGATATCTGGAACCTGCTGAAGAACCATCAGTATCCTGAGAAAACAGACAAGAAAACACGGGTCACGCTCAGAAGATTAGCATCAGGGTTCATACTTTGTGCCGGAAGATTGTATAAAAGGAACTACAACGGGACTCATCTTCAATGCCTCACCGAAGAAGAATCAGTCAAAATGATGGATCAGATACATGGAGGCGATTGCGGACCTCATATGAGCGGACATACACTTGCCCGCAAAATCATCAGACAAGGTTATTTCTGGTCTACTCTACAAACCGACTGCACTAATCACGTACGCCGTTGTCACAAGTGCCAAATTTATGCTAAATCCCAAAAGCTTCCTCCAAAAGAGTTGTACACCATGACTGCTCCCTGGCCTTTCGCAACCTGAGGAATCGACGTCATTGGGAAGATTTCGCCCAAAGCCAGCAACGGCCATGAATTCATACTAGTGGCCATCGACTACTTTACCAAATGGGTAAAAGCCGAATCTTACCAGACCCTGGATGCCAATAAAGTAGCTCGATTCATCAAAAGGAATATTATTTGCCGATATGGGGTCCCACACGAGATCATCTCAGATAACGGCTCCCACTTCGAATGAGAAGCTAATACCGTCATGGAAGAATATGGTATTACCAGACATAGGTCTTCGCCATACAGGCCACAAACCAATGGGGCAGTTGAAGCCGCCAACAAAAATCTAAAGAATATCCTAAGCAAGATGACCGACACCTGTCGAGACTGGCCAGAGAAATTACCTTATGCATTATGGGGATACCGCACCACCGAGAGGGTCTCCACCGGGGCAACCCCGTTCTCTCTTACATACTGGATGGAAGCAGTCCTCCCTGTTGAGTTAGAAGTCCCCTCCCTCAGGGTAATGCTAGAAAATCAAGTCAATGAACTGGAGTGGGTCCAGTCACGTTATAACGAGCTAGCATTGTTAGATGAGAAGAGATTGAAATCCACATACCACCATCAGGGGTATCAGAAGAGAATCGCTCGAGCATTTAACCAGAGGGTGAGGACTCGGGGTATCAATGAGAACGATATCGTATTGAAAGAAATTCGAGAACCAGCCAGAGATCCGAGGGGTAAGTTCGGGCAGAAGTGGACAGGGTCGTACATCGTCAGAGAAATCGATACAGGAGGTGCCGCTATACTTACTGATTTGGATGGGCAGTTACTACATTCACCAGTCAACATGGATCGACTGAAGAAGTATTACCAATAGGTGTGGCATGTAATAAGAACTACGTAAACCTGAGCCCCAACTCAAAACCTTTTTGTTCTTTGTAAAAATCAAAAAAGGGGAACGTAGGCAACCTGAGAAGTGACTTCAGGCCCGGTTTAAACTTTGTAAATAAATTTATTTCCCATAAGCAGTCCCTCATATATTATTAAGAGGTGGTTCAGAACACCGAAGGTTACAAAGGAGACATAACAATACAAAAGAAACTAATCCCTAGGGGTTGGCCACACTGGGTCCTCAGTAGCCAAGTCGATCCGAGCTTCATCCAAGATCTGATACGCAAAGACAATGTTATCATCAGTAGACTCAGTATCCATGAACCGGAACCACTCCATTTGAAAGGGGTAGTCGATCAGTTCTCCTTCCAGAGATTGCCAGCATGAGCGGATAATATCAGCCCGGGGGGCCGGGTAATACCGAAACGGGTATAGTTGAACTGACGAGTCAGTCAAGCACGCCACATCCTCTCTACCGATAAAGAAACATGCGGGGTCACAAATTTAGACTCAGAAGAGAAGTTGTTCAGACCAAGGGAAACCTCTTGAGGAATGTTAAACTGCCGAAGAAGACGTCCGGGGAGATAAAAGGAAGTAAACCAGAGCCAACGGAGCCGAACATAGTTCTGTCCACCATTGCTAAGTACCATCGCCCTCAGTTTCCACCAAAGAATGTTCCACCGGATAGCCCGAAAGTTCTCCGAAAACCACACCGTCCAATCAGAAAAAGACATGGTCAAAGCACCAAAGAGAGGTCGATGGAAGAAATGAGTAGGATTGTCGAGCCGAACTCCGTTGAACCCCACCGATCGAAAGCGCTCTAGCAGCCACATGTATAGTAAACGCGAACTCCCCCGAAAAAGGGGTGAAGCCCCCCGTTGAACCTCATCCAGACCATTCAGGGTTTCTGCAAGAACGATCGGTACTATAGACTCCCCATTTCTAGCCTGGTAAATTAGACTCAGGATAGTCGGATCAAAACGGGAAGAACCCGTCACCAGCAGCATATCAGAAACCAGGCAAATCAGGGCCGCTGCAGTACGCCCCATGCCATAAGAGGCCCTATCTTCATAACGATGAAAGAACCTCACCATTTTGTGGAGGTCAAGAAGTCCATCGGCAATGAAACCATCACAGGCCACCTGGGGAATGGCTAACAGAGCAATTAGCATGTCGCGGGGACCAATTTCTTCTATAGGAACTACCATTGGGAGATGAACATCAAAACGTAACAGCCAGGAGAACTCCTCATAGGTCGGGCAGAGCTCATCTAGTCCAAAGCGGAAGAGATGGTCCGCAGGACTCCAGAAATACAAGGCACCTAACAGAAAGGAAAAATCGACGGGACGATGGCACCAGCCCGCTAAGGTACTGAAGGCACCAAAGTTCAGACCATTTTCGGAAGATATCAAAGCCTCTCGAGCATTGACATAAGAAAAATCAGATTTTGTGCGATAAGAAGACATTTTTGGAAGGTGTGGGGATGAAGGAAGGAAGATGGGTGTATTTATAGCAAAAAAGAAGGACCTGTACCTGTTTGTCGCGCGACAAACCCATATCCAGGAGGGATTGTCGCGTGACAAACCCCTTTGGGGTCACCCTAATTTTGCTCTTCTTACACACAGCAGTCATTTTTGCCAAAAGAATCATTTTTAGATGCTTTCTTGTTCTCACTTTGCTCTTTTTACATGAAAAATATCACTACACTACAAGGTATGGCTTCTAAATCGCCAACTCTTATATATATATATGTATATATCTTTCACACACATAGAATAAAAGTATAATCAAACACAGATAAAGATATTTTATAAATCCAATAAAAGAACAGTTTTTAAAAGACTAAATATCCGTCTAAATATGTCTAAAATAAATACATATCTGTCCAGAACTAACACTAAGTGCAGAAAAGGGAAAATTAATCTATACGGGCGCGTTTTGACACGCTCCCACTATCACCCGAGCCCTCCTCGGGAGTAAGATCAACAACTGGGACATCAGGAACAGGAGGAACTACCGCCTGAGAAGGCCCCGTGGACTGGACCGGTGCCGTAGGACGAATCACTGACGAACGGGAACGCCTGGAAGTCCGACTACTGCTCCTCCGAGAATTCGTCCGGGCATGAGAGGAAGTCAGGGGGTCGTCCGGCCGTAGGGAGACGTCGATAGCCCTCTGGTAGTCACGCATATAGGCTGGAGGGTCTCGACCAACATACTGGAGCAGGTTCCAGCTGTAAAGATACTGGGCATGTCAAGCCCGTAGATCTGCCACCCGTACGCTCACTCTCTGTAAAAAAGACATAAAGAGAATCAGCACAGTCAAAATAGATAGAGATAGACATAAGGGTATCAAGAAAAGGTAAAAGAAGGTACCTCGTCGCCAGGGCGACCACCCAGATAGTCGAAAGTACCCTCAGGAAGAGGATACTCCGGGACAGGATATCGACGTAAGCCAGCGCCGACATAGGAGATATCTCTAGGGAGTGGGGGTAGATCTACCCACGGAATAGACGACCCCTCAGGAACAGTTGCAGAAGTAGACCATCCCTCCTCACGAATGGGGAACAAGAGTGGACGAGAGGATGAGCCGCCAAATCCTGGAGATCGGGCGGGAGGCCCCACGACAGTCGTCGGGAGATGAGTCAACGTAACATATGTACGGACCCCTGGAGGGTCCACCATCGCTGTCGCCCTCAAAGGAGGTACCCCACCGGAAGGAGTAGTCGCCGCCGCAGGAGGAGTCCGCCCAAACTGGTCGTAATCTGCCCCAAGGTCCGTGGGCTCCCAGGACCTCTCAAAAAATCCCGCTCTCCCCTCAGCAGCCTCAGCAGCAGCAGAAAGGACCCTCAGAGACACAGGAGGGCCGGCGAGGAACTCAAAACCCTTAGCAAGCTGCTCCCCCACAGGTGACGTCTGAGGTGACTGCTCCGGAGCCGCCGTAGTATCACCTCCCTCGCCCTCCGGCCGATCACCACCCTCGGCCGCAGCAGGAACATCCCTCTCTCCCTCGGGGTCCTCATCCTCAGAATCCAGAATGTTGTCCCTCTAATCGGGGACAGGTGGCAAGTGACCCGAAATCGCCCTAGCTAAATGGGCCTGTCCCCGTATGTAATGGGGATCACCTCCCAATGCCCGGTACCTCTCATAGAAGACCCATCCCCGAGTCCCCTTTGGCTCCCTCATCAGGTAACGGGCAGCAAAAACAGCGTAGTCTCCCTCCTCGACGAACGTCTGAAAGCCGAGTCCGTCGACCAAGGCCTGCACCGTCACCGGATCGATCTCGCCCGTCCGCCTCATCAGAATAGGAGGGAATAATGGAACACGAGGCCACTGGAACGGCGTGTGCTGGCGAATGACCCTCTCGCCCAAGTAGAAGAGAAGGCCGTCTCATCCCGGATAAGCCGCCTGGTCCTCGAGGCGGTTAGAGCACGGCCATACCCAAAATGGAGACCCAGATCACCCCAAGGGGCCCACTCAATCTGAAAAGAGGACAAGATTTTATTTCAGTAATTTATATATATGTTCTATCTGACTATTGAAGAGCAAGAAAACTAAAATATTTACCTGCTCCTCCCGCAGGTCATGGATAGTAGCAGCTCCGGTCTCCCGAGTCCGGTATACATAGGGAGCCCTGTAGTTCTCCGCAATGAATCGGCAGAGAAAAGGGAACTGGTCCTCGTTCTCAACGAGGGGATCCACCTGGGCGCGACCCAGGCGAGTATAACCAACAAACTAACTCTGAGGAAGAAATATAAAGAACATCAGCAATAATCAACAGGTAATATGTAAAAGAACTGAAGCAAAGACAAAAGGACTAGAGTATGTACCTCCCACAGCAAAAAAAAGCCCTTGAGGTTCAGGGCTAAATGGCGAGAGACCTGGTCCATGGCATCATATAGGACTGCAAGAATGAAGCCTTCCCAGTCATAGTCAAACATGAGGCTAAAGTCCCGAAGATAGGGCAACCACCAAAGATGAGCCGTGTCCCCACCACGAGCCTCAAATAAATCATGGAGTGTCAGTAGAAGAAGGACGCGGGCATACTGGCGCGCCTCCTGACGGGTCATAGGAACCCCTGAAGCAACTAGCCGAGCTCTCTCTGTGGCTAGCCGCGTAACCAAGACACCCCGAGGAATCGTATCACCGAAACTCCTTCGCTCTGGGAACCATCCAAGTGCGCTAACAATACCCTCTGCCGTCAGACGCAAAGGGACATCGATCTGAATGGGGACCCCCCTAAAGGAATCCCGATCAGAGCAAAAAGATCGAGGAGTGTCATCGTCATCTCACCCCAGCTCCAATGGAAGGTATGAGTAGTATCCCACAAATGGCAAGCCAATGCCGACACCAAAACTGCCGCCTTAGAAACCCGCTCTGAGAGGGCGTCGAAGAGGGAGCCAAAAGGAGTTGCAAGAATCAACTCCTAGACAGGGGCCGGTGCCCGTCGCCACTCCAAAGATATAGTGTTGGGAGAACCCCAACCCCGGCCAACCCACTGCAGACAAGAGAACGAGTATGGGGTTATAGGGGTAAATTATGTAAATTTCCAAAACCTGAGGGTACTTTGGTGTAATTATGAGAGTTATAGGGTTATAAGGGTAAATTATGTAATTTTCCAAACTTGAGGGTACTTTGGTATAATTATGAGAGTTATAGGGTTATAAGGGTAAATTATGTAATTTTCCAAAACCTGAGGGTACTTTGGTATAATTATGAGAGTTATAGGGTTATAAGGGTAAATTATGTAATTTTCCAAACCTGAGGGTACTTTGGTATAATTATGAGAGTTATAGGGTTATAAGGATAAATTATGTAATTTTCCAAAAAACCTGAGGGTACTTTGGTGTAAACCAGGCGGTAGTTCCCCCGATTCTCGGTGTCCCAGTTGTTGACCTTACTCCCGAGGAGGGCTCGGGTGATAGTGGGAGCGTGTCAAAACGCGTCCGGGTAGAGTAGTTTTTCCTTTCTGCATTTAGTGTTAGTTTGGACAGATATGTATTTATTTTAGACATGTTTAGACAGATATTTAGCCTTAAAAAATTGTTCTTTTATTAGATTTATAAAATATCTTTATCTGTGTCCGATTTGTTCTTTTATTCTCTGTCTATGAAAAGATATACATACACACACACACATATATATATATAAGAGTCGGTGATTTTTAGAAGCCATACCTTGTAGTGTAGTGATACTTATGTTTCCTGTAAAAAGAACAAAGTGAGAACAAGAAAGCATCCAAAAATAATTTTTTTGGCAAAAATGACTGCTATGTGTAAGGAAAACAAAAATAGGGTGACCCTAAAGGGGTTTGTCGCCCGACAATCCCTCCTGGCCATCGGTTTGTCACGCGACAAACAGGCACAGGTCCCTTTTTTGCTATAAATACACCCATATTCCTTCCTTCATCCCCACACCTTCCAACAATGTCTTCTTTTCGCACAAAATCTGATTTTTCTTATGTCAATGCTCGAGATGCTTTGATATCTTCTGAAAACGGTCTGAACTTCGGTGCTTTTAGTCCTTTAGCGGGCTGGTGCCATCGCCCCTTCGATTTTTCCTTTCTGTTAGGTGCTTTGTATTTCTGGAGTCTTGCGGACCATCTCCTCCGCTTTGGACTAGATGAGCTCTGTCCGACCTATGAGGAGTTCTCTTGGCTGTTACGTTCTAACGTTCGTCTCCCAATGGCAGTTCCTATAGAAGAAATTAGTCCCCGCGACTTGCTAATTGCTCTGTTAGCCATCCCCCAGGCGGCTTGTGATGGTTTCATTACCGACGGACTCCTTGACCTCCATAAAATGGTGAGGTTCTTTCATCGTTATGAAGATAGGGCCTCTTACGGCGTGAGGCGTACTGCAGCGGCCCTGATTTGCCTGGTTTCTGCTATGTTGCTGGTGACGGGTTCTTCCCGTGTTGATCCGACTATCCTGAGTCTGATTTACCAGGCTAAAAATGGGGAGTCTATAGTGCCGATCGTTCTTGCAGAGACCTTGAATGGTCTTGATGATGTTCAAAGGGGGGCCTCACCCTTCTTCCGGGGGAGTCCGTGTTTATTATACATGTGGCTGCTGGAGCGCTTTCGATCGGTGGGTTTCAACGGGGTTCGGCTCGATAATCCGACGCATTTCTTCTGTCGTCCCCTCTTTGGGGCTTTGACCATGTCTTCCTCTGATTGGACGGTGTAGTTTTTGGAGAACTTTCGGGCTATCCGGTGGAACATTCCTTGGTGGAAGCTGAGGGCGATGGTACTTAGTACTGGGGGTCAGAACTACGTTCGGCTCCGCGGGCTCTGGTTTACTTCTTTTTATCTCCCCGGACGTCTTCTTCGACAGTTTAGCATTCCTCAAGAGGTTTCCCTTGGTCTGAACAACTTCTCCTCTGAGTCTAAATTTATGACCCCGCATGTTTCTTTATCGGTAGAGAGGATGTGGCGTGCTCGACTGACTCGTCAGTTCAACTATGCCCGTTTCGGTATTACCCGGCCCCTCCGGACTGATATTATCCGCTCTTGCTGGCAATCTCTGAAAAGAGAACTGATCGACAACCCCTTTCAAATGGAGTGGTTCTGGTTCATGGATACCGAGGCTACTGATGATAACATTATTTTTGCGTATCAGATCTTGGAAGAAGCTCGGATCGATTTGGTTACTGAGGACCCAGTGTGGCCACCTCCTAGGGATTAATTTCTTTTGTATTGTTATATGTCCTTTATAACTTTCGGTGTTCTGAACCACCTTTTAATAATATATGAGGGACTGCTTGTAGGAAATAAATTTATTTACAAAGTTTAAACCGGGCCTGAAGTTACTTCTCAGGTTGCCTACGTTCCCCTTTTTGATTTTTACAAAGAACAAAAGTTTTTGAGTTGGGGCTCAGGTTTACGTAGTTCTTATTTTATATGTCACACCTATTGATAATACTTCTTCAGTCGATCCATGTTGACTAGTGAATGCAGTAACTGTCCATCTAAATCAGTGAGTATAGCGGCACCCCCTGTATCGATTTCTTTGACTATATACGGCCCTGTCCACTTCTGCCCGAACTTACCCCTCGGATTTCTGGCTGGTTCTCGAATTTCTGGTAAATGCTCGAGCGATTCTCTTTTGATACCCCTGATGGTGGTATGCGGCTTTCAATCTTTTTTCATCTAGTAGGGCTAGCTCGTTATAACGCGCCTGGACCCACTCTAGTTCATTGACTTGATTTTCTAGCATTACCCTGAGGGAGGGGACCTCTAACTCAACAGGGAGGATTGCTTCCATCCCGTATGTAAGAGAGAACGGGGTTGCCCCGGTGGAGACCCTCTCGGTGGTGCGGTATCCCCACAATGCATATGGTAATTTCTCCGGCCAGTCTCGACAGGTGTCGGTCATCTTGTTTAGGATATTCTTCAAATTTTTGTTGGCGGCTTCAACTGCCCCATTGGTTTGTGGCCTGTATGGCGAAGACCTGTGTCTGGTAATACCGTATTCTTCTATGACTGTATTAGCTTCTCCTTCGAAGTGGGTGCCGATATCTGAGATGATCTCGTGTGGGACCCCATATCGACAGACAATATTCCTTTGGATGAATCGGGCAACTTTCTTGGCATCCAGGGTCTGGTAAGACTCGGCTTCCACCCATTTGGTGAAGTAGTCGATGGCCACTAGTATGAATTCATGGCCGTTGCTGGCTTTGGGCGAGATCTTCCCAATGACGTCGATTCCCCAGGTTGCGAAAGGCCAGGGAGCAGTCATGTTGTACAACTCCTTAGGAGGAAGCTTCTGAGATTTAGCATAAATTTGACACTTGTGACAACGGCGTACGTGGTTAGTGCAGTCAGTTTGCAGGGTAGACCAGAAATATCCTTGTCTGATGATCTTGTGGGCAAGCGTATGTCCGCTCAGATGAGGTCCGCACTCGCCCCCATGTATCTGATCCATCATTCTGACTGATTCTTCTTTGGTGAGGCATTAAAGATGAGTCCCGTCGTAGTTCCTCTTATACAATCTTCCGGCACAAAGTATGAACCCTGATGCTAATCTTTTGAGCGTGACCCATGTTTTCTTGTCTGTTTTCTCGGGATACTGATGGTTCTTCAGCAGGTTCCAAATATCGTAAAACCAAGTGGTTGAATCCCCTTCTCCTTCATTCTCTACCTCCAAGGCCGTGCAGTGTGCTGGTTCTGACTTCTTTTGTACTGTAAGAGTTATTTCTTCCATCCCTTCCGGGATATCGATCATAGATGCCTGGGTTGCCAGTGCGTCAGCAAAACTATTCTGAGACCTGGGGAGATAGTAAAACTCCGCATGCTTGAACCTTCCCGCGATATCCTCCAGTCGGGCGAGGTAAGGGACTAATTTCTCATCTCTGATCTTCCATTCTTTCAGAACTTGGTGGACCACTAGTGCTGAATCTCCGTATACCTGTATTCTCTTTATACCCTTTTGAAGAGCGATCTCTAACCCGAGTATGCAGGCTTCATATTCAGCCATGTTGTTGGTGCAGAAGAAGTCCAAAAGATTTGATACCGGGGAGTGAGTTTGGTCTGGAGAGACTAACAGGATGCCTATCCCGTTTCCATTTCGATTGGCGGCCCCATCAAAGTACAACTTCCAATCTTCATCGATCTCGATATTCATGATGGTTTCGTCTGGGAACTCGGCTTCTTCTAGCATGTCTCCCAATATCGAATTGTGGGCCAGGTAATCAGCTATGATCTTGCCTTTGACTGCCTTCTGGGTCATGTAGGTGATGTCGAATTCGGAGAGTAAAAATAGCCATTTTTCCATTCGGTTCGAGAGAGCCGGTTTCTCGAAGAGGTATTTCAACGGATCAATCCGTGATGCCAGGATGACTGAGAAAACTAGCATGTAGTGTCGTAGTTTCTGTGTTACCCAGACGAGAGCAGTGCATGATTTCTCCAATGGTGTGTAGTTCATCTCAAATGGGGACAGTTTCTTGTTGAGGAAATAGATGGCCTGCTTTTTTCGGGTATCAGTCAGGTGTTGGGCTAGCATTGCTCCCGCGGCTGAATCAGTGACGATTAGGTACAAGATTAATGGTAGTCCGGTTTGTGGTGGGGCTAATACTGGGGGGTTGGAGAGATATTCTTTGATTCTATCAAAAGCTTCCTTGCACTGATCGTCCCACTCTATCGGTGAAGATTTCTTCAGAAGTTTTAAGATGGGTTCGCAAGTCTGAGTGAGCTGAGAGATGAACCTACTGATGTACTGCAAATTACCCAAAAATCCCCGGACTTCTTTCTCGGTACGAGGCTCAGGTATTTCTTGGATAACTTGAACCTTGGCAGGGTCTACCTCGATTCTTTTCTTACTAAAAACATAGCCTAGGAGTTTTTCCTTGGTCACCCCGAACACACATTTCTGCGGATTGAGTCTCATGTGGTACTGGCGGAGCTGATCGAAAAAGGCTCGCAGAGCTGGTACGTGACCTTCCTTCTCCTTTGATTTGATTATCATGTCGTCCACATACACCTCTACTTCTTTGTGGATCATATCGTGGAAAATAGCAGTGGCTGCCCTCTGATAAGTTGCCCCGGCATTCTTCAGCCCAAATGGCATAACGGTGTAGCAGTATGTTCCCCATGGCGTGATGAATGCTATTTTCTCCTGGTGATCCAGGTGCATCTTGATCTGGTTATATCTGGCAAAACCATCCACAAATGACTTCAGGGTGTGGTTGGCAGTGTTATCTATTATCAAATCGATGTTGGGTAATGGAAAATCGTCTTTTGGATAAACTTTATTGAGATATCGATAATCTACACACATGCGGACCTTCCCATTTGCCTTTGGAACGGGCATAATGTTGGCTAACCGTGAAGGGTAATCGATCACCCGCAAAAACCCTACACTCAGTTGTTTCATCAATTCTTCTTTTACTTTCAGGGACCATTCTGGTGTAACTTTTCTTAACTTTTATTTGACAGGTCTGAACTCCGGCTTGGTGTGTATCTCGTGCATGACTATCTGACTGTTCAATCCTGGCATATCCGCATAAGACCAGGCGAAGACATCCACGTACTCTTCAGAGTTTGTGTGAATTCCTCTTTTTCTGTTTCACTCAGGCTTGCCCCCATACGGACCTCTTTTCTTTCCTCTTCTGTCCCGAGGTTAATTATAAGAGTGTCTCCTTCCTCGCTCTGTATACGCTGCTTCTCCCGTTCAGGGTGCTCGTTTAGTCTTTCCAACTCCATATAAGCAATTATAGAATTAAAAATAACGGGATAACGCAAAACAGAGTTTTCTTAATTGATAATAGTATTTACATGTACAAGTTTAAAAAGTAAATCTAGGAGTGGCTCTCCCCTAGCCTTACTCTCATTCTCACCTCTCACCCTTACAATTTCACTTTTTTTCCCTTCTGTTTGGTAGTCTGGATCAGCGTATATCAGGTGTACAGGGTCGTCCCTTGGCTCATTATCCCCCAGGGCCATGATGTCGAAGAGATCTCCGATCATTTCTTCCTCCTCATCCTTCTTGTCTTCATTTTCTTCCTTCGACTCGATTGTCAATTTGGTAGATAAATTGTGTACGATGTTTTCTTTGACATATAGGTCCTTCTCATAGAAGATTTCCCATCCCGGAAGGTTCTCTCAGTCGCTGTTTCTCCAAGGTTCCTAAAAACCGCAAAAGGGGAAGTCCTCTCCTTCTTTGACAAAAAACCTGTTCAGAGAGCTAAAACTTGGATACTGATGCCCTTGGCCCCTTTTTTGTTGATCGTCTTCTTCAGTGTGTTGGTACCCCAAACCTTCCCTTTCGTACCTCGTTACTGGTTCCAAGGCTTGAAGTAGTCCTGGCTGTCCCATTCTCAGACTGGCTCCAGGCAAGTATTTCATCATTCTCAGCATATTTGTGATCTTGGTGCTGAGACCGGGGATATTGTCAGGGGAAAGATATTCGATTATCTGGGTGCTGAGAGTTTGTACCTGAGGCTCGTAAGAAAAGCCTCCCAACTGTATGCACTGGCTCCCGATTCCCAAAACAGGTAACTCCAGATCTGCCAAGGTCCTTTCAGGATCTCCTTGGATGGTGATTATGTTCCCTTCAAATGGTATCTTGATCTTTTGATGTAGGGAGGAGGGGAGTGCTCCTATGTCGTGTAGCCATGCCCTTCCCAACAGTAAGTTAAAACTAGAGGGAATGTCTATGATTTGAAAGTCGGCCGGAAAGTTTCCGGGACCGACCATGAGATCGATCTTCAGAGAACCCAAAACGGCTCTCCTGGTGTTGTCATAGGCCCTGACGGTTACGGCGGATGGAGAAAGCTCTGAATCCAGGATACCCAAGCATCTAGCGGTCTTCAGGGGGCAAACGTTTATGGTTGACCCATTGTCGATAAGAACCTGTGGAAAAAATTTTCCTCGGGTCCTAACGGTGATATGGAGGGCTAGGCTGTGTTTCCTTCCCAATAGAGATAAGTCTTCATCTGAAAATGACAGGCTTCTTTGGATTGTGAGTGACCCGATCATATTTGGCAGTTGTTCTGATGTGGAATCGGGTGATATGATGGCCTCGTCAAGGAGTTTGATGAAGGCGGTCCTGTGAGGTTTGGAGGCAACCAAGAGGCCCCAAATGGTGATGTGGGCCTGGGTTTTCTTCAACTGTTCTAACACTCGATCTTCTCCTACTTCCTTAGGAGGTGATGATTTCTCGGCATCCATCGGTGGTGGCTGGTATACCCTTCCTGAGCGGGTAATCTGTTGTATCCAGAGGGATGCTGAGTCTGATCATTCTGAGATTTCTGATGTCTCCGGCTCTTCCGACCAACTGAAAGTCCCGGGGGAGGTTTCTGTCATACAGATTGTCTCCTTATGGGGGGGTCGAGGTTTTCACGGCTGTTTCTTCTTGTCTTGGGTCCATCCTATCCCAGCTTTCCCAGGATTGGTTTTGACTATGAGTGGTTGCGAGATCCCCTGATTTGTCTTTCCTAAGCCCTGCCTGGGTAGGAAGTTCATCTTGGCCATTCATTGATCGATTATCGGATTGAGGCCTGGGGCAACTTGTGCTTTTGCTGGTAACATAACGGGTGCCTTATAGGCTGGGTCATCCCGAATGAGTCCTACGGGGTCAAAACCTTTTTCATCAGTGGTCAAGGCGTTAATTCCCGCAGGTGGAGCATGATTGGGAAGGGGATTGTTGGTAACATTGGGCCCGCCGGGTGCGGGGATGGTTCCGGCTTCAATAAGATCCTGGATACGATGGCGAAGAGCCAAGCAGTGTTCCGTGTCATGGCCCGCTGCTTGATGGTATGCACAGTTCTCGTTCATTCTCCAGGTGCTGGGAATAGGGTTTGGTGGGGGGCGTGGGTTGAGTGGGGTGATCAATCCGGCCTTTCGGAGTAGTTCCAGGCTTTTGACCAGGGTAGTGGGAAGGGTGCAGAAATTCCTCCTTTTCTTGGCTTCGGTGTTTGAAGAGTCCCTTTGTGCAGGCCAACTCATTGGAGGGACTTGTTGCGACTGTTGAAACGGATTTTGTTGATATGGGTATGAGATTAGTTGATTCACGGCTTTAGTGGCTGTCTTTCTCTCGTTGTATGAGGCTTTCTTGGTATCGGTTTCAGCTTTTTTGGCCAACTCTTCTTCCACTTGTGATCCCATACTCAACAGGGCTCTAAAGTGTGGAAATACATGCTTCCCCATGCAACTCAGTACGGCTGGAGTGAAGTTCTTCTGAATGATTTCCAACTGTTCTTCTTCATCAGGCCGTTTGGACATTTGGGAGGCCATCTCCCTCCAGCGCGTGACGAAATCCCTGAAGCTTTCTTTCTCGCCTTGCTTGGCCATCTCCAGGTGTTTACGGGTAATTTCCAAACTCTCGTTGGACCCGTACTTGGTCATGAACTCCTTCACAATATCTCCCCAGGTCTTCGTGTGGTGTCTCTCCAGATCAAAAAACCATCTCAGGGCGGCCCTCGTGAGAGTCATGTGAAAGGCTTGAGCCAGCTCTGGCTCTCCACAGCCGGACACTTGCATGGATCTGATGTAGGATTGGAGATGGGTTTTGGGGGGTGTCGTCCCTGTGAATTTGGTGATAGAAGGGAGCTTGAATCCCTGAGGTAGTCTGGCTTCTGGGTAGAGGGAGAAGGCGTTCATATCTGTGATCTCGTCTGCCCCTTTCATCAGAGAGACCCATCTTTGCAGAATTTTCATCTGCTCTTTCAGTTTCTTCATCTCTTCGCTCTCTCTTGACACCTCGTCGGGCTGTTCCCGAGCTATAATAGATTCTGCATATACTGCCCAGAGTCGGTTGATATCTGGGTATTCATTGGGAGGGGCTACTGGGGGCCGGTGGTGGAATAGGCCTTACGGGGACTTGTGACCATGGCTGGTATTGGGGGTCAAATCCGGGTTGTACTTGGGGTTGTGGCCAAACTATGGGTGGCTCTTGTTGCTGATAAGTGGGGCCTGAATCTGGGGCCCATTGATTGTTGGGATCGATCTGAACGGGACCGGCTATGATAGGGCTCGTTTGGGGTGGATTGGTTCTTTGAACTAGGGGGAGTACTTGTGAAGACTATTCTTGGTTCGGATCTCGATTCGGTGGTAGTCGATCAAACCCTGGTGGTGCAGTTCGTTCGGCTGACAATTCTTCTACTCGGATCCGGGTACCCTGTTGCTCGTTCGTGAGGTTTGCCAGATCCCTGCTGATGGTCATTAGTAAACGGTGCATTACGGCAAGGGTTGGCTGAACTGATGATGCCTCGGCTAGGCTCTGATCTGTCTCTCGATTCTCGCGTTCATCGACCATTTCAGGTGTGCTTGGTCTTACTAGTCTTCCGGTGTGATCTCGACTGGCCCAACCTTCTAGTCTGTCGTCGCTTCACGACTGTAGACGAAACCACGTGGTGAAGATGAAAGAAGACTGTGATGCGACTCGATTTTTGCCAAAAGAACCACTAAAAATTGCCGAGAAGAGCCTCGGATTTAAAAAAGGTGTCGAAAAGTAAGCCGTAAGGTCGTACATCCCTTACGGCTGTTTGACAGGTGTCTTAACTCGACTCGATCTTATATGCAACGCAGGTGTACGAACGGTTAGGGCTTCAGGCTCCCTCCTATTTGGCAAGACCTTGCGATATACCCCAGGGGCGAGTACGTGAAAGAGCCTTTTGATATACTTCCCGGGTATGTGAGTGTTCTCGTCACTCGATATACCTCGGGGGCGTACTTGGCCAAGGAGAGTGGAAGTAAATGCTTTCGGTTTATGTTGGCCCAAGCAAGCCAACTCCCTACTCACTTATAATACTTCCGAGGGTTTGGGGTAAATTCACACTCGTAGAACCAATGCATGATTTTGTGATAGTGCGTGCGAAAAAGGTTGGGTTTACAAATATCATTATTTTGATTAAGTATTTTTTGAAAAACTCCCATTTTCAGAAAAAAAACGTTTTCTTCTCAATCAATTAACATAAGTAGGGAAAGCAGTAAAAGCAAGTATTCAACAGATAAACACAAGTCCACATATAAGAGTCTAGTTTTTTAGTGTCCCCAGCAGAGTCGCCACTGTGAGAATCCGCAAATGCAACCCCCCGGGTCTCGTCCCCGTTCGGTTTGGGCGTCTGAAACGTCGGAACGGATTCCGTCATTCCATTTGCTGGAGTGTCTCTTTTGATTCATATCAGGTGTCCCTATGTTCTATTTCTAGATGCAAAGGGGTTTGTTTAGAGTCGCCAGTAAGTACATTTTACGGGAAAACGGACAAAAATGGTGGTGTAAGAGGAAAGACTACAGTTAAGCCTTTCTTTACACGTTTGTCTACGAAACCAGGATTCTATAGGGTTTGGAAACTATATTACAATTTGGGAAGGTGTTAAGCAACCATTCCGCCCTTTCGGTCTCTAGTGGTCTTTATATGTTTATTCTATGTTGAAAAACTTGGATGCTTTTACTGATAGCCTACTACTTTCTGAGTGAAAACCCTAATTTCTGGAAAAAAACGGGAAAGGGATAGAAAACCTTTGTGTTTCGGGATCCGATGTTTGGTTTTGAGAAATGTAAATACAAGTGACAAAAGTTGTTTTCTTTAGAAATGGAGTTCCACATATTATTTCTCGGATAATGACGGTTTTCTCGGGTTTTGACTATTTTTCGTAACAGTTCGGATCTATATAATGGAACTTAATTCAATATGGAATTGGAACTCTTGAGGGGAGTTTTACCGGACGTATCACAATCTATGAAACAGATAGGATGTACCGGTCCGAGTTTGAAAACAGGATTTTACCCGGATGGTAATGTACTTACTCTTTTGGTTTTACAAATGGTTTTATCAGGGTCTTTTATTTTAAAAACGATAGACTATTTGTAACTTGGCAATAAGTTCATTCAAATAAAACGTGGACAAAACAACGAAAATAAAACAAGTACACAAATATTTAATGTTAAATACTAGAAAAGACTTTCTTTACCTTTCCGACGAGAATAATAATAAGAAAGAAAATATAATCCGGCGGGGAGATTTTCGGCGATAATAATCTTTTCCTTCTTCAGATATTTCTGAGAATTCGATTCCTGAGACGGGACACGTCGAGTGTCGGGAATAGATCCGATAATTCTTCAGAAATAAGACGATAATATAGAATACTTGATAATAAAATCAGACTAAAACTCTGAATTCTCAGATTCCAGTTGACGCCCTTGAACCCTTGGGGGTGTTGGCCTATTTATACTGCTCGGGGAAGATTGTCGCGCGACACTTCCCCAAAAAAGGCATATGTCACGCGACAAAGTGATATGTCGCGCGACAAACGGCTGAAGTGATGTTTCTGACAGATTGATGTGTCAGAGAGTGGATGGTCTGGTGCAGAGAGGGATTGTCGCGCGACATAGTGGGATTGTCGCGCGACATATTATTGATTGTCGCGCGACATATCATTGATTGTTGTGCGACAATGTGATATGTCGTGCGACAATCTCTCTAAAAAATAGGTTTGTTGGCCAACAAACCCTCTCGGGGTAGTTTCGGGTGCTCGGGTGGGTCCCGGACTCCAAAAACAGTAGTTCTCGTAGGTCGTTAGGGTTCTTGCGGGGGTCACGGATCGGGGTGTCTACACATGGCCTTCCATGATCGATCATGGAAGTCACTACAACAGCAAATGACTTTTTGAGCCCGAAATGGACCTCGAAATGACTGAATCTCGACTCGGCCCAAACACAAAAATTATAGAGGGAAAAGAAATGAAGACGTGGCAGTAAATAGAGAGTCATCTGAACATCGGATGAAGAAGTTACGGCCTCTCAAAGTTGGCCAGAAATCGATGAATCGCGAAAAGTTGAAACAGGTGATTTACGCCTCGGTTTCAACCCGAACCACCCTTATAATGTAACGATTACTCGCTCAAACTAAATATACCTAACATGACATACTAGAACTATCGAGTCGAATACGAAGGATTCGGAACCCCAATGCTCGCTCTCTAACAGAAATTAAGCCATACAGGGGTTAAGAAAAGGTTAACGCGAAAAAAGGAACACGGGGTATTACAAAGACATTGTTTTACAATTGGATAGGTGGCATTTCCTACTAGCTTTTTCACTTGGGAGAAATTATCACTTCCTTTGCTCAACGAAACTTCAAGCATGATATGAGCTAGTCCTTTCACGTCTGAACTAAAGCTACGGGGATTTGATCTTAGAGTTGACATGCAAAGATTTGGGTCCATTGTAGTCTTACATACCTGTTCTACCAAATCATCTTTCTTAAAACTCCTAGCCGCAAAAGATTAATGCACGGAGAATAACAACAACAGTAAGAAAACTAGAATCATTATTCGCCTACCCAACATTTTTATTTAACTTTCTTCGATCTAATTTGAATTGCTTTAGTTTATTGTAACTATGTGACTATTATGTATATCGTTGTATTGATGTATGCATAATCTTGGGCGAGCAAAAGCTGTGTTATTGTCCTTGCCTGATGTAGAACAGGTAGCGGACCTGTATTTAACAGCACTGGATCGTCGTAAGCCCGCCTGGCCCAAAAAGTGACGAGACCAGAATTGCGTGGGGCCTGGCTAGTTTGACCCGAAACAGCCCAGAGAAATCAGGTCATCGCCTTTGGCGATGATGCACGTCGTTTTTTGGCCAAAATCCTTCATTTAGGCCCCCGAATACGCGTATTTACTATTTAAGGCGGGTCTTAATTATGCAATAAGTTGAGTTTGGAAAGTCAGATTTGACTTCCGTCAAATCCCGCGCGATCCTTAACATCAGCACTGCAGAATCCCATAATTTCTACAATTTCCTATTTTTGGCAGTTTTTTGACTTATTTCGAATTTGTTTCCTTTTTTTTCATTTTGTAATCTCTTATAAGGGAATCTCTCTGTAATAGTTGGGGCAGTTCATCTTTAATAAAATTTTGAGTGTTTTTCTCTATATTGTGAGTTTATATCCTATTTCATAGCTTTCCGCTACGTCATTGCCTTAAAAAAATATTACAATAATGATTTATGAAAAATGTTTGTTATGAATTAAATGAGATTATAAATATCAGATTTACAAAATCGCAAAAATAAATCATATAGTGTTTAATTTATTGGCAATCAATCTTTCTCTTTTCTGTTATAAGGGCCATATGTTTTAAATAGAAAAAAAAGGGATTAATTGTTGTAACTGCTTCTTCTATAATAATATTTAAGACAAGGAGACATTCTTATTGTGTGCTACATGGAGGTCTTCATCCACAATTTGTTTCATCCATAAGTGTAATTTTCATCATCATCTTCACGAGAAACGTAATCAGCACCTGTAGAAGAGAGAGAACTCGGGTTCTCTTGAGCATGAAGTTGTTCATAGGCAGTAACCCATTTTTTTGGTAGTAGCTTGACCAATTCATCACGAGGTAATTGCCTCGGGATAGTATTAACATGAGGGGCTTGATTTGAGGTTACATCAAGGAAAAGGGCTTCGGATTCCATCGAATTTGGGATTGAAAGATCAAATGCATGATCTTGCACTCAATAAATCATCTGACGGTGAACCGTAGCTGTTGAAGTACCTTATACCATAGAATCACCCGTGATTTGTATCTATAACTTTAGAGCATCTGATAAAAGGATTGAATATATATATCAGTTTTATTAGCATGCAGGAGTAATGGCACGGATTACGAGGAAAAAATGGGCAAAAGCCTCCAAAGACTGATCGGGCCCATTTAAGACTGATCAGTTTTTCATGCATGACCAATCGGTCTTTTAGAAACAGTGTTCATATTCCATACTTTAGTGTGTAGGAAGCATGCAAAGGCGATTTAAAACAAGATTGAAGGTATAGCAGTGTATTTACATGTATACAATACGTTTGTAATCATATACAGTACATGGGAGGCAATCAATAAATTAATACTGATTTAAAAGATTAATAAAATACCGTTATTTCGAAGACAAGTTTTTCTGTTTTGTTTGATATTGAAATAGTATAACAATTTATTCTAAGAAATTTAAATACATCGACATAATCCTAGTACGGAGTTTTTACTCCTGTATCTACAGTATTACATTGTGTTCCTTCTTTAGATCTAGATTTTCTATCTATTTTACGAGCATTTGCTCTGCTATCTCGGTTTCGGGCTATCTCCGAGCTATCTTCTTCTTCTGGGCTATCTCAGGTTCTTCTTCTTTGCCCTCTGCCTCTCTCCGAAGGCCACCCCATTTCTTTGTGACCATTTCTAGCTGATATAGTGTTATAATTGCCTTCCAACGTCTAAGACCGATTGGGGGGCCATTTAAACCAATCCGTTGCCATAAAAGACTAATCCGGTTGCCCTGTAGAACCATCGATCTAGCCCGAAGACCGACCCGTACACCTTAAAGACCGATCCTTATCAGCTCAAAATCGATTGAGATCATCTTAAGACCAATCGATCAACTATGATGACTAATTCATCCACAAGAAAGACCGATCCATAATGCTCTGAAACCCAAAGACCGATTGGGTTGCGGTTAAGACCGATTGGTCCAAACCAAAAACCGATCCGTGAGAGTTAAATACTGATTTGTGGGCTGTGAAGACCATATGGTTGGGTGAAGACCGATCAGGCACAGAGAGAACCTATCGATTATTGATGATGTTCATTCGGCCTCTGATGGTATTTAGAGCGCTTTGCTCACTTTTCCTACACTTTGATCTTTAAACCGATGTGTGACTTCTTGATGCTATTGGAGTCCAAGTAAGCCCTTTTTGGTGCTATTCGAGGCCAGTTTTCAACTTTCGATGTTTTTTGAGTTTGCTTATATTCTGCCAGATAGTGAACAGCTTTTTAATCTAAGGGTCGAGAAATGGGGTGTCTTTAACTTTATTTCTATGCTACATAGCACAAACTTTAAATCATGGTAAGAGAAACTTTTAATAGTTCTTGGAGTCATGGATTTTGACCTTGCGTTAAGGGTTGATTCTCCCTCACCTCTTATGGATAAAAATACTCTTGATAAAAGAAGATAAAGAGAAGTGGGATAGATCAAATCACATGTATGTCATGATTATAAAAAAAGCCATTTCGGAAGCATTAGGGGTACAGTATCTAAAAAGATAATTAAAGCTAAAGAATTTCTTTCGGATATTAAAAAGATGTTTATCAAGAACGAGAAGGATGAAATGATACATTCTTGACAAGCTTAATTTCAATGAGGTATAAGGGTAAAGGCAATGTCAAGAAGTACATCATGGAGATGTCTTATCTTGCTTTCATGTTAAAAGCACTTCAGCTAGAACTCTCTGAGGACTTGCTAGTACATTTAGTTTTGATATCTCTTCCAACACAGTTTAACCAGTTTAAGGTGAGCTAAATTGGCAGAAAGAAACTTAGTCTCTAAATGAGTTCATCTTATACTATGTTCAGGAAGAGGAAATGTTGAAGCAAGATAAGGTAGAAACTTCTCACATTGTCTCAATCTCTAAAAACAAGGATAAAGGAAAGAAAAATAAAGAAAGATGGGGAAGTTATAGATACAGTAGCATAAAAGAAACAAGAAAATAAACTAGGCAAATTGGAAGGTACTATATGTTACTTTTGTGGAGTTGAATGGCACATAAAGAAGCACTATACAAACATTCACGCATGGCGTGCTAAGAAGGGGTTGCCTTAGTTACCAAAAGCCAAATCATCGTGAAAGACACATTTATGTAGGCGATGTTATAACGGTTCTAGTTGAAGCAATTTGAAAATTTTAGATTATTGTTAAAGACTAGATTTTATTTGAATCTTAATGAGACATTTATTATACTATCTTTTATGCGAAATTTGATTTCAATTTCTGTTTTGGACAAATTTGGATATTCTTGTTTGTTTCGGAATAATTTTTTTAATTTGTTTCGTAATTCAAAAAAATTGTTGGTTTCGGTTATTTGTTAGGTTACAATAATCTTTATTAAGTTAATACAATTACCTCATTTAACGAATCATTGCAATTATGTACATAAGGTGTAAAAGAAAATTAAACACTGAGAATTCAGCGGCGTTAGCGCACAAGATAGTGCTATGTTGTAGGATACTCTAAGAAATCTAAGGGTACAAGTTTTATGATCCCACAACTAAATCGATTTTCGAGTTGGAAAATGCCTGATTCTTTGAGGATGTCGAGTGTGTGGGCGGCATACAGCCGAGACTTTGTCTTTGAAGAGGAATATGTTGATATTCCCACTTATGCTAGTGCCATTGATCAGGTTTCCATTCCTGACTTTGTTTAAGAAACAAATCAAGACAATGTCGGAGAACCTCCCATTCAAGAAATTATTTCAGAAGAACAAATTCTACCACCTCAAGAACTTTTGCCATTAAGGAGATCCATTAGAGAAAGGAGAAGTGTGGTGCCAGATAACTATATTGTATTTCTTCAAGAACATGAGGTTGACATTGGAGTTATGGAAGATGATCTTATCAACTTCCGTCAACCATGTAATGTTCTGACTCTCATAAGTGGATTGATGCCATAAATGAGGAGATTAAGCTCATGAAGAACAATGACGTATGTGATTTTGTCTCATTGCCAGAAGGGGCAAAATCCATTGGTTGTAAATGAATATTAAGACCAAGAGGGATTCGAAAGGAAATGTAGAGAGGTATAAAGCTTGTTTTGTCGTAAAGGGCTTTACACAAAAAAAAGGCATTAACTATACATAAATTTACTATCTAGTTTCATCAAAAGATTGTTTTAAGGTTATAATGGCATTGGTGGTACATTTCGATCTTGAGTTACATCAAATGGATGTAAAGATGGTGTTTATGAAGTATAAGATTGTTTAGACGATTTATATAGTGTAGCCATAAAACTTTGTGGTGGGGGACCTAAAGAATATAGTTTGCAAACTTATAAAATCCATCTATGGGCTCAAGCAATCATCTTGACAATGGTATTTTAAGTTTCATCAAATAATCATCTCATTTGGTTTTAAAATGAATTTGGTCGATGATTACATATACCATAAGTTCTATGTGAGCAAGTATATTTTTCTAGTTTTATATGTTGATAACATTTTGCTTGCCAGCAACGATATATGCATATTGCAAGAAACCAAGAGATTTCTGATTAAGATTTTTGAGATAAAAGATCTTGGTGACGCATCGTTTTGTGTTAGGCATACAGATATATTGAGATCGCTCTTGGGGTACTTTAAGATTGTCACAAAATGACTATATCGAAAAGGTTCTCAAGAGATATGGCATGTAGGATTGTAAATTAGGTGACTCCTCTATGGCTAAAAGGGAAAAGGTTAATCTCATTCAGTGCCTTGAGAATGATTTTGAGGAAAATAAAATGCAGAAGATTCCTTATGCATCAGCAATATGGAGTCTAATGTATATTCAAATATGTACGCGTCTGGATATTGCGTACATTGTTAAGATACTAGGCAGATATTTAAGTAATCTAGGAATAGACCATTTAAAAGCAACAAAACGGGTCTTGTGGTACATACAGAAAATAAAAAGACTACATCCTCATATATCAGAGGTCAGATCAGCTTGAGATCATTGGGTATACTGACTTCGATTTTGCTGGGCGTTAAGATAGTGTTAAATCTATCTTGTATTCCACTAACAACAAGTGCTTGACGAAGTTTAAATATATATAGACATCAAGTTTCTAGTTTTTAAGGAAAGAGTTCAGAGTGGATATGTGTCTATAGAACACATCGGTACAAACTCCATAATTGCATATCCGCTTACTAAGGGATTGCCACCCAAAGTGCTTCATGAGCACATTACTCGTATGGGTGTCATGTATTTTCAATATATTCAATTTTAGTGGATGTTTGTAATCTTAAGAATTTCTATAATATATACATGTTTCGGTTATTTCAGTCTAAGGATATCTTGAAGTTATTTCTGCAGAAATAAACTTTTGGTTTATTCACACTCTGATTTTGGATATGGTTCAATCTCATTAAGGTTTGAGGAGGACCAGTTGGAAATAGGCATGTTAAGATCACATTGCATGACATTTCCATGTTACACATCCACATCATGATCCATGTCATTCGGTTATATCGAAATATGTGACCATTGATGGGCCGAGTTATGATTGATGGACCGGATTTGATGCATATACAATTTAGTAATGACAATAAGGTTGAACAAATTTATAATACATAATTATAAGGTTACACATATAGCCCAAGTGGGAGATTGTTGGATCCTTAATCCAACTTATATGTGAAATAATTGTTTTGGCTGTTGTATGGTTATATGATCAATTAAGAAAGTTTTTGGGCTTTAATTATGACCTTTAATGTTTTGTAATTTCTATTTTTATGACTAAAATATTGTATGTTTTACTATCTGTTATTGTGGTTAGCCCATGTATGTATTATGTCCCTTTAAAAGTGAAAACTTAAATCAATTATCTGGGAGCCAACCACTCAATTACAAATAAGTTATTTGGGCTTTAATGTATCTAATAGGGTATATTGTTTACTGGATTGCCCGTGCCGTCCGGCCGGTGAAATGAAAATATTAAATACAAATTATCCCATGAATTGTAGTCAATTTTACTAAATTCACATAATAAACTATACATAGATAAGAATCAAAGGCCAAATCTTAATTAAATCATATTAATTTGAGTGTATTTTTATGATAAAATGGGCTAAAATAACAAAAAAACATGAAAAGAGGAGGGGGATAAAAACAAATAAAATAATAAATAGATAGTAGGGAAAATTTTTTTATTTACTATCTGATATTTAACACATATATATTGCACTATTCTTAACCTGGCCACTAAAACAAATAATTATGATCCCCAGATCGCTAAATGAATTAATAAAATGTATGTATTATCAAAAAAAAAAAAAGTCCCTTATGAGCCAAAAAGAGTAGAAATCCAAGTATTTTGATAGGTGTTTAATAATGAAATCTTAAGAAAAAGATAATATATATTAACATATTTGGTGAGAGAGAAAGAGTGTTTTTGTATTTATAAAAAAATGGTGAGGGAAAAAGTGAGACAAAGAGAATCTCAAATTTCAAATTGTATATTTTTATTATTATATGGAGAAAACTTAAAGGATTCTCTAAATTTCTTTTTGGTTTGAAATACATGTTAATAATAACAAAATACTTATAATATAAATAGAAATCGTTAGAAAAAATGAAATTGTTTTAAAAGTAATGTGAAATATTTATAATAAGAGTGGGAGGTCAACCACTATAATTTTAAATATCAATGTAAATTTTAAAACTACAAATCATGGTATTTTAAATTTAATACATAAAAATAGATAGAGAAAAAAGATAAGAGATTAAAATTGGTGGAATAAGAGAGATAAAAAGTTGTTGCTTGATTTGATGGATTGAAAACACACGAATTTTTCTTCTGCAAATTAATGTACATTGATTAGATAATTTGGTGATGTGATGGCTTTCTTATAATATAGATACAAACTTTTATTAGTAAATTTAAATATATTAGTATTTTAAATTTTTATTACATAAAAATAGATAGAGAAAAAAGATAGAGATTAAAATTAGTGGAATAAGAGAGATAAAAAGTTGTTGACTTTCTTGAATGATGAAAACACATCTAATGGTATTTTTTCTTCTTTTTTGCAAATTAAGTTTATTGTATATTAGTTCTTCCCTTATTTATTACATGAACGATTCTAGAGTTTATAATTATTTAAATCTAATAAGATCAAACATCCAAGTATTCGGTCAAGAACTTTATTCAAGGAAATAAGTGGATACCAACAATAGGAATTCCAGTTCACCTAGATTTACTATAAACAATTTTTTTTTTTTTAATTTTATATCTGAGTGCTCATATAGACACAGCAATGACAGCTTTATAAGTAATCTACTATCCAAATAGGAATTCAAGAAATTTTTACAAATGCAGACAAGTTATATTAGTACGTAGTAGTAATTTAGAATGGGATTCAGTACTTTTGCATCGGAATGTCTTTGAGATGAAGGAGAGTCTACAACAAAAACTTCTAGTTGAATTGTCTTGTGATCCTCTAATTAGAGAGGATTTTGCTTATTTTATTTTATTTTTCGACAAAGGCCAGCAACGTAACAGTCATGGTGCGCACAACCGAGCTCGCGAAAACTTAATTCTAGCGGATTGTTTGTAGATCGACCTGGTTGTATCCCTCGAATATAATTTGATCAAATCAAGTGGAGCAAACACTACTTAATTTGGTGTAACAGAGTGGACCAAACACTACTTAATTCACTACTTAATTTGGTGTAACAGGTATTCGTGGTAGTGAGGGTACTTTTGAAATTTTTTCTTTAAAAGAGAAGTTAAACTCAACATAAATTAAATTTCAATTTTCTAGCATACCCAATTTTTAGTCAAATGAATAAAAGCAAAATTATAAAAAGAAATAGACTTACACATGTATATACAGTTCAGTCTACGGATATTAATTATGCAGATTGAGGAACATTGGGAGAGTAGGTTAAATTTGCAAGAATTTATCTATTACTTACTACTTCTACACCACTTGACCAAATTTCAAGTTAAGTTTTTAATGCGAAAAATTAATAATTATCATATTGTATACACGTAATATGTGCCACAAGGCTAGTAATTGTTAAATGTGAGTGTATAGTTACAATTACCAACTTGCTATGCACAGAATTACCTTATTGCCCTCCAAACGTTCTTCGCATGTTCATTCAATAAAGGGCATACAAGTAATTTGGGAACACCACAACTTTGCTTCACACCTGCAGCACTACCACCTGCACGTAACCACCCAATCCATCATAACATCTTTTAGGGTATTTCAAATACAAATATGATATGGATGGCTCATAATCATAGACATATATAATTAGGTAGGCAAAGCTAGAAATTTCTACAACACTAGATGTGTTTCATGTGTAGGATTAGAAAATTGGATAGGATTATTTAATCCCATCCGAATATGATAAAACAATCCCACTTCTTAGGTGGGTTCATTAATCCTTCTCTCGGTGGGATAAGAAGATTTAGTGGAATAAATAATCCACTCGGATTCAATCTCGACGAACACTAAATATGGGATATTATTATTATTATTATTATTATTATTATTATTATTATTATTATTATTATTCAAAATAAGGGAACCAAACTATTTTATTATAATATACGCAATTCTTTAATTTTTAAAGAGAATTTAGCAATCAAATTCAAAATCAAAGGGGGTATTTGCAAAAAAAAATAATTATTTGAATCATTAATAAACCACATATTTATATATTTGTTTATCCGCTTTATGAAAAAACATTTAAAAAAATTTTTATTCGGCCCTTTTTAAGAGTCAAATGTATATATAAAACAAGGATTTTTTGCAATAAAATAATAAATCAATCCAACGTCTCATATTAATTTTAATGGTGTTAGCACTTTTGGACCATTGATCATTTTTATACCTCACAACAAGAGTCAAATCAACTTAACATTTACTCACACAATAAACATATACACAAATATAACTCTTACATCTCTCTACTTTTCTACAACATTTCTCTCTCATCAAATTTTTAAAAAACATTTAAATGCCATAACTTTAAAGCAATCAACTTTAATAAAATTTATATATTTGAAAATGTTCATCAACATCTATAAAACAAGATCCATTGTAATTATTAAATTATGTATAAAAAAATTCAAGAAAAGTTATAAAACATTACAAATATAATGGCATATAAAACTTATAAAACATTACAACTATAATAGTATACTTAAAGTATTTCTAATTCATTAAAAAATATACATTTCTCTCTCATCAAATTTTAAAAAAACTTTCAAATGCTATAACTTTAAATTTACAAACCCACCTTTAATAAAATTTAATGACATACTTAACGGATTTACCTAACTCATTAATTATTGAAAATATTACACAATGAATAAAAGATACTGAAATAAAATTAAAAATAAGTGTCCAACCTACCTCGAATATGGGGTAAAATTAAAAGATCGAAGCAATTTTAGGCGATAATTTTTTAAAAAATAATTCGATCTGCCTCGAATATAATATTTTTTTCCCTTTTAAATACACTCATAACATCACTACATTTATAAAACGGTCGATGTGATTTCAGGTCTATTGGACAAGCAAGACACGTCTCGAGTGAGGACGGTTATATTTTCAGTTAGACATGTTTCGTTTTTGCGATACCTTATCTGTTTTCATTCCTAAATAATATACAATCATACCATTTCAATCCTCACATTTTTCACGTAATTATATTTTATCTAATTATTATTTTTTTATTCTTTTTATCGTGCCGACGGCACGGGTATACCCTAGTCTATTAATAAAAGATAACAAAATTTGCCAAATTTGTTTATATTCCGAACTGGTGGCCAATATTTATTCTCAGCTATTGATCACACATTTTAATTATATGACATTATAATTGAAAAACTATCATATTCAAATTTGATGAAAAACTAAAATAAATAAAAAATAAATATTATATCTTAATTAATATTCAAATTGAACTTCGAAAAATTAATTTTGGTATGTTTTATTTGAAAGAAATAAATTATTATGATATTGAAACATAATTTGTAATAAAAATTAATTCAACAAAAGTATTTTATACTAATAATATTCTTATTTGAAACAAAAAAATTAAATAAATTTATTCATATTTGATTATTTATATATTAACAAACGAATAAAAAAATAATAATTAGATAAAATTAATTCGTGAAAAATGTGAGGATTGAAGATGTGTATGATTGTATATTATTTAGGAATGAAAACAGAAAATCGCAAAACGAAAATGTCTAAAAATATAACCGTCCTCACTACGTGTCTTGCTTTATACCTGAAATTGTCGTTTTATAATGTAGTGATTTATGAGTGTATTTAAAAGGGAAAAAAAATATTATATTCGAGCAGATATTATTTTTTAATCTATGATCCTTTTAATTTTACCCCATCGATAGGTTGGACACTTATTTTTAATTTTATTTGATCTTTTATTCTTGGTAATAAAAATTAATTTTCCGTTAAGTATGTCATTTTTAATTAAAGGTGGGTTTGTAATTTAAAGTTATAATTTAAAGTTTTTTTTAAAATTGAGAGAGAAATGTATATTTTCAATAACTAATGAATTGAAATACTTTAAGTATACTATTATAGTTGTAATGTTTTTAGTAATAAAAATGTTTTTAACTTTTTCTTGAATTTTTTTATACATAATTAATAATTAAAACTTGTTTTATAGATTTTGAACATATTTCAAATATATAATTTTATTAATGAAAATAGTTTCATTTAAATGTTTTTTAAAAATTGATGAGAGAGAAATGTTGTAGAAAAGTAGAGAGATGTAAGAGTTATATTTGTGTATATGTTTAGTGTGTTATTTGTTGAAACTTGTTGTGAGGTAAAAAATGATTAAAGTTAAATTTAACACCATTCAAATTAATATGAGACGTTGATTATTTATATATTAATAATTATTTTAGAAAGAAATTAGAATTTAGATTTTCTTAAAATATTATTAAATTTAATGGGATATATAAGTAACCATAATTATGTTTTATATTACTAGAATGCCACGGTACCTATAAATCTTTACATCAAAAGACAAATCATGATTCAAATTTACAAAACAATACATTCACCTATATGCTTAAATTATTTTTAATTAGTAGCTCACACATTGAATTTCACTATAGATTTCATATGGATTATGTTGGTCGGAAATCAACCCGAGAAGGGCGGGGGTGGGGGGTGGGGGGGGGGAGGGTGAATAAGGTTTGTGAAACTAAATGCGGAATTAAAAAGTTTCAAATGAAGTTTTAAGAATAAAACATCGACTATGTCTATATCAAGTAAAATAAGCAAATCAAACAAGCAATCTCAATAGCAAGCAATAAGAGAGAAAATATAATTGTAAGTAAATAAATAGCTTGAGTTAGAAAGATTAAACCAAATGAGCCCAAATCGTTTTCTTCTCGTGGTTTGGTTCTTTAGATCATACGTCCTCACCCGGATAGTACCCCCAAGAAGTTCCATTAAAAATCGATTTTCTTCGTAGTGAAAATCAAAGCACTATAAGTGTGATTGTCCCACTACACTTTGCAAGTGTTATTCTTCTCACAACACTCTACAAATGTAATTTTACTCACCACATTAAACACAAGAATTAACCTTCTTACTATCCTATTAGATAAACCTCTCACAATTGATGAATAAAGATTGTTTGGTTATTCATTTGGTTATTCACACCAATGACCAATAACTCTCAAGTATTTACAAGATACAATTGAAGCTCACACTAGAGTTATCAAGATTGATCAATAGATTTAGCTCAAAGATGAATGATATGATAAATACAAAGGCTTGAATTCTTGAATATTGTGAATGGATGAAAGATGAGTTTGCATAATTATTCAAGCTTGTTAAAATGTGTCTTAGATGTCCAATATATAATCCCAAAGATGATATATCCGTTTCAGAGGTTTGGTACCAAAAATGGTAAAAAAATCATAAATTCAACGACTATATTATAATGGGCCATCAGTCGACTGACCAAAGCTCATCAGTCGACTGATTAAAACTCATCAATCAACTGATGGGACTGTCCATCAAGCCAAAATCCCAATTTTTGGAATTTTACAATTTAGCTCCAAAATCCCAATTGATTACACAACAAATATCAGTTGCGAGTTTGGCCTGGGTTCAAATTGGCATAAATTTAACCAGTTTGATCCAATCTGACCCAAATATAATAATTTTACTTTAAATACCCTTATAATAAGTCTGACTTCAAATTTTAAAAATACATTCACCTATAGGCTCAAATTCATTATAATTAGTAGCTCTCGCATATTGAATTTCGCTATAGACTTCATATGGATTAGGATCTCCATAATAATTTGGGGTTGAATCTGATTATTTTAGACCAAGGAGAATATGGATTACACAACAAATATCAGTCATAAGTTTGGCTCGGGTTCAAGTTGGCATAAATTTAACCAGTTTGATCTGATCTAACCCAAATATAATAGTTTTAATTTAAATACCCTTATAATAAGTTTGACAATTTGTTACACCCTATAACACAACAAAAAATCAGCATGAATTTTCTATATATGAGTGAAACCTTAATGGGTAATTATAAATGGGTCAAAACAGGAGATTATAAGTCTTATGGTATCTTATAATTGCAACGTTGCCGGATGGGTCGAGTTCGGACTTTGAATATTGAAAAGAACAGGGTTCACATTTTTCAAAACAAAAACTGTACAAATTTTGTGGGTTCTTTCTAACTAATGCTTATAGGGAATTTTGGTTTAAACATTCAACAACCTACGATATGTCCATAACGAATCGAATTTAGGATGGGTTTTTTGGAAAATCTCCTTATATGTCATGGTTGAAATCGTTTTTTGAGACATGGGATTAATATGGGTTCCACAACAAATAGTCAACACGAGCTTGGGTTGGGTTCAAGTTCGCTTATATTTAACATGTTTGATCTCGTATCCGACCTAAATATAACAATTTTTCTTTAAATAACTTTACAATAGGCCTGATCATTTATTACACACCATGATAACACAACACGAGATCGGTATAAATTTTTTGGGTATCGATGAAACCTTAATGAGTAATTATCAAGGAAATGATATTAGCACTCCACAATTGTACTAAGGCACTCCAATATCATTTTTAGTGACATAAAAAGTGTCCCAAAAAATCTATATAAGTGTCACTAAAAATAATTTTGGAGTGCCTTAAGACAATTGTGGAGTGCTAATATAAATGGGTCATAAATGGATATTTTACGGCTTATGGTATTTTATAACTGCAATGTCACCAAGTGGGTCAACTTCAAATATCAAGTTTAGGTTATGCATATTGAAATTAAGCGGGTGCAGTTTTTGCTCAACGGCCTATGATATCTTCTTAATGAATCGGATTTGGGATGGGTTACGAGTTCAAGTCATAGTGCCATAGGCATGAGCATATCTAATAAAGATTACATTGTGCCATATCAATTATTCCTATATTAATTTACGTATTTTATATATAATGGGCTTCAATCGTGTCTATTTTATGTCAAGACTAATTTTACAGTTATATTACGACGACGACGACAACAACAACAACAACAACAACATCTATACTATATATAAAAGCACGAATAACCTTAAGTTTTTCCCTTTTTTTATGTGGACAAATATACCCTTTTATTCTAAAATTAAAATCTCCTACTCAAAATGAAAATCAAGTTGTACTAAAAATAAAATTATGTACTTTATGTCTTCTACTCAAAATGTAATTCACAATAGTATCAAATTACTCTACTAATGAAAAAAATTATGTATTTATGTCTTCTACTTACAATGAAATTACAATAATATCAAATTACTCTACTAATGAAAATACGGTATCAAATTATTCTACTAATGAAAATCACGTTGTACTACTCAAAACAAAATTAAAAATAAATAAATTATTCTACTAATGAAATTCACAATAGTGTTTTTATAATTTTCTTATGGTCGACAATAGTTCTCTCTCTGCGTGAATGATTTTTTTAAATATTTTATTGGTTAGTATTTTTTTATTGGTTAATGGTCGAGAATAGTGTTTTTATTGTTAGTGTTTTTTTTTATTATTGGTTGCGTACACTTTAAATTTAATTAATTTCAGTTTCTATTGGTTAAAGAAAAAATACAATTAATTAAACTAATAATAAATGTACTAATTATATAATATACTTCAATATAGTTTATGTTTGGCCACCCGCAAAATTTTGGCGCAACAATTTTAGTACACCTAATTGATTATACGATTCTCTTACAATTTTAAATTACCTTTTACACTTGATATTATTGTTTTTGGTTTATTTGTTATATATTTATCAAGCTTTTGCTTTGGATAGAGCTTTTTCTTCTTCTTCTTCTTCTTCTTCTTCTTCTTCTTCTTCTTCTTCTTCTTCTTCTTCTTCTTTTTATTTCGTTAACCAATTCTTTTTACATATTTATTACTAAGACTAATAGCCTTTCTGAAATACTAAAGCCACACACGTGCACAAGAGCTAGTCAATATAAACATAATAATAATAATTTTGTTCAAATATCACTTTTTCCCCAAATCCTCTAACTTTGGATTTGAAAAAAACATCCCCTCCCCTAAGATTTGAACGCTATGGTTTTAAGCTAAATATCAAATTTTCAAATTTGAACAAATTCGTAAATCTCGATTCCTAATTTTTAGTCAAAGAAAATATTTTCATTTGAAGTTCCAAATCCAAATTTCATGCCCAAATTCACTCTCAAATCCTGGTTCCAAATGCAACCAAATTGAATTTTCTAGGAGAATTTTGTTAAAATACTTTTTTTATAGATCTTGGCACATAGTATTATAAAATATAAATTTTACCAAAACGTTAATTACAAAATAAAAGTTAAAATAGGTTATATTTTAAAATTTTATTAGGAAAAACTGAAATAGAAAAAATGATATTGCATTGAAGACATTGTTTAAAAACATTTTTTTTTATTTAGAAGAAAATTCAATACATTAGGTACAATAATGATATGTTATCACAAATTCAATAAAAATGTAGAAAATCAGTGATGTAGACAAAACTCATGTGAATGAAGAGAAAGAAAGCAACACCTCTTTTTTAAGGCAAGTAGAATTTTTTATTAATATAACTCAAAAAAATAAATGAATGCGTTTTGGAAAAGAACAACACACCGAGGTTTGTTCCAGTGTCAGAGTAGTCAGATCGAGAGTGTGCGAGGACATTGTGGCCTTCAGGAACTAAGGTTTTGCAGATGAACTGGCAAAAAATGTTGAATCCAAAATGGTAATTGCGCCTCAAGGATTTGGCAAAACTATTAGAGATATAAACTTGTAGTTGAACAATTGGGCGGTGTTGAGTTAACGAGTGCACGGATTGGAAGGAGGCAGCGTTGGGGCGGTGATAGCGTGTAAACTGCACGGGACAATTATGTAATAGAAATCTATTACTTTCTTTATTTAACTTTGTGACGCCCCAAATCCTGTTAAGAGGATTTAACCTCTGGGACTTAGTTGATCACGGTTGCCATATGCTAATGGCGGGTAAACAAGATATTAATCTATTCGAGTAACATAAGATCCATAGTTTAATTAACAAGGTCATGTTCAAATTTCACGCCCATTACATACAATCCGTCACGAGATAAGAGAAGTGATATGATAAGCCAATTAGCCTCCAACGAGGTCCCAAATACAAAGTTTACAACCTCCACAGTATACATAAGTTCTAATCAAAATATAGTACATATATCTTTAACAAAATATTAAGAGCATTGGTCTTTCTGTTGTGAAGGACCCTCGACGAGGTAAAGGTAGAGAAGCAATCTAAGGAGTAACTTTTTTCCTTTTCCCTTTCCTCGAAGAACCTACAGATGTACCTATATAAAAAATAATAAGAATGAGTCAAACGGACTCAGTGGGAACCATATAATAAGTTTTGTATGAAAATAGTATTTGAAAATCTTTAGTGTAAATTCATATGACAAACCAAGTAAATTTAGTAGTTGGGGAAGAAACATTTGTCTACTTATATTAGAATACTCCTTGAACCCATTTGTAAAGCATACCCATTATCAAATGAAATCCTATGGCACAATTAACATTCAGTCATCTCATAGGCCTCGAGCCATAATCTCGATAATCCTCGAAACTATCCAAGCGTACACTGGGTCTGCATTTCGTGGCTTTTCACCCACGCCGCAGAAGGGGCTTCATGTTAGTTTTCGTGCACGGTTTCGAGTCATACACGTAGGAGACTCTGTCCCAACTTCCAGCCCCATCTTTGAACCCTAGCTTTCTTCAAGCTTGAATGGAGCTCCAATGGTAGATTTGAAGGAAGGAGAAGGAGGAGAATAATGGAGGAAGGTGTATGATTAGGTAATTTCAAGTGGGGATGGAAATTCTCTCAAAGATCTCCCAAAATCGCTACATTTCTCTCTCCCGAAGCTCTAATGTAAATACTAGTTGTGAACGCGACGTTGTGCGGGCGTTTTAAAATTTTGATATATGATATACATTAAAAACATGTTTTATTAAATACAAATAGTAAAAAGTGTAAAAAAAATGATTTATAATATACATTAAAAAAATGTCATGTTAAACACAAATAGTTAAAAGAAACTGCATTGATCCACAGAATAAAGAAAAAAAAAGAACTAGATTCAAATTTTAATCTTTTACTTGGATTTTAGATTTATAGAATAATTAATATGGTAAAAATAATAAATATTAGAGTAGTAAAATAAGAAATTTAAGGGAGGGACTCTAATAGTGTTCACATATCAGATAAATATATGGGAGAGAAGATCATGATGACTAATTTAAACTTTTCGTGAGAGGGTACCCTAGATTCATCATTTAAAATTACCCCAGAAAAAAGAAAGTTGATTAAAATTATGCAAGGAACATATCAATGTAAGAACCAATGAAAAAAATGGGAAAAGTGAAGTGTAAAAACAAAAATGTATGAGCAAAAGAATAAGAACTCCCTATACCAAACTCTCATATAATATTCAAGCACATCAATTTTTTTTATAACACATCAATAAGAAAATTTTTAAGCTTATACATGACTGAAATAAGTGACTACTTTTATTTAAATTGTTCTAAGGTAGATCAATTCAAACATTAATTTAGGATTATCAAAAGGAAGTTACATGAAGTTAATTTGGTGAAAAATGAGAGACTTGTGTTGCTGGACGATGTCGAAGGAAATACAACTACAAAATATTAAAATGAAACAAAAGTCAGACTACTAAAGATTCAATTAAAAAATTCTATTGAGATTCAAACATTGTAATAACAATGAAGTTGTAATTTATATTTCTCACTCAAACATTTTATCGAACACTTGGAGGGAGAAAGGATATGCAGTACATTAATTTGTACACAATCCATTACTAATGAATAAACACAGAAATTCTAATGGATTAATTGCATGCAGGAGAATTACAAACAAAAAGCTTAAAACTTTAGAAATATAAAAATTAAAATCTAATGAATTTATTGAATGGAAAAAGCCCTTGGAAAAATGAAGGTCTTCATAGAAAGTTCCCATTTTTTTCGTTCTCGTGAAACACACACGATTATCACTGTAATTGAAGAAGGGAAAGGAAAACGGAGCGAAATTCATGAGCAAATAAAACATTTTTCTTAAAAAAAATTCACTCAAACATTTAATCAAACACTTGGAGAGAGAAAGTATATGCAACCATTAATTTATACACAATCCATCACTAACGAATAAACACAAAAATGATAATGAATTAACTGTATACAGAAGAATTACAAACCAAAAGCCTTAAACTTTATAAATATAAAACTAAAACTCTACTGAATGGAAAATGCCTTTGAAAAATAAATGTCAATATAAAAAGTTGCAATTTTTTTGACTCTCATCAAACATACAAGAATAACATTGTAACACTGTAATTGAAGAAGGGAAATTAAAAGTGGGACAAAATTCATGAGGAAATAAAACACTTTTCATAAAATTTATATTAATTAAGAGAATAAAGTTTTTAAAATTAAGAAAGTAAGGAATACTTGAGTGGCTTCAGAGGCAATCGCAAGCAAAGGCTACGCAGTGAAGGAAGAATGTAGAGAAAGAAGTGGGGGAAATATAGAGAAGCCATGAAATCGAATTACGACCATATGAAACAGTTTCAAAATTTAGTCGTTAAGAGAAAACGGTTTTCAACGGTTGGAAGTTTTAGGGGATTCCGTCATTTTGGTAGGATGATTGAAAAACGGGAGGAAGAATGGTACGTGATGAATAGTGGTTGAAAGGGGAAGCGAGAAATGACGTGAATGGATAACGTAGATGATAATTAAGTCATTTGCATAGCGTTAAGAAAACCAAGAAAAATAAGGGGACACGTATCAAAAGCTAGTTCAAAAAGGCTATTTTAGTATTAAGTATATTGATGTGAGAATGAAGAGAAAAGAGGAAGAAATGAAATAAATATCGGATGCACACGCAGGTCCAACAGCAAGGTATTCCGGGATAGTCCCTACAACCTTCTCTAGGCTTCTTCAACAGCGGACTGTTCGGGAAAACAGTGTGCTGTTGACTTCGGTTGTTGTGTTGACCTTAAAGATGCTAGAACTTGGGCTCGGGCTAAACACGAAAGTTGTAGATAATTGAATTATCTTTCCAATGGAAAACAGGGGTCAATTTGTACGTTAGATGAAAAAGTTATGACGAAAATACCATAGCTGTATCGAAATTCTAAAGCATTTATGATAGGGCTCAATTTGCACTAGTTTTTTTGATTTCGATCCAATGCTTTGGGAATGTCTTCGGATAGACATGAGGGATATATGGAGGTTTATAAGACAAATGAATGTCTTAGGATACAACGGTTAAGGATCTGAAGAAAACAAAATGGGTTTTCGAACCTCAAAAATGCCAATTCTCTACATTAACTAAAAATCTCTTTAATCTAGGCGTAAATGAATGAAAACATGATCAAGCTTTGATGTAAAATACATAGAATGCAATTAATAATAAAAAAATCACCAGATATTACAACCTCCCATACTTAAAAAAATTTATCCTCGAAATTGAGATAGGTTCACCAATTTACCTATTGAAATAAATGCAGATACTTGGCTTGAATCTCCGATTCGAGCTCCCACGTGGCTTCTTCCACTTTGTGGGGGATCCATATGAACTTTAACAAAGGGATCACTTGATTGCGGAGAACGTGTTCTTGTCAGACAGCTACGGTTATTTATTGGGTCTTATAACAGACATCCTCGTTGACCTTAAGCTCCTCGATTGGTATGAGATGTGAAGGGTCTGGCACATACTTCCATAGTATTGACATATGAAACACATTGTGAATATGCTTAAGTGAAGGAGGTAACGCCAAGCGATAAAAAACCAACCCGACACGCTGAATGATTTTGAATGGCCCGATGTACCTTGGAGCTAACTTGCCCTTATTCCCAAATTGAATGACACTGTGTCTTGGCTTGACCTCAAGGAACACATAATCACCTAATTCAAATTCAAGAGGTCATCGCCTCTTATCAGCGTAACTCTTTTGACGACTTTGGGCAGTTGTTAAACGTTGTTTAATCAACTTAATCTTTTCGGTGGTGACTTGCACCAATGGTGGTCCTAAAAATGAGGCTTCCCCGGCTCCGATCTAACGTACAGGTGATCTACACGGTCTACCATATAAAGCCTCAAAATGAGCCATGTCAATGCTAGCCTGAGAAGTGTTGTAGGAAAATTTGGCAAGTGGTAGGAAATCATCCCAGTTACCTTGAAAGTCTAGGACACATGCTTTAAGCATGTCCTCGAGAATTTGAATTGTCTTTTCTGATTGTCCATCGGTTTGATGATTAAATGCGAAACTGAAATCTAACCCCGTACCCATAGCTTGCTAAAAAGACTCCTAAAATCGAGAAGTAAATCGAGAATCGCAATCTGAAACAATTGACACAGGAACCCCATGGAGTTTAAAAATCTCGTTGACATAGAGTTTTATTAATTTCTCAAGAGAATCGGTTTCACGAATCGGTAGAAAATTGGCAGATTTGGTAAGACGATCAACGATCACCTATACAACATCATGCTTCCTTTGTGTCTTTGGCATGCTTATAAGGAAATCCATAGTGATGTTCTCCCATTTCCACTTAGGAATATAATTGGGAGAGGTTAAAGTTGCCCACCGGGCTTTTAGTGTTCAATTTTGATACGTTGGCACGACATGTAACGAGAAACGAAGAGCGCTACATTACGCTTCATGCCTCTACACCAATAAGTGCATTTTAGGTCCCAATACATTTTTGTACTACCCGGATGAATAAAAAACATGGAATTGTGAGCCTCGGCCATGATCGCTTGCTTAATCTCATCGTTGGAATGAGGCACAATTAATTTTCCTTTGTATCGGAGACCACCATCGGTACCTAAAGCGATATCTTTGACCACTACCCTAAATAGAATCTAATTCTGACACTCTAATAAACTTTCATCCATATTTTGGCTTTGCAATCACCCGATTTTGTAACACCGGTGTAGCCACAACATTATATAGGAATGCCATGTTTTGGCGGCGACGAACCACTAAATTATATCGTTGAAGCACTTCATGTAGCCTCCACTCGCAACACCTCAAAGCAAAAATAGAACCCTATGATTTTTGACTAAGGGTGTCGGCCACCGCATTAGCCTTGTTCAGATGATACTGGAGCGTAAAATCATAATTTTCTAGATACTCTACCTAGCTACCTTTGGTTCAAATCCCTTTGTGTGAAGATATACTTGAGGTTCTTAAAGTCAGAGAACAGCTCAAATCTTTTTCTATTAAAATAATGACCTCACATCTTCAACATAAAAACTACAACAGCCAGCTTGAGATCATGAGTATGATAATTCTTCTCGTGAGTCTTCAACTGATGAGATGTGTAACGACCATGGTCCCACCTCAGTACAATATTGTCTACTTTGGGTGGCTCCACTCCAGCTACAACTGGGCAGCCCTTGCCCGCACGGCTTTGTTTCTGGGAGCTCACGACCAGCTTCCCAGGGGGGTCACCCATCCTGGGATTGCTCTAGTCCACTACTCGCTTAACCTCGGAGTTCTTATGGGATTCGAAGCCAGTGAGCTCCCAAAAGGCCATGTACTTAATTAGCGACTAACTGTTACTTATATGGGTCTCAAGGATCCCCCATCTTCCGATGTGGTATGCCCCCTTTGAGCTACCATTCCTCCCCTCCAAGGGAGTACTCTTGTACTTAATTAGCGACCAACTGTTACTTATATGGGTCTCAAGGATCCCCCATCTTCCGATGTGGTATGCCCCCTTTGAGCTACCCTTCCTCCCCTCCAAGGGAGTACTCATCACTCGTAGGGCGTCACATCCTTCCCCCCAAGGGAATCGACGTCCTCGTCGACACATCGTACTCTGTGGGGTCTGCTCTGATACTATTTGTAACGATCCTGGTCCCACCTCAGTACAATATTGTCCACTTTGGGTGGCTCCGCTCCAGTTACAACTGGGCAGCCCCTTACCCGCACGGCTTTGTTTCTAGGAGCTCACGACCAGCTTCCCAGGGGGTCACCCATCCTGGGATTGCTCTGGTCTACTACTCGCTTAACTTCGGAGTTCTCATGGGATCCGAAGTCAGTGAGCTCCCAAAAGGCCTTGTACTTAATTAGCGACCAACTGTTACTTATATGGGTCTCAAGGATCCCCCATCTTCCGATGTGGGATGCCCCCTTTGAGCTACCATTCCTCCCCTCCAAGGGAGTACTCATTACTCGCAGGGCGTCATAAGATGCATATGTAATTACATGATCGAACTGCATGAGAACGTAACCTAAACCCAAATGAAACACATATATCACAATAGATCACGTGGCCTAAGGCTCTCTCCGGAATGGCTAGGACAGGGGTGGTGGTCAAATGATACTTCAATTCATTAAAGGCCTTGTAACGGTCATCCCATACAAATGCATGGTACACCTTTTTTGCGTTAAGCTAGTGAGTGGAACAGCTATGCGCAAGAAGTTCTTAACAAATCACCGATAGTAACTGGCCAACCTTAGGAAACTACGAACCTCGGTGACATTGGTTGGTTGACCCCAATTTTACACAGCCTTATCCTTGGCTTGATCAACAATACCTCCATGTGATACAACATGGCTTAAGAATTTCACCTATTCTCTCCAAAAGTCACACTTGGAGAACTTAGTGTGAACACCCTAATCCACGACTCTCGTGTGAATCAGGTTTTCATACAAAACAAGCATTCTATATTAAGTTTTGAATTAACATGCATTCAAAATAGGGAAGCCCCGACTTTGGTTTGGGATTCAACATCCCTAAATCTGTTTGGAATCTACCACGACTAATATTATCACTTCACTTACTAGGACGAGGATCGGGGTGTAGGGCAGCGCCCCGTTAGAAACCAAGAATTTCAATTAATTTATGAACCAATCCCCGTAGTAAAATTGAATTTTTCAGGCATGTCTAGGCAATTTTCAAGTGCTAACCGCAGCCTCTAGTGCACCTCCCAACCGCACCCCCTAACCGCAACCCCCAGCTGCAAGTCCCAGCCGCACCCCCTAGCCGCAGGCCCTATGGTTAGCCTCTTTTGGAATTTTTTTCAGCGGAATTTTTCTCTATAAATAAGACCTTTGGGGTCTTATTTGAGATCATCAGCATTTAAGAGAGTTTAGAGAGAAATTTCTGTCAAAATCATTAGAGAGGGTTTTTTGAGAGAGAAAATTTGAGAGAAAGTTAGGTAGAGAAAATTGGAGAGAGAAAGTTATAGAGAGAGAAAACTCTAAGAGAGAGAATAAGCAAGCAAGGAAGAAGCAATCATGGAAGTTTTAGTTCTTCTCAACCGCATCAGGTACGCTTTTCTATAAATCTTATATTGCACTTCAATTATAAGTTTTAATGAAGAAAATTAGATAATTTGCCAAGAAGTTCACCGCTTTCAATACAAAGTTCTTTCTAAGTTTTATAAGAAAACTAAAATCCGTTTTGACACATTTTCAAAATGAAACAAAGACAAAAACAATTTCCAAACAAGTGGAACTACGAGACTTTGATTCCATTCCTTGAATGAATACGTAGGCGTTCAAAAAGCTCGAGTCTGATTTCATAAATACAATCCTAAACTAAATTTAGTCAAAAGGACTATTTTGAAAACTATTCAAACTACTTGTAAGATATCTAAAATAGGAATTGAATGCATGATCTATTAAAAGACCGAAAGGGCGGATTTGGTGCCTAACACCTTCCCGATTTGTAATGTAGTTCTCGAACCCTAGCAAGACAAACATTAAGTAATCTCTAGTTTCAAATATGTAAAAGATAGTTCATTTTCAGATTATCTTTTATACAATCTGAAAGGCCCAGGGTTGGTCAATGGGTTTTCAATTATTGTCCATTTCGAGATAGACATTTTGCGTATAGTTTTATCGCATTCGCTAGTGTTTGATCCGCTTGAAGTTAGTGTTGCTGCATTTGCGTTGTCCGAGCCGTTCGCCGATGATATAAAGCACCCCCACAGTTTCGGTAATTGAATCATGATCCAAAAATTATTTTCATAAATATTTGTTTATTTATATATTTATAATTTTTGGGTTTTGGTTTTAAAATAAATCTATATTTTTTAAAGATATTTTTTATTAGTCATTTGACTTGTTTTGAATATATATATATATATTGTTTTGAAAATAAAACTTGGAGAAAGCTTGAGTGGTCTTTTAAAGTGTGTGTTTCTTTAGTATAATCTTGACCGTGCATTTAATTTTCTATCTATGGTTTATATTGGTAAATCCAAGTGACTTTGTGGAAAATATATATACTATTTCTCTTTTCCTTCAAAAAGACATATACACATAGTTTTTTTTCCTCACACAGACTTCTTTTTTTCTCTCTCTCACCCTCGGTTCTCTTTCTCTTTGCTTCTCACTGTGCGAAATTTCTTCTTCTTCTTTGTTCTCAGTTTCTTTTCTTCTGTGTTAATTTCTGAAGTATAACGATCGGTGATTCTTCTTATATTTTGGTGTGATTGTTATCTGACTCGAGGTTTGTGCGATTTTGTGTATATTTTTCTAGGGTTCGTTTGATGCTTTGAGAGGAATTTTCAGATTTGGTATGATCTTATATTTTTTGTCTGAAATTTGATTTCATTGGTTCCGTAGCTGTGTATTTCTCTAGTATTGTGGTTGTGTATTTTTTTCTAATGCTATGGCTATGAATTTTCTGGTTGTTGTGGCCGTGTGTATTTTTGGGGTTGTTTTGCTCTCAATTATATGAAATCTATTTTTTGTATTTTTGTTAGAGATCCGAGAGTTTGCTGAAATATTTTTCTTGAGTTCAAACAAATTATTCCAAGATATTTAGTTGGTTTCTTATTTGGTATATATGTACTATTGAGTTGTAATTTTTGGATCTTGGTAAATGTGCATCTATGAGGCGATACATACAACCTAATTTCTTGGTCTATTGCGGTTGTTGATCGGAATGGTGTTTAGTTGGTGACTGGCTGATTCTATAGAGGTACGTGGTGATACACTGGTTGTGTGCATATGACCTTTTGTAAGTATTTTCATTATGTTTCTTGTACTATTTTTTATAATAGTGGATTTAGGTTGTGAGGTTGGGAGCCTCGGTGGATTTTTCCTATCCCGTTGGGTAGGTTTTTACCACCTTAAAATCTGGTGTTCTTTGTGATTGATTAACTATTTCTGCTTTAAACTAGATTTTTAGAACTCTATAGGATTATTAAAATAGTCATTCTAATTCAATTTTAGCCTTTGATAATCTACATAATTTTTTATTGAACCAAACAGCTTGTTTGGATTTCGAAGTTGGTGTTGAAAAATTTATTTTATGGTATTTCGAATTTCAGCTTCTATACGACAGTTTCTTATGAGAATTCATATTTTATTGTTAAAATCAGTTTGAGGTTTTTTTCAGAATCTTTTGTTTGTTTTCTTGCAAAACAAACTGGCAACTTTGAAAACACGTTTTCCTATAAAAAAATTTAAACTAAAATTGAGAATCCCCTTTTAGGAGGTTGGAGGCCCGAATTCTCTCGCTTAGCATAAAGTTGGCGGCCTCTAAACAATTGAAGAGTGATACAAAGATGGGTTTTATGCTCGGCTTCAGAACGTGAGTAAATAAGGATATCATCAACAAACACCACTATAAATTGATCTAGGTAAGGCCAAAAAATACGATGCATAAGATCTATTAACGCGGCAGGTGCATTGGTTAGCCCGAATGGCATAACCAAGAATTCGATGTGACCATAACGAGTACGGAAGGCTGCCTTAGGAACTTCCGTTTCATAGATATGCAATTAATGGTAACTTGAAATCAGATCAATCTTGGAAAAGAAATAAGCACCCCGGAGTGATCGAATAGATCATCTATATGTGGAAAGGGGTACTTGTTATTAATGGTGATTCAGTTCAGTTGATGGTAATCAATACAGAGACGGAGAGACCCATCGGCCATCTTGGCGAAAAGGACAGGCCTTCCCCATAGGAATGAACTAGGTTGGATAAACCCCTTAGACAAAAGATGTTCTAGCTAAGATTTAAGCTCACTAAGCTCCACCGGTGCTAAATGGTATAGTGCAATAGAAATGGGTGCGGCTCATAGCACTAAATCAGCATTAAACTCTATTTCTCGGTGGGGGCAAATTAGGCAAGTCATCGGGAAACACATCCACATATTGGTTGACGACGGGGACATCATAAAGAGTCTACAGTGTAAGTTTCAGTACCGACGATGCTTGCTAACCAACCCATGTAATCCCGTTGCTTTTTTTAGTGGCATAAATCACTAGGTATAAATTATACTTTTCCCCGAAGAAAACAACCTTCTCTCCCTAAGGATGGGAGATGGTGAGCTTCTTAGAATGGAAATCTATCATGGCTTAGTATTTAGTTAGCCAATCGATTCCATGTATTAAATCATAAGGATTCATCTCCACAATAATGAAATTGTCTTCCATGTGACAGTCAAAATGAAGAGAGATGATGGCAGTGAAATAACGACTCAAAAGAACATTATTATCCGTAAGTGTCCCAATATTAACAAGAAATTCTAGTTTCTTCGATTTCAAACCCAAACTCATAGCACAAGCAACAGATATAAAGGAATGAGATGCACTCGTATCAAACAAAAATCTAACACTGACATTAAAGAGAATAAGACTACCTTCCAACATTGTGTGGTCCTCCTAGTCTACTATTGGCATTAGATTGAAGACTCGGCCACCTTGGTTTTCCTGGCTTTGTGGTTAATTTAAATGATAGGTAAATTGTTGCTACTGTGATAGTAAGCTCCCCTGGTACCGCCTCTTACTAGAAGTTTGATCCTGATATGACAACTGGTATGAACAACCCCCAAATCTACCCAACTGGCCTCTACCACTGTTTCCTCCTTGTCCACGACTACTACTTTAATTTACCTCTTCCATTCGATCATGGGTTGGGCAATCTTTACGGTAATGGTCATGACCACCATAAATGAAACTCCCAGTACGTGGCCCACTACTACCACCACTGCTAGTATTGTTTTCCCCAGATGATTCTGAACTTGAATGGGATTTCTTATTTTTATCCCACATACCCCTCCGATTATTTCCCTTCTTTTTACCCTAGTGCCCCACAAGATGTGTGGTTTGCTCATATTGACTATCGAGTTTAAGAGTCGTTTCAACATAAGCTTTGTAGGAGGGATAGTCGGTGAAACCCATAGTTCGGTGATATTGGACTCGAAGCCATTGGGAAATCTCCCTTGTTTTTGTTGATCAGAAATGCCTCCCACGTACATGCTCAATTCCTCAAATTTGAGGCGATAGTCCTCGACCGTCATTCTTCCCTAAATCAAATTATAAAATTCACCCCTTTTTGCTTTACAATATGCATCAAACACGTACTTATCACGAAAGCTTTATCGAACTCAGTCTACCTAGTAATTGCATTAGGCCCGCCAACATGCTCGAGCTTTAAAGAAGAAAACCTAACCCATACATGCTCGGGAGCATTCAAAATCTTAAGTTGGGAGTGGATATGGTAGAGCCATCCTTCAGCGACTTCGGGCCCAGATGACCCGTCAAAGTTTGGTGGTTGTAGTCGATTAAACTCCGTAAGATAATAAACCTCGTAACCCTCCCTTCATTGAGGGAAAGATTCCATGTTAACCACATCATCATCATCATTGGTGGCGTTTCTCTAAGCCCGGGTGCAGCTGGGACGAACACCACTGGTGGAACCGTGGTTATTCCTCCAGACCCTATTGAGTTTATTAAAAAACCCACTCATCATAGACTCTAGTTGAGTGGCTAACTCTTGATTAGGGCCATCCCTAGAGTTTTGATTCTTCACAGGGTTGCCATCCGCTGATTCGTTTGATTGTTGGATTAACCTCTTACTTCCCTTCTTATGTCCCATTCTATATGAAAAACAAGGAAGAAATTTAATACAATAATTACACGAGATAATATGGAATTGAAAGATAATTAGAAATATCTAAAGAATCAGAAATAAACAAGAATCTTGGGTATAACTGAAATCATCTTGTTTTAGCTCAAGTTAATGACAATAGACTGGTGATTTATAGAATAGTCATCCGTTGCACTGCGACTAACTATAATATAATCGAGAAGTCATCCTGCTACTACTCCAGTAACCAAAATCGACTTTTCAAGCATTCCCTAACAATAATTAAGCAAAACAAGTAAAACGACGCGAACAAGGAAAATTTCTAGTCTATCCCACTCTCCAGCGAAAAAAGAAGAAACCTATGCCTCTGATACTAATTGTGCCACCCCAAATCCCGTTAAGAGGATTTAACCTCCGAGACTTGGTTGATCACGGTTGCAGTACGCTAACAACGGGTAAACAAGATATTGATCCCTTCGAGTAACATAAGATCCACAGTTTAATTAACAAGGCCATGTTCAAATTTCACACCCATTACATACAATCTGTGACGAGATAAAAGAAGTGATGTGATAAGCTAATTAGCCTCCAACGAGGTCCCAAATACAAAGTTTACAACCTCCACAATATACATAAGTTATAATCAAAATATAGCACATATATCGTTAACAAAATATTAAGAGCATTGGTCCTTCTGTTATGAAGGACCCTCGACTAAGTAAAGGTAGATAGGCAATCTAAGGAATAGCGTCTTTCCTCTTCCCTTTCCCCGAAAAACCTGCAAATGTACCTATACAGAAAATAATAGGAATAAATAAAACGTACTCGGTGGGAACCATATAATATATTTTGTATGAAAATAGTATTTGAAAATCTTTAGTGTAAATTCGTAAAACAAACCAAGTATATTTAGTAGTTGGGGAAGAAACATTTGTCTCCTTATACTAGAATACTCCTTGAACCCATATGTAAAGCATACCCATTATCAAATGAAATCTTATGGCACAATTAAGATTCGCTCATCTCATAGACCTCGAGCCATAATCTCAGTAATCCTCGCAATTATCCAAACGTACACTAGGTCTACATTTCGTAGCCTTTCACTCACGTGGTAAGAGGGCCTCACATTAGTTTTCGTGCACGGTTTTGGGTCTTACACCCAGGAGACTCTATCCTAACTTTAGGCCCTATTTAATTAGAGCATACTTGGGACCAATCGTGGACTAACGCCAACGAATAATCTCAACAACACGCAACCAGCTCGTTTAAGAAACAATTGTGCCATATACATAATTTCCAATAATCACATATAACATCCATTATGTAACCAAAAAGAGAAATCTTATATCAATAATTCTAATTAATAGAATAACTCATCAATAAGTTTTTGTAAAAAGAAACCACCACTTGGACACTTAAGAGTGAACATTAAGCTTTATAGTAAGGTTTATTAACAATAAAGTATGTTCCAAGTTGGTTTTAGTGCAAATCAAGTGATTAGACATAATTTCTTGTTGAATCATGTAATTTCAACTATATTTAGACTATTTGAATCATCAATTTCAATATCAACACAAAATCCCAACATATACTCAAAACCCATTTGGACAAGCTTGGTTTTTGTATAAACATGTAGTGAAATCATAATCAAGCAATAATAAGTTGTAAAATAGGTTTTAGTACTAGATTCCCACCTCAATAGAGCTCTTTGAACTCAATTTAAGCTTAGGTGAAGGTCAATAAATGAACCCCTCTTTGAACCCTAGCTTTCTTCAAGCTTGAATGGAGCTCCAATGGTAGATTTGAAGGAAGGAGGAGAATAATGGAGGAAGGTGTATGATTGGGTAATTTCAAATGAGGATGGTAATTCTCTCAAAGATCTCCCAAAATCGCAACATTTCTCTCTATCCCGACGCTCTAATGTAAATATGTGAAAATGAAGAGAAAAAAGGATGCTTAAGGACAAAAAATTATCCCTGAAGTTTATCTAATTTATCCCGATGCTTAAAGTCTCTATCCCGATGCTTATTTAATTTATCCTTGAAGTTTAATGTTTCTAATTTGTCCCTCGCTTATCTAACCATGTGTGTTTTTTGTCCAAGTTTTTATTGAGGCATCAAGTTTTGAACTACTGAGGGATAAATTAGAAACATTAAGGATGCTTCAATCGAAAATTAAACTTTATGGACGAGCGAGGGAATTGTGTCAAACTTCAAAGGTCATTTTTGCTAATTACCTAAATTCTAAAGAATTTACGATAGGGCTCAATTCGCACTAGTTTTTTTTTAATTTTGACCCAATGCGTTGGGAAAGTATTAGGATAGACATGTGGGATATATGGAGGTTTATAGGACAAAGGAATGTCTTACGATACAACGGTTAAGGATTCAAAGGAAACAAAATGGGTTTTTGAACCCCAAAAATGCCAATTCTCCGCATTAACTAAAAATCTCTTTAATCCAGGCGTATAGATGAATGAAAACATGATCAAGGATTGATACAAAGTACATAAAGTGCAATTAGTAATAAAAAAAATCACCGGATATTACAAACTTTATTTGAGCATCCATTGCCGCTATGTTATATATAACTAGGCCTGCCAAGTTTTATAAACAACACGAAATTGTCACAAAACAAAATGTAATTGGCATGAAATTGACACAAGAAATTGTGTCTATTTTGTTTTCATGTCTAGAGTTTTTAACAAGATATGTCGTGTCAAGTTCAAATTTTGGAACGAAATTGACATCAATTATAGTTATGTCATGTTAATCGTGTCCAAATGAAAGAAAAAAAAATCATTTATGCTTGTGTTAAGACGTGTCTATTACGATGAAACATTTGTGATCATGAATGCCAGATCGTGTTACGTTTAATTAGGTAGCCGGGCTATGTTCGTGTTGATTAATTAAAATTAAAACATCCATGTGCCGTGCTCGTGTCCATTTGTTTCCATCGTGTTGGGTTGTGCCTTGTGAAAACACTACTTAAAACACAAATCACTAATGTAGGTGGAAGATAGTAGCTTGGTTTCCTAATTTCTGTTGGTTTGTATTTGCTTATTCTCAAACACAAATACTCTTTGTTTCTATGAAAATATTTAAGACTCCCAAGAAGCAAAGGTGTATCCCAAATTAATAAAAGCTAAGACAATAAAATTCTAGTGATTGAATAACTTACTTTTGTGAAAAGGAAAATCAAAGAAATTTATTAATTTAACAATCTAGTTTTGTTGCTACTGTTATGGAAGGTATCAAGACTTAACAAGTTGGTAGATAATATTCCCCTTTTTTTGCAACAGGTAGATAATATCTCGACTTACTCCTCCAAGGTGTGCAGATAGATTGTTCCTATCTGTTAGTGGAGAAGGGCGTTTTAGTTCAATAAAACAATTCTCACAAGTTTCGGCATCATCAGCAGCCCCACTTGCCTGACTGTTAGCTTCTATAAAAGAATTAGACTCCAAGTAATGGATAGCCTCATTCAGATGATAAATAAGCAAGTCATATTGCATCACACAGTCATCAAGACATTGTTTTACAATTGGATCAGTGGCTTTTCCTACTAGCTTTTTCACTTGGGCGAAATTATCACTTCCCTTGTTCAACGAAACTTCAAGCATGATATGAGCTAGTCCTTTCACGTCTGAACTAGAGCTACGGGGATTTGATCTCAGAGTCAACATGCAAAGACTTGGATCCATTGTGGTCTTACATACCTGCTCTACCAAATCAACTTTCTTAAAATTCCTAGTCGCAAAAGATTGATGCCCGGAGAATAACAACAATAGTGAGAAAACTAGTGCCGCGCGCTATTCGCCTACCCAACATGTTTATTTAACTTTTCTCTATCTGATTTGAATTTCTGTAATTCATTGTAACTATGTGACTATTATATATATAATTGTAGTAATGTAAGCATAATTGGGGTGAGCACAAGCTGCTTTAATGTCCTTACCATAAAAGAATATTACAATAATGATTTATGGAAAATATTTGTTGTGAATTAAATGAGATTATAGATATCAGATTTGCAAAATCCCAATAATAAATTATGGTGGCAGTTGCGGGTGGTGATTACATTTCTTTTTAGGAAAAAAGAAAAAAAAATGGATGAAGGGTATAGGTTTAGGAAAAACGGATGTCCTTGTTTTGAAAAAAAAAGTAAAGTGTTATTATTTTGGATATAATTATAGAGGATCTCTTTTAACCCATTGCCTACTTTATATATTTTTTTACTCTGTATAAATAATTGGCAATGAATAATTTGTTTATTTTTGGGTAGATTTTTTGTTTAGTAATTATTATGATCGAGAAAACTATTAATTTTTTTTCTTGTTAGAGTCATTTTTTAACTCGGCATTAGGCCTTTGAAATCCTCTTGTTCAAAATCATACCATTGCCAAATTCCCCATTGATGAATATATATAGCATAATAATGATCAGTGGTGGAATCAGGATTCTTCGACGTGGTAGGCTGAAATATAACAAAATGTCGTAATAATATTTTCTTCAAAGTTAAGGAATGATTCAATTCGACTATGGAATTATGGAAGTATTTTTCACATTGATTTGTAAAATAAGATAATGAAATATAATTATGTAAAAAAAAAAAAAAGTGACATCCATAAAATTATTGATTTTGAATTAGTACAACGAAGCTAGAATTTTCATTTTAATTTGGCGAATTACAGTAAAAATATTACTTCCTCCGCTTAAAACTTTACATTTCTTTTTCAAAAATAATTAGTATGCAATATTCTTTTTATAGTTTTTCAATTTTATTTTAAGTTATTATTTTTCCTTTAAAGAAGATTGTGAGAATCCGCATTCTTGATATCCCCCAGGAGGGATAAAAAATCATGGTTTAAAGGGGAAGTGTGTCATCTAGTCCTAGACAAGATGCAAAAGGTTTATATCCAAAATCGCAAATTTGTTTTATAAGAAAACAAACAAAAATTTGTGTAAAGAGAAAGCCTACGGATAATGTATCTCTTATACACATTTTGGTTACAAAACCAGGGTTTGAAAACTAGGTTGATTATGCATTTAATTCTATTTAATAATTTGCATGCCTTTATCAGTGCTCTATTACTTTCCAAAAATATCTTTTGAAACTCTAAATAAAGAAATTGGGGAAGGGATGAAAATCATGTATTCCTTAATTATCCTAATTTTTTATTTTATCAAACTTTCCTCTTAGTTTGAAAATATGAGAGAGTTAATTACTTTTAAATAATGATCGATGCCTTGATGTAACTTTCTTCGTAAAGCAGCGTCAAGTTTCGTTTTGCTGGTCATTTGAAGAGTATGTGAAATATTCGGGATTTTCAGGAATTTATTCACTTTGGAATTTTTCTCTCGAGATGGGTAGAGCAATTTGTATAGAAATCGAATATATCTTCTTGATATTCCTTCGTATAGTTGAGAATACTAATCCAATGTTTTCGAAGAATATGAAAGAGTGACCCGGAGTTTTGTTGAAGAGGGTCAATATTTTCAATATAAGCATTTAGTTTTAAAAACAATTTGATTTAGTGCTTGAAAGGACAAATTTTGAAAGCAATTTAACAGTGAAAACTTGCATAGCAAATTAGAATAAAATGAATAATAGAACATCAATTTATAGATGAGGAATTTAGAAATGTACCTCTTCTGTAGGACTGATACAAAAAAAAATGAAAATGCAGACCGGCTTCTTTTTGGACAGCTCCTTCTTACAACGGAGACCTCTCCGAATTTATCCGGAATTCTAAAAAATGAACCTTGGAATCTCTCTCTAATATTAATATTTAATAATTTGCCTTGAAATTCATTTTTTTTCTCCCCTAAAATTGTCAATGGAAAGTCCTATTTATAGTTAAAAACATTGGTTGAGCTACAAATTTACCCAGAAATGGGAACTTGTCGCCTGACCTTCAGTTTCTTCTAAAAAAAATCTTACTTTAGGTTTTCCAAGTACAAAATGCAAGTCTTAGTTTTGAAAAAAAAAATTGGATTCTTGTAAAGGTCGCGAATTGGGATGTCCACAAAGATAAAAGACAAACTCTGATAGAACAATTGGTAGGAGTATTTATAAAATTTGTACGAAAATATTAGGCAGAAAATGAGAGAGAGAGAGAGAGAGAGAGAGAGAGAGAGAGAGAGAGAGAGAGAGAGAGAGAGAGAGAGGTAGGTGCTAGGCGTACATGTGTGCCAAACGGTCAAATGTATCTACAACATTAGTTGTACATTTAAAGGAGTTGCTTCATGTGTTCGTTATATTTTCTTTTTATCATTATGGCCCAAGCAAATTAGGTTCTGGTTTCGATTTGTTTTAAATTGTGGTGACAGTTTCTTGATTTAACTTTGATTTGAAAGTTCTTCGTATCTTTATTCACTGATCTATTAGGAAACTTTTAGGCCTCGTTTGATTGAGGTATTAAAAAGTGGAATGTGATTATTAATCCCACTTATTTTTATAATACCTTATTTGGTTCGCACAAATGTATTGGGATTATTAATACCGGGACTAACTTAATTCCACTCTTTGTGGTATAATTTAATACCAGGGGAGAGGTGATATTATTTATCTAGGATTAAAAAAAATGAACTATATATTTTTAAAAATGCCATTGTTACTATAATATTTTCAAAAATGCCACCACCACCACCCCCCAACCCCCACGCCCCCACCTCCACCCCACCCCCCCATGCCACCCCACCCACCCCACCCCCCCCCCCACCACCACCCCACCCCACCCCACGCCACCCCCCTAACCCTCCTCCACGCCACCCCACCACCCCAACCCCCAACAACTGCTGCTACTACTACTACTATTATTATTATTACTACTATTATTACTATAATAGTAGTAGTAATAATAATAATAATAATAATAATAATAATAATAATAATAATTTTTATTTTTTTTGTTATTTCAAAAGATAATCTCGTATACGTGTTATAGAACCAAATATGATATTAACATCAGCATGGGATATTCCAGTATTAATACTGCATGAATCAAACATGGTATTGGTATTAAATTAATACCAGGATTAATAATTCTGTACTATTAATACTGGTATTATTAATCCCACTGATCCTAATACCTGAATCAAACGAGGCCTTAAGGTCTACTGGATAGTAACATGAAAAATGAAAAGACAAATAACTAATTTTAATTTCGTGAGAAAATGGAAAATAATTTTAGAGTTGGGTTGAGCTTAAATCTTGCTTTTTGGCTTCGTCCATGGAAAAAATTTCTTTGGTGTACGTAAAGATTTTTTTTCCACAAAACATATAAAGAAAGATGGAATATATATATATATATATATATTTACAAAAATGAGTATGAGATCGAGAGCATCTTACCACATCCCTCAATTTATTTTTGATCTTCTCACTCAAATTAGTCAATTTTTTTTTTCATTTTTCATATTGTTATCAGATGGAGCCTTAGATCTAGAAATTTTCAGCATATTTATTCAAAAAATTTAAGAGCTCAAAAGTGCAAAAAAATTATCCCTCAAAGGCAACTATGTTGTTCAATATCTAATAAATTAACAAGAATATATAAATAAACCTCCACAATCATACAGATAAAAACTCAGATGAATCGTAAAGCCACAACTAGGACCGCACCATCTAATGGAACCTAATGCAGCTACTTTTCTACACAACTCTTATAATGCTAAACAACACAACACTTTCAATAACATTATATAGATTGAATCATTTTGAGAAAAGTAAACAATTAACCCAGAAACCACCAGATGTATAAGGAACCAACAAGAATCAACAAGTCAAATAGCACCCCATCGAATAAATGTTTAATATTCAGCTAAGCATTTTCAAAAACACCTAATCATCATCAATTGGAACCAAACCAAAATTAAGTATCAAACCTGTGGGTGCCAAAAAATTTGGTTCCCCCCACAAGGAAAGTGAATGTTTACAGCAATAATCGGTTAAATAGTTAATGAAAAAAATATAAAGGAGGCAAGGACTTTTGTGTAAGGTAAGTTCCTCCAGCAACGCTGATACTATTTCGGCAATACGTCATCCTTATATGTGTGTGTTTTGATTGGCTCAAAGGTATTAAATAGAGAATATTACAAGTTACCAACTCTTTATCACTCTATAGTCAATTACTTAAAATTTTGAATCCTTGTAATGAGCTTTCCTTATGCTGTTTATAAGTATAGAATTTGGGTTAAAAATGGCCTATTATGGTAAACAGTAAAAGACTAAAATTAAAGGGCAAAACTTGGATACCTCTCTAACTCTTTAAAGGTGTTCCACGATCTATCACTTTACAAGTGTCCCATTCTTATCCACATACAGCCCACATGAAAATGACCATTTTGGTAGAAGCTTAACCATCTTGGTGTTTCATTACATTGGCATAACCACCTCAGCGTAAATTTGACCATATCGGCAGAGGAACAACCATCTTGGCAGGTAGCCCAAGATGGGTTATGCACTTGTTTCGAATGGTCCATAGTGCTAGGCCTATCTTGGTAGTGGAATGGATAATCAACTTGGCCCAATTCATACTTAAAATTTTTGGGCTCCCTCAAGTTCGTGAACTCGATTGCCAATGAGAGTTCATGTGCTTGGCTCTTGAGCAAATATCGATTCGTAAACTTTATTAAAAATTCTCTAAGTGTAAACCTTTACCTTTCACGAGAAGCTTGAAGGTCGAAACCAAACGCATGGCAAACTGTTATTGGTGGGCTTGGCAACTTTGAACCAGGACGGAAAAACGGTTGTCACTTCATATTAAATTTTTCCCATTATGCCTTGGCAGTTCCCAGGAGGAACCACAATTTGGAAAACTAAAGGAGAGACAAAAAACACACCCATTCTTATATAAATCCCTCATATGCTTATCCATCATCTTCATTACTTTCTTATTCTTTCACTTTCCAGAGCAAATTTTCTTGAAGAGATCTCTTGTTTCTAAGTCTTATTACAAATAAAAAAAATACCTAATCTCTGTTTTTTTGTTTACTAATCGTCAATCTTCTGACAATTTCTTCATCTCCAAAATCCGTCTTTTCTTCTCTTACGGTTTCCCCCCTTGGTGTTCATATTGTTCTACATCTTTTCTTCTAGTGTTCTTCATCATTTTTTCAATTTTTCCTTCTTTGATCTAAAAATGTACAAACCCTAACCCTAATTTTAGTAATGCGAAAGTTTGCACTGAAAACCGATGTTAGGGGTCAAGAATTTAGCTGTAAATACCTCCCTAAGGGATTGCCTTGGTGTGAATGTGAAGAGGGTTCCAACCCTTATGAAGATGAAATTCTTATACCTCCTAGAACCTATCCAATTTTAATATCTTCCTTTGTGCAACCTGGCCTGAAGATTCCCTTTGATCCTCTATTGGTGGACTTTTTGAGGAAAACCAGGCTTTATCTTAGCCAAATAACTTCAAATATATACTGTTAGAATAGTCCTAGGCATCGCCGAGTTAAACAGTCATTACAAACTTAACCTTGACTTTGATGCTATTAGATATTTGTTATAGCTTGGGCATAATAAAT
>JAKCWG010000529.1:0-202709 GCA_021464415.1 Lonicera japonica | reverse complement strand
GCCATCTTCAATCTACTTGGTGTTATTGTAGTGTAAATATGGCATAATACCATACACATTTGAGATAGAACTGTAGCGCGTAGGGTATAAACGGATAGTATTTGAAATTGAAATTAGACCACGACATTCAGAACATCGTGGCGCCTACTCCATAAGCCACACAACATTCAAAATGTCGTGAGAGACAGTATGGAATACCCACGATGGAATGAATATCGTGGGGAAGATATGTTAAGCGCATGGTAATTTTACCATTTCGCTACCAATTTACACTACAATATCAACATTTAGCCAGCCGACTGTAGAGACAAAAATGCCAAATATACCATATTAACCTGTGCATTGGAGAGGGTCTTAGGAGACTTAATACTCTTGGGCGCAGTAAAAGTAATATCTACAACCCTATCAGCATAGATGAAGGTCTACCTGGAGCTGATTCATTCAGTTGAACCTTCAACTGTGATTATGTATAATAAAATACTTTTATTTAAATAAAAAGAGGCAAAAAGTTATTGTATTCTGATTTTTAAGCTCGTAATAATTAGTCAATTAAAATAGTATAGAGTAGAGAGAGACATAGAACTTGATGCTCAATGCATGCATTAAATTATCTAATTTTAAATTAATGTTCCAGATTTTATAAATTTACCTCTTCGGACTTTAGAAGAGCCAAATCCAAATACATATATATTATGTATAAGTAAAATACTTTCATTTAATTAGAAAGAGGCAAAGAGCTACTATATTCTGACTATTAAACTCATGCTAATCAGTCAATTAAAATAATACAATGTCGAGAGAGACATACAGCTTGATGCTCAGTGCGTTTGCGTGTACTGTTACATAATCACTGTTCTTTAATGTCTTCTTAAACTTTGTGTACGTTAATAGGTGAACTTAACTTTTTTTTTTGGATGGTCAAGATTTGTAAATTTTCATTTTTCTTAAAAAATTTCAACTCATAACAACCTGTTTTTACTAATTTAAATGTGGTCCTAACAAATAGGCCAAAGAAAATTGGGAGCTCTGTTATAGTAGTGGCCTTAAACAACCGCTAAGTTTGCCTATAACCAAGATCTACCATACTAATCAAGTTGGTTATTACAGAAGATTTGAGCTCAAGCTCAAGTGGTTGACAACTCTTCTTGAATTGGGCCATTTAGGCCCAATTGGTTTCACCTGGGCTGTGTTTTCTTACTATAGTGGGCTGGGACCCAAGCTTTATACAAATATTTAATAAACAAAACAAATACCGTGAATAATGCTTTATACAAATGATTGATAGATAGAGATATTTAGTAAGCAATTTCAAGAATAATTATATAAAGGTGGGTAGTTGCTAGTATAGAGTGTATTTTTGGTACGGATCGGATTTTTTAGTGATAGTTTTTCGTTACCAAAATATTGGTAAGATATTTTTAGCGATGAAAAACCATTGCAAAAAATATGTTCTTTACGGATTAGTCTGTACTTAGAATTTTAAGTGCTAGTATATATCATCATAAACTCACAAATTACAAAACACATTTACGAACGCTAAGCAAATTTAGAACAAACTCGTCAATGTTTTTATCAGAACTTCCACCTTCATTAACTGCCTCTCTCGCAGTTTCTCTCCATTTGGTTGCATTCATTTTAATCTCTTGCCCTTTCAGCCCATCCATCGCCTTCTTCATACAATCCTCAACCACTTCTCTTCTAACTATTCCGTCATCATCAGACCGAGTTTTTATTCCAATTTTCCAAATATCAGTTACATATTTAGCATTGGTGAATTGGTCTGACCATTACGACATTGCCACCATATGTACTCCTAAGCTTAATGCCTCCAATATGGAATTCCAACCACAATGCGTAACGAAACATCCCGTGGCTTTGTGTGATAGAACATCCAACTGCTGACACCACGACACAACTAGCCCCTTCTCCGACGTTTCTTCTACAAATCTATCTGGAAGCTTAGCCTCTTCGGATGCTCTACCCACAAGAAGTACTTGCGACTACGTCTCAAACCCCATGCTATCTCTTCCATTTGATTTGATCCTAACTTTGCCAAACTCCCAAAGGAAACGTAGACAACTGATCCAGCTTCGTCTCTCACTCAGCCATTTCATGCAAGAATCAATGTTCGGTTTAAAACTATTAAGGCCATAACCTTTATCATCTTGAAGTCGTCCGTCCAAGTATAAGGATGGTATGGCAAGTCCAATTATCCTTAATGACCATAGCTTTCCCATCCACTCAACTACCTACATAGTTAAAAGGTAAAGTTAGATTAAACTAAATGTGCGCATCTGCTAATATTTACTAAACTACACCCATAATCTCGAGAATATATCAATACAACAGTTGTAAAGATGACATTGAAGATTTAGCTCTGTATAGGATTCATATTCCTATTAGGTTTTATATTGTCCAATTTTTAATTGGCTTTGTATTGTCCAAATCCTAATTGGATTTGTATTATCCAATTTGTAGTAGGATTTGACTTTGTGCAATCCTAGACCATAGGATTTATACTCTATAAATATGCCCATTGTCATAGGTTTGATTTAGGAGTTGTGTTATATTATTTACTAGCTAGATTAGAGAGTATATTTGAGAGATAATATTGAGAGTTCTAATTGGCAGCTAGGATTTATTTTGTTCGTTGTACTCAGAATTGGTCTCATTAATAATAGCTATCACCCGGTGGATTAGTAGCGGTTTTGCCAACACCACCTAATTGCTTGCGTGCTTGGTTAGTTGTTTTCTTCTTTAATCTCTTGTTTTTCGTATTACTTGAATATCAGTGGTGCTTGTTTCTTTAATTATTGTACGCATAATTGTTCGGTCAGTCCTACGCTTGTGCTAAGGCTTGTTCTAGCGGTATCTTAGCACAACAATTTGGTATCAGAGGGAGGTTTATTCCTTGGAATAATTGTGTAATAATTTAAGATGTCTACTGGTGGTGCATCGGAAGGGGGTGCCAAGGCGGCAAATTCACCACCTTTGAAAGGGGCGTCTGCTCTTAAGGTGACGGCTGCGGTCAAATTCGATATAGAGAGATTTGACGGGAAGAAGACGAATTTTGCGATGTGGCAGTGTCAGATGTCTGGCATCCTTGTCCAACAAAGTTTGCACATAGCATTGTTGGGGAATAAAGCTAAGCCCGATGAGTGGCCCGACGCCGATTGGGTTGAGTACGATAGGCAAGCATGTAGTACAATTCGTTTACACCTTTCTTCAAACGTGATGTACTATGTGATGCGTGAAATATCTGCCTCAGTAATTTAGAAGCAGCTCGAGGATCAGTATATGACGAATAGTATCGAGAATCGTATGTACTTGAAGAAGAAGTTATTCCGGTATGAATTTTAGAGGGGTACATCCATGAACGATCATCTTGATGGGTTCGACAAGATAATCTCAGATTTGCAGGGGTTAGACGTCGAGATTGATGATGAGGACAAGACAATTTTGTTTCTTAATTCGCTCCTGAAATCCTATGACCATTTAACCACCATACTTATTCATGGGAAGAAAAATGTGACCTACGATTTGGTATCGTCGGCCGTCTTGGCTAATGAAAAACGCTTGAAGGAGAAAGGAGAATCCAACTCAGATGCACTATTCATTAGGGGGAGAAGCGATGAGAAGAAGCGAGAAAATCGAGGAAAGTCGCAGTCAAAATCTTGGGGACTGGCTGACAAGAGTAAGATAATTTGTCACAAGTGCAAAAAATCTAGACACGTGCATCGGGAGTGTCCAAATAGAACCAATGGTGGTGGAGAGAATAAAGGTGCAATGGAGAATGCAAACGCGAACACGATAACGGCACCAAAAGATGAGGACTTCGAGAGTATGTTGGTTGTGACTTCACAGGTTAGCTCTTCGAGCAAGTGGATCTTGAATAGTGGATGCTCGTATCACATGCGCCCAAACCGAAAATTGTTTCATACCTTCATCGAGGTTGACGGAAGCAAGGTTTTTATGGGTAACGACCATGCGTGTAAAACGATGGGGATTGGTAAAATCCGGCTAAAGATGCACGACGGGGTAGTACGTACTCTTGGTGATATCCGGTATGTTCCTGATCTGAAGAAAAAATTGATCTCTTTAGGGGTTCTTGATTCCAATGGGTATCATCTAATACTCGAGGATGAAAACCTGAAAGTTCTCTCCGGGACTATGGTTGTGATGCGAGGAAAGAATAAGGATAGTCTCTATTTTCTTCAAGGAAGCACAGTGATTGGGTTTGCTTCGGTTACGACTGAAGAGACTGACACGATGAGGTTATGGCATATGTGATTAGGTCATGCTGGGGAGAAGGTTATGACGGTGTTGAGTAAGTAAGGGCTACTTGAAGGTGCGAAAAACTGCAAACTAAAATTTTGTGAACATTGTGTGCTTGGAAAACAGACTCGGGTATAGTTTGGGACAACAGTACATTGCATGAAAGGAGCATTTGATTACGTGCATATGGATGTCTGAGGGCCGACAAAGACTCAATCCTTGGATGTAAATCATTACTTTGTGACTTTTGTTGATGATTACTCAAAGAGAACTTTGGTCTATCTCATGAAGCATAAGGACCATGTCTTTGATGTGTTCTTAAAGTGGAAGGCAATGGTTGAAAATCAGATCGGTAGAAAAGTTAAAGTGCTCAGATCAGACAACGGCGGAGAGTATACTTGTGATCCTTTTAAGAATTTTTGCCAACGAGAATGTATCATTCGCCACTTCACGGTTAAGGGTACACCTCAACAGAACGGAATAGCGGAGAGGATGAATCGTACGCTCCTTGAAAAGGTGCAGTGTATGCTTTCCAACGCCAAATTAGATAAGCGGTTTTGGGCTTAAGCCTTATCCTTCGCTACGTACTTGATTAATCGTTTGCCATGCTCGGGAGTGGAATACAAAACACCTATGGAGGTGTGGACCGGATCTCATGTTAGTTATGACAATATTCACATTTTTGACTGTCCGGCTTATTATCATGTTCATGATGAGAAAATTGACCCTAGGGCTCGTAAGGCAATATTCTTAGGCTCTTGTGATGGGGTTAAAGGTTACAAATTGTGGTGTCTTCAAAGCAAGAAGATTGTGATTAGTAGGGATGTGACGTTTGATGAGGCGTCTATGCTCAAGACAACCTCGTCGATAAACGATGGTTCTCTAATTTCAGTTGAAAAGGAGAATAAGGCAAGCAAGATAGTGGTGAAAACGGAAGTGACTACTCCACTTAATACTCGGATTACGAATTCGGAGGAGTGGTCCAACGATGAAAAGACAACTCCCAGTGAGGATTCGGGTAAACAACAAACAATACCGTCGTTGGCTAGTGAAAGGGAGCCTAGGGCTCAACGTGCACCGGTTCCATATGAGTATGAAAACATGGTGGCATATGCATTAGTAGATTACGGGGATGAACCGATTTCGTATCGGGAAGCTATGGATTCTAGCGAGAATGCGAAGTGAAAAATGGCTATGGAAGATGAGATGGAGTCTCTCCGAAAAAATTAAACTTAAATTATGCGATTTGTTGAAGGGGAAGAAACCTATCGGGTGCAAGTGGGTTTTCACTAAGAAAGACGGGGCTCTAATAGCCGGTGTTCATTTCAAGGCAAGGTTGGTAGCCAAGGGTTATGCGCAAAATGAAGGGGTGGATTGTAATAAAGTGTTCTCTCCGGTTGTGAAGCACACCTCGATTCGAGCATTGTTGATTGTGGTGGCGCAATTTGATCTCGAACTTGAACAACTCGATGTCGATCAAAACTGCGTTCTTGCATGGGGACCTAAAGGAAAAGATTTATATTTCTCAACCGGAAGGATTCAAAGTTGTTGATAAGGAAAATAGTGTGCACAAACTTCGAAAGTCATTGAAAGATTGAAGCAGTTCCCGCGTCAATGGTACAAGAGGTTTGACACGTTCATGATCGCGCAGAAGTTTACTCGGAGCGAATTTGATCATTGTATTTACTTTAAAAGACTTAAATCTGGTAATTTCATATATTTACTCCTATACGTTGCCGATATGCTTATTGCTTCCCGGAGCTTGGTGGAGATCGACGTATTGAAAGCTCAGCTAAGCAAGGAGTTTGAGATGAAAGATTTGGGTGGAGCGGGAAAATTTTTGGGGATGAAAATCTTGCGAAATAGGAAGAGGGGACAATTGTGTCTTACACAAAGACAATACCTTGAGAAAGTGGTTGCTCGATTTGGGATGAAAAACTCAAAGCCGGTGAATATCTCGTTAGCACCGCACTTCAAACTATCGGCAATGATGGATCCTAGCTTCGAGGAAGAGGTGGAGTACATGGCTCAAGTTTCTTATGCAAGTGCGGTTGGGAGTTTAATGTATGCCATGGTATGCACTCGACCCAACATTGCTCAAACCGTTAGTATTGTTAGTAGGTATATGGCGAACCCTGGAAAACCGCATTGGCAAGCCGTTAAGTGGGTTCTATGATATCTAGGGGGTACGATAGACAAAGGGTTGGTATTTGAAAAATATGGAATGCCAACTATTGAGGGTTTTGTGGATTCGGACTACGCTGGCGACCTAGACAAGCGGAGATCGACTACGGGTTATGTGTTTACATTGGGCAGCGGTCCGTTAAGTTGGAGGTCGATAATTTAAAGTGTGGTAGTGTTGTCTACCACGAAGGCAGAATATATTGCTATAACGGATGCGGTCAAAGAGGCCGTATGGCTCCGTGGTTTGGTTCGTGATCTTGATTTAAAGCTAGAAAAAATGGTGGTGCACTGTGATAGTCAGAGTGCAATTCACTTAGCGAAGAATCAAGCATATTGATGTCCGATATCACTTCATCCGAAAAATTATTGAAAATGGTGTTGTAAATCTGGTTAAGATAGGTACCAAAGATAATCTTGCAAATATGTTGACAAAGGTCGTCCAGTTGGCCAAGTTTGAGCATTGTTTGACGTTGGTCAATGTCCTTCAGTGTTGATGTCCCTCAGGGCGGTGGTCCTAAGGGACCGGCAGGGGTGATAGGGTCTTATTCGATGAATTGATCATGGTGTAGTGCATTGGGGTCTTGTGGAACATCGCCAAGGTGGAGAATTGAAGATTTGGCTTTGTATAGGAATCCTATTCCTATTAAGTTTTATATTGTCTAATTCTTAATTGGCTTTGTATTGTCCAAATCCTAATTGGATTTGTATTATCCAATTTGTAGTAGGATTTGACTTTGTGCAATCCTAGACCATATGATTTATACTCTATAAATAGATCCCTTGTCATAGGTTTGATTTATGAGTTATGTTATATTATTTACTAGCTAGATTAGAGAGCATATTTGAGAGATAATATTGAGAGCTCCAATTGGCGGCTAGGGTTTGTTTTGTGCGTTGTTCTCAGAATTGGTCTCATCAATAATAGCTATCATCCGGTGGATTAGTGGCGGTTTTGCCGACACCACCTAATTGCTTGCGTGCTTGGTTAGTTGTTTTCTTCTTTAATCTCTTGTTTTTCGTATTGCTTGAATACCAGTGGTGCTTGTTTCTTTAATTATTGTACGCATAATTGTTCGATCGATCCTACGCTTGTGCTAAGGCTTGTTCTAGCAGTATCTTAGCACAACAGACATGTTATGGCATGTTTTATAAAAATACAGGAAATCATTGATCTGAATAAAAACCATGTAATGGAGGGGAGAGAAGTACTGTACGTAAATAACAATGTGAGAATGTGATAATATATCATTATTGTAATCCTTGTATTTTATATTTTCCCAAAAATCCCAATTTAAAAAGTCAATTTCCCAATAACTTATTTTTCTAAGTAACCAACCTCATCCTCCAACTTTAAGAAAGTGTTGCACAACACCCAATCGACTTTACCAACGTTTGAGAGTTATTTATTTACGAAGAGATCAAACACAACTGGAAAGGACTCGATATCGTAAATGAATGATGGCATATCTGAAGGTTGAAGTGGAGGAAGTCCAGCGATCAATACTTGATCGCCCATAAGAGGAACCTTCAACATTCTGCAGTGTACATTGTAGTAAATACTATTCACGGAGGCAGATTGAGTGAAGAAAGCAACACTAACTAGTTGGAATTTTTTCGCTACATCCAGAACCCATGGCATGAATGCATCGTAAATGATAGAATCTACCGGGCAACCTGATACAAATAGTAACAAAGCCACGAGTTAATTGAAAGACTTACTAATCGAGGCCCGTGAAAATCATATTCAAATTCAGATTTAAGTCTTTAGATTCAGTCTATTCAATAATCAGATTCAGACAACAAAATAAGCACCACCTAACTTAGATGGTGCTTCATTTTATTTGAGCCTAAGTGCTTGCCCAACTCGATCTTAATTTCGTTGTATCTATAAAATAACTTTCTTAAAGTATGATGCTAACCAGACCATGGTGGCCTTTGAGTAGTGAATGTGAGACTTGAGATTATAAATCTCACACCAAGAAAAATGATCCTCACAAAGCAATAAAAGCTAAAAGTGGATTTTAATACTTATTTAATCATTATATTTTTTGTAACACGTCCCCATAACGTGGGTTGGTCACTTGTTCAGTAGTATTATCGTTGTGCTATAAAATTATTGGTTCCAAAACAAATATAAATTCTGAAAAAGTTATATTATACGTCTTTTGAGTCATATTTTAAATTATCTTAGTATTACGTAAGAAAAATAATAAAGAATAATAAATTAGGATTTAACCCAAAATTCTAAAGATTTGACGGAAACCTCTTTGGTATTCTCCCTGCCGCTTGGTATATATCCTTTGCAAAACTGGGGGCTACAATTTGTCCATTCTTTTAAAGGGGAAGTTCTTGATTTATTAACAACTGCTTGGTAAGTTGGTATTAAAGATGAGAAAGGAGGGGCGGTTGATTTTTTTATTTTTTTTAGTTTAAATCAGGCGGTGATCGGGCTAGCTTTCGCGCACCTCGACTAATCCTCCTTTGCAGCTTAGACCGAATGTTTTTGCGGCCGCTGAGGTTTGAACTGAAGAGTTCTCAGTCGACCCCAAAGTGGTAACCGCTGGGCCAAGTCTGATAGTTAGAGGTAGTTGATTTATTATTGATTAAAGAAGAGGTTCTTGGTCTAAAACAAATGAAAGGATCTTGATTTAACATTATTGGTTGAAGAATGAGTGGAGGAGGCTAGAGAATGGTTTGTCAATTATTGATTGAAGGGGAGGAGGAAGAAGTTAAAAGAGAAGGATTGGTGGCGGATTGATGGAGCTGCTTCTATGGAACATATTTAAGCTCCTATAATGTTGTCAGGTAGCCCATGTTTATGGTGGGGCTGGTTGTTTGTTGTTATCTCACCGGTGCATATATGGTAACCCAAGTGGTTATTATATTTTGTTCCTAACTCGATTATTTCACAGTCAGACATATTATAAGCTGTACGACTTAAATATATTTTATTAATATAGAGATATATTATTACTCGACTTATGTATATTTGTAATATGTCTATAATAATTTTAGATATTATGTCTTTCTTACATTTTATCTAATTACAGATTTGTCGTGAATACCTAATTCCACAGCTATATTATGTTTATAATCATTTTTCATAGTATGTCTTCTTTGCATGGTGTACTATTTAGATATATTATTTTTAGATAGTCATGGAATCCATAATATATCTATTAATCTTCATAAAAATGTATCATAATATATATTGTTAGATAACTAAAATTTAAAATATTACCTAAAATTTAAGAAGCCTAAAATATAACATATTACCTAAATGTATCAGGCATATCTATCATATAATAAAATATAAGTAAAATGCTATCTTTTAATGAGAGTTTCTGAACTTGCCATGTGTCCCATATTTATTACATTTATTTTTTAATATATTCTTTTTAATTACCCCACTATTTCTCTCCTATAATATTTGATCTTCTTTGCCTTTTTAATGTCTTTATACAATATAGTTAAATCTTAATTATTAATCCTTAATTTTTCTTCTCTTTTTAAAAAAGCACGTTGTTCATAGATTTAAAAATAATTCCATTTAAAATGGTTATTTCAAGAGTTTGAAATAATTCCACGAGAAGTCATAAAACATGAAAAAAAAATGTTATATGCATATATGTGTGTTATACATATCTTTCTTCAAAGAAAATATTGGAGTTTTGTGCATACAAAATCTCTATTTACTTGACTTTTACAAATGAGCGTAATTTTTTTTTATGATTACTCATAACTAGAATATTTTTTTTAAAGTCACATAATTGGAATATTTTATGTACTACAATATTTTTATAATTATTTTATTGAAAGTAAAAAATTTAAAACGATGCGCATCGCACAATTGCATGCTTGTCTTACTATATAATTGTATCCATCCATGAGGTTTTGACAAGTGGACTTCTTTAATTCTGCATTTTCCATCCTCCGTTTTTTGTATGTTTTAAGCAGCGGTCTCTCTCTCTCTAAATATTCATCTTTGCCATTGGCGATGGTTTGGTCAATGGCGCCTTCATCAGCGTCTGATTACGTTCAAAGTGCCTAAAGTGGTGTCTTCCCGTCAAAAAAACCTGAGTATACTTCTCTTCATTAATTTCTTACTTTTTCTTCTTTTTTCCAATTATATATTTCTTCTTTTCTTCAATTATATACATTGATCCATTATATGAAGAAAATTAATTGGCTCCTTATGTTTAAGTTTAATGCTTCAATCTACTTCTGTTAATTCGTAAAGTTATGATGAACTACAATTGGGTGTATTTTTGCAGAGTAGTGAAGATTTTGTTGTTTGAATTGCAAGGGCACGTTTGCGATTTGTGGGTGTATATCGCTGAGAAAATTAAGTAATATTTTCATGCTTTTTGATTTGCACAATGATGTTGATACTGAGATTATTAAAAAGTATTTAATCAATTGTGATGATTATTATGAAAAAATTAATCATATCATGAATATATACAAGTTTTGATTAATTATGTTTTTCACAAGTTCGTACATCGTTATTTGATTAAACAATTTGGTGTTGATACTTCCATTAATTACCATTCTCTTATAAAATTATTACAAAATAGTTAGGCCTTATACAATATAATTCCCTCATTTTCATTTTTGTGTTGGTCGGCTGGCTATTGAAAAATAGGTCTTGTTTGAAAAAAATTTATACAAAAGAATTGGAGAATAATATTTTTTGGGAAAATGGGTTCAGAGACCTCCTTTCATAATTTTATACAATAAAAGGACATCATACATTAGCTTAATGAATGAAGGATTCTTTCATATTATTGTTTTAATGTAAGGACAATTTTGGTTTTTAGATTAGTTGTAAGTATTTTGTCTTTTATAAATTAGGTAATTTAAGAATTTTAAAATGACTAAACTACCCTTCCCTCTTTCAACTCATAATCCTACGCACATAAACAAGGAGGAGGGATAGGCGATACAATTCGTTAGGAGAGGCGAGAAGAGAGGGAAAAGCATAGTACGATTCAAGAGAGGAATGCTATTATCTTAGATTGATGGAAAGCATCATAGATCGACGGGATTAACGAAGAAAATGAGAAGAAATTTCTTAGCTCCATGGATGTTGAAACACTATCTAGGTATAGCTTTTTTCTTTTTTTCTTTTCATGTTTTTAGTTGTGATTTTGCTTCGTTTTGGTTTGTTTTAGCTTATATTTAGAGGATTTGATGAAATAGCGTTCAATCAATTCATGTATATTTAGATTATGGAGGATTTGATGAAATAGCAATTGAATGCTCTGTTTTCGTTTTTCTTTTCCTCATAACTACAGAAAAACTGCAAAACTGATTTTGCAATTTTTTAGTTTTGATGATATATTTAGATTATACAGAGCTATCACGTTTTTTGCTTTTATTTGTGTAAAAGTTATAAAAATATTACTTCATTTTGGTTGTTTTAGCTTATGTTTAAAAGATTTGATCCAATAATAAGTGATTGTTCATGTTTTTAAAGTTAGTTTTAGGATCCTTGTGATCTATCTATGTATATGCTCTGTTTTTCCTTTTTTTTCCTTTGTGCAGAAAAAACTGCAAAATTGATTTTGCAGTTTTTCAGTTTTTGATCTAAGTTTTTTTAAGTGCATTATTTCTGCATTTGATTCTTATGTTGTAGGTTTTGGTTAGTTTAAATGTGTGATTTCATTTGTGAATGAATGAACATACATGTTTGTTATGCAATGTATTGCTTCTAAATTTTTATGTCTCATTTTTTAGGGATATTGATAGAGGCATTATAGACGTGGTTTATTATAATGGTTGTTCTTTTAGAATTTGATTATTTCTTAGTATGAGTGTTGAAGAACTAAAACGTTTGGTGTGCGAGATGTGGTCCGATATTAATCCCTTGTGTGTAAACCTATTTGTTACTTGTGATGACAAAGAGTTTGTTTTAGATGGAAATGATAAAATTCAATACATGGTTTGTTTCGCAATGATAAAAATAGTGGAAAATATAGATATTTTTGTTAGGCGGACGGAAGGTTCAAAATTTTTAACGTCAGATGATCAGTGTGCTAGTAGTTCTTTAGGTTCTATGAGTCGTGTTGATGAAATTGAAGCACACGAACCATGTAATTGTAGTGCTTGGGCTAATGCTATTATAAGTATTGGACAAAGATTTCCGGGAGGAGCCATTAAGTTTCGAACGAGTTGGAAAACTTTCTTGTGTCCAGAAGTTGAAAAATGCTTGAAAGAGAAGGTTAATGAGAGTTCGACATGGAGGGTTGTCAAATCATCTGATTCGATCTTTGAAGTTATAGAGCAAAAGTCTTATCGCGTAGATCTTTTGGCATGGGAGTGTGGTTGTAATTAATGGCAGATTGATGGCTTCCCATGTTCACACGCCGTTTTGTGTATTTTGACCAATAGGAAGGTTGTTTATGACTATTGTGATCCTTGTTTTTTTACGTGTAACTTTCAGAGCTCTTATGCTCATACAATTTACCCGGTGCCAACTTCTGACCGTCCTACTAATGTCTCTGATGTATCGAAAATTTTATCTCCCGATTGTAAAACTCAACTCGGTCGTCCTAAAAAGAATCGAATTGAGAGCGCTGACTCAAGTACAAAGAAGAAACATAAGTGTGGAAGGTGTAACCGTTGGATATCACAATACGAAGACGTGCACTGCATTAATTGTTTAGATTTTACTATGGCATAGTATAATTACATTTAGTGAATTTTGGAATTTTAAAATTCTTGGTATGATGGTATTTGAGAATTTTTTCATATTCCTTTAGTTTTGATGTTAAAAGAATGTAATTTTGATTTTGATATATGAATGATGATGTTTTTCTATTTTTGTGGAATAAACAATATCAAGATGTTGCTATTCTTTGCAAGTTGTTTATTTAAATGCAAAAGACATTGATTATCTATGCTAAATTGCACTCGGATTTAGTGCAAAAGGGTTTTTGCAGTCAAATATTTTTGATAAATTACACGCGGATTTAGTGCAAAATTATTTTTGCAGTGAAATGTTTCTAAAGATTGTACACGCATTTAGTGCAAAATCGATTTTGCAGTGAAATGTTTCTAAAGATTACATGCGCATTTAGTGCAAAATCGTTTTTGCAGTGAAATATTTCAATGCAAAAGCGATTTTGCACTAAATGCGAGTGGGAGGTTGATGGCACAACTCGTAATTAACCAAAAAAAAAGGGTTTTTTTTCTCATTTTGGCTTAATTTTAGTAAGACACTTGTCACGATTATATTAATTGTCCTTATTTTACAATAGGAATATAAGGTGTCCTTTTAGTGGTTTTAATTTTGTAAGAGACCCTTTAAACCCATTGCCTCTTTAAAAATTATTTTTTATGAAATTATGCAAAATTTTGTTTGCACTACATGTTTTTAGCATATTATTATAAATAAGTGTTTAATTGACAATACTTTAGAATAATTTTAACAAATTACATATTCAAAACCTATTTATTAATAAAATGTACGTAATATTTTTTTCTGAGTTATGCAAAGTTAAGTTTGCACTCCTTATTTTTTAAAGCATTATTATGTATTTGTGTTTATTTGACATTGTACGTTGTAAAGTTTTATGAATGAAGATAATAATATACTTGTTAAAAAATATAAACATATCATGCAAAACAAATTTGCATTATTTTTTTTATTGCAAAGTTAAGTTTGCACAAGACATAATTTTGTGCAAAATTAAGTTTGCACTCGGTCAAAGCCCTTATTTTAAAACACAATTAATAAATAAGCCCTTATTTTAGAATGATAATAATATCTAGACACTTATTTTTAAAAGATATTATTCGTTGGTTTTTTTTTTGAAAAATATTGTCATACAAAACCTTTTACGTTATTTCTAGAAAAGCAAAAGGGATAGTACGTTATTTCTACGTAATCAATTTACCAAATTTTACAATAAGGAATGTGTTTCTTTTTTACTATCAATTTGAGACTAAGGGGATGCTGTTTTGTGTTTTGCTCTTTCGTCCTTGAAAATGAGCGTATTTGTTTTATTAATATGATTATCAAAATACTTTCTTCATGTTGATTTTTTTGGGGGAATTGTAGATTGTGTTGAATTTCACATAAAGTTAGGCATGTGTTTGGGTTGGCTTCACAGATCATTAGTACATTTTTTGGGTGTATATAAGTTCATGCTGTGTGTGAATAATTGAATAAAGCTGGAAACAAGGGATACGAATAAACTTTTGAATATGTTTACTGTTTGTTGTTCCTTTATTAAATGAATTTGCTCAACTTTGAAAATTATATGTTCATAGATATATAATTATTTCCTAATAGATTTAATGAAACCAAACATAATAGGATATAATTCACACAAAATTATATCTTGGCTTAGATGCACATGGTTAATTAGATGAAGTACAATTCTTAAATTGTACTAGTATTTAATATGTCCGATTAAACTTGATTTTATTTGCTCATTCAGTGAGTGGCTTTTATGTGCTTCATCAAAGAAGCTAGGATCACTCGAAAGATGGTATGATTAATTTTATAAATCTTGGAAGTAATCTTTTTCTTTTTTCTCTGCTATCGATTGCAATTATTCGACCTTATGAGAATTTAACCTCGAGAGAGAATTCAATATTTAGTTCCACGAGTAGTTGTTATAGTAAGTGACACTGGCTTGTCATGTAGAGGATAAAAATTGCAAATATTGACATATATATATGATCCGTTTCTGGTACGAACCAATCCTTACGGATTGGTCCTTTTATGACTGTTTTTTGTCATAAAAATATTTGGGGGTGTTTTTAATTATGACGTAAAACTGTCATAAAAAGGACTAGTCCATACGAACTGGTCCGCACCTGATCCTGGCCGTATATATATATATATATATATTTTGTGATGTATTGTCGCATAAGATGTGCCGAAACTATTATTTTTCTACGTGTGCATTTGTAAATTTTATAATTTTTATTGTAACTCATTATTTTCTACGAGACAATATCAATAATAAACCTTTAATTAAAGTCACTACAAGAAATTTTATTAAATAAGTCACTTTTAAATTAAAGAATATGTCACTTATTAATTTTGTAACTTAAATAATTATAAATAATAAATTTTAAGTCACTTTTATAAACCTTATACTAATATGTCATAATTTTTTAAAAGTGACTTACTAAATTAATAAAATTATAAAAAAAAGGATAAAACTGTCGGGCTTTTGCATTCTAATTCCTCCACGGTTTATTCAAAGGGAAAAAAGAACAAGCCCTATTCCTCAGTCCTCACCATCGTCCCCGTGTGAATAATCTCACCGTCACCGCTATTCTTCACCGTCGTCGGAGTCGATCCTCATCGTTGCCGGCCAGCCGATCTTCATCTTCCTCGTCGCCCACTCTCCTTTCATTATACCATCGTCCCTTCATAGTTACTCCTCTAGTAGATCTAATAGCTTTTGTAAATCGGCCAGCCAACTCAGATTTAGGCCAGATTCCGCCGATCTAAGCTGTTTCTAGGTCTCCAATTCTCGTCAAAGGTACTTCGATCATTTCTCAAACCCTAATTTATTGATTATTAGTTGATTTGGTATGTTGACAGATTCACAGTTTTTGTGGCTTCATTTTTTGTAAATTGCCATAAATTAGCTCGCATACATATAGATATGATGTTCATATGTGGCTTTAGTTTCATTAGTTCACCTACATTTACCTTTCACCTACACTCTCAAGTATGAATTGCCTACTTTGGGACAGAATTTTCAATAATTTATACTTGGTACGAGCCTTCAACATTTTGCACTCCAATTGTTTGTGTTTATTATTGTGTATTTGTATAGTTGTGTTTTTGCATTGGTTTCTAGGCCATTAAAAACTAAATCCACAGTTTGTTACAATTTGGGATTTTATTGAATTGAAAGAGAGGGGACTGGGGAGGGGGTTGGGGTTTATTTCCAGATAACTCCAAGAAAAGTGTAGGAATGAGAGTGATCGAGTTTGTTAAAGGGATCGAGAGCAAACATGGTACGAAAGCAACACTTGTCTGTATATATCTCGAGAATTTGAGCTACTTCTCTGTATATATCTCGAGAGCAAACATGGTACGAAAGCAACACTTGTCTATAGTACCCAGAGCCAGAAATAGATAACTTTCCACTGCTCTAATATTTTTGGTTTTCTGTATACGTGGATTAGTAATTATCTCAAGTCCTATATTTTATTTTTTGGTGAACACAGGGCAAAGAAAGCACAAAACAACAGCAGCAACGTAGCACAGTTAAGTAATACCCCCTGCGGTAAGTTCGAAGAAACTCAATTTCAATTTTCAGAAGTAAAGTTAAAACATAGAATATGGAAGATTGTCAAATCATTGATTCTAATAATTAGAAATCGCAATCGAATAGGATTTTTACAGGTGGGTATTAAAACCTCTCTTATCTCAATACATTTTTTTAAATTGACTGTCAAATTAAAATATCATCGTTACATATCACAGGTGGGAAAAATAATTTGGTATTAACTTAAGAAGCATATAGGCAGGGAAAGCTTTCAAATCTTTGATCTATTATGTAGTAATCCATTCTCTTTCTTTAATGCTTTTTTTCCCTTTCTTGAATAATGTACTAATTCCATCTATCATTGTTCGATGAGCATGTTTTATTGTAGGATGGATAGGTCATGGATAACTAAGAATAGGCTTTCACGAGAATATAGAGAAGGGATTGAACAATTTCTTAGAGTTGCTGAAGATAGTTCAAGTGATCATTCTTCTATTCGATGCCCATGCAATCAATGTGAGAATATCTTTAGGTCGAGTCTAATGGATATAAAAGAACACCTATTTAGATTTGGTTTTAATCCAAGCTATACTACATGGATATGGCATGGGGAAGATGATACTAGTGAAGGTTCGCAAAGTGCTAGTACACCTGAACCTGTTGAAGAAGATTATGACATGGATACACTAAATGATGTTGCAAGCACTATAGAGATGGCTCAAGCAGTAAATGAGGGATTTAAAGGAGATGTAGATAGGTTTCATGAATTAATTGAAGATGCAGAAAAGCCTTTGTATAGAAGTTGTAAGAAACATACAAAGCTTTCTGCAATTGTGAAGCTTTTCAATATTAAAGCTAAAAATGGTTGGTCAGATAAAAGCTTCTCAGATTTATTGACATTGTTAGTTGACATGCTTCCAGAAGGTAATGAATTGCCTTCATCTCTGAGTGAGGCTAAGCGTTGCTTGTCTGCATTTGGCATGGGATATAAGAAATTTCATGCATGCCCCAACGACTGCATACTTTATAGAAATGAATATGAAAATGCAACAACATGTCCTACTTGTCGAACACCAAGGTACAAGGTAAAGAAAGATGTGTCAGAATTAGGAAATGATGTGGGTAAAAAGGGTGTGCCTACAAAAGTAATGTGGTACTTTCCACCCATTCCTAGATTTCAAAGGTGGTTTCAATCCGTATATACAGCAAAAGAGTTAACATGGCATGCAAATGGAAGAGAAGTTGATGGTCAGTTACGTCACCCAGCAGACTCGCCAAGTTGGAAGCTAATAGATACCAAGTGGCCCGAATTTGCATCAGAGTCGAGAAATCTCCGATTAGCAATTTCAGCAGATGGGATTAATCCCCATGGATCTCTCAGAAGTAGGCATAGCTGTTGGCCAATCATCTTGAACACATATAACCTTCCACCATGGTTATGTATGAAGAGAAAGTTTATGATGTTGACAATGTTGATATCAGGTCCAAAACAACCTGGAAATGATATTGATGTTTACTTAGCACCATTAATTGATGACTTGAAAATCTTATGGGAGGATGGAGTTGAGACCTACGATGCCCACCTTAAGGAATATTTTACATTAAGGGCTGTCTTATTGTGGACGATAAATGACTTTCCAGCTTATGGCAATTTATCAGGTTGTGTTGTTAAAGGCTACTATGCTTGTCCTATATGTAGTGAAAAAACATATTCTCGTAGATTGAAATATTGTCATAAGTGCATTTATATGGGGCATAGACGATATCTTCCAGAAAACCACCCATATCGAAGCCAAAGAAAGGCCTTTAATGGTGAGCAAGAATTTGCGTCGTATCCAGAACCTTTGACTGGTGAAGAAATATTAGTAAAGGTTGGGGGAGTTAAGGTTGCATGGGGAAAAAAACCATCAAAATCAAAAAAGAAGAGGGAAAGGAGAAGGAATATGAATAAGAGGAAGAGGGATAATACATGTGATGATAAGGGGGATGAGGACAATGATTATGATAATGGTGGTGAGGGTGAGGGTGATCTTGGTGGTAATGGTGTTGTAAATTCTTGGAGGAAGAAGTCGATATTCTTTGAGCTTGAGTATTGGAAGCATTTACCCGTTCGACACAATTTGGATGTGATGCATATAGAAAAAAATGTATGTGATAGTATTATTGGGACATTACTTAACATTCCGGGGAAAACAAAAGATGGAGTGGCTTCTCGGCGTGACCTTGAAAAGATGGGCATAAGGGTTGAGTTGGCACCACAAATTAATGAAAAAAGGACTTACTTACCACCGGCATGTTATACATTATCAAGAGAAGAGAAGCGAATGTTGTGTCAAACGTTGTTTGAACTTAAGGTTCCAGATGGCTACTCCTCAAATTTCAAAAGTTGCGTGTCAATGGAAGATTTGAAGTTGTATGGTCTCAAGTCTCATGATTGTCACATGTTAATGCAACAATTACTCCCCATTGCAATAAGAGCTATTTTACCAAAGCATGTGAGATATGCTATTATTAGAGTATGTTTTTTCTTTAATGCCCTCTGTGCCAAAGTGGTGGATGTACAAGGATTACAAGAAATCCAAAAGGAGATTGTGCTCACATTGTGCTTGTTGGAAAAGTTCTTCCCTCCATCATTCTTTGACATTATGGTGCATTTGATGGTTCATCTTGTGAGAGAGGTGCAACTTTGTGGTCCGGTTTTGTATCGATGGATGTACCCAATTGAGAGGTGAGTTTAGTCAAGACATTATTTAATTATGGAGTAAATAAGAAAAATATGCATAATATTTTTAACCTTTTTTCTCTTTTTCAGGTATATGAAAGTCCTAAAAGGTTACGTACGAAATCGAAATCGTCCAGAAGGGTGCATTGCACAATGTTATATAGCTGAAGAAGCGATTGAATTTTGCTCAGAGTTCTTGTGTGGATTGGACCCGATTGGAATACCCCCTGCAAAAGAAGATGGCAGACCTTTAGGGGGTGGTGATCTAGTTGAAGTTGAACGAGTGACTTTAGACCAGGCACATCTTTGTGTGTTACATAATACAAATGTTGTTCAGCCTTACATAGAGTAAAGTCTTATCCCATTCGCAATATAAATATATTTCCTCCATTACTTAGGTTTATTTATAGCCAACAATATAATGCTTTTCAATAACATGATAGGGAGCACAATGAGTATTTGAAAGAAATGTACCCTCGCAAAGGGAGAAACAAAAAATGGTTAGATGAGGAGCACAATCGTAGCTTTGTAGCTTGGCTACGTCAAAGGGTATGATATTTAATTTTCAAACATATTTAAATCTTCTTTCTTAATGAGACTAAACTTGTTTGAAATTCAGGTTGAGGCTGAAGAACAAATCCCAAATAGCAATGTACCAGAAGCCTTGAAATCAATTGCTCGAGGGCCTCGTCATGATGTAATGAAATTTACCGGTTATGTCATCAATGGTAGCCATTATCAAACAAAGGACCGTGATGATGCTCGAGTGAGCCAAAATAGTGGAGTGAGCATAGTGGCAAAGACTTTACAGGTTTCTAGTGCAAAGGATACCAACCCTGTTCTTTCAGATATGGCTTTTTATGGCATTATTAGAGAGATATGGATTTTGGATTATTTTACGGTGAAGATTCCAGTGTTCAAATGCGATTGGGTTGATAGCAAACGTGGCATCAGGACAGATGAACTTGGTTTCACATCAGTCGATCTTAGTAGAGTTGGCCATAAGTCTGATTCATTTATTTTGGCCTCTCAAGCTAAACAAGTCTTTTATGTACATGATCAATTAAATCCTAGATGGTCAATTGCATTAACAACTCCCCAAAGGCACTTTTTAGATGAATACAATGCCGATGAAGTCAACGATTATTCTCATGTATTGCCAAATTTGGAATTTTTTGATGTGACGGATGAAAACCCATCAACCTATGCACGTAATGATTGTGAGGGGACTTGGATTGATAACATGTCAACATCTTAAATATTTATCATCATTATGTGTAATAACATGTCAACATCTTAAATAATAGTTTGTGGTTACTTTTCGTCCGTTTGTGGCCCACTTTCCAAAGCATTTGAAGTTTTTTTCTTATAGGGTAATGTTATTTATATCTTAATTCTTTTTGCTATTATTGAAGTTGATCTTATGTTGGTTTTGTTGAATACTAAGCTTTTGGGTATATTTTATCATTTGTAGGTGATTGGCTTAGAGACATGGATTCGGAAAATGAGGACATTCCAGATAATAATTCCAATAATAAAAGAAGAAGGGGGGCTGCAAAGCTAAAGCGCTTGGGTAAAATGAAAGAGAATGAGGAAAGGGTTAAAATCATTTACAATTGTCGAGGGCAGCCTATTGGTGATGGGAAAAAGCTTTTAGCAAGTTACAGGGGTATCTTGGTGAAGTCATTTGTTCGAATTACTATTAAAGATTGGCATAAAGTACCAAACTCAATTAAGAAGAACTTATGGAAAGCTATTGTGGTAAACATTCATATTGTTATAGTTTTCTTTTAATACATGCCTAGTGTAACTGAACTTATCATTGGTCATTTTGTAGGCTAAATTTGATGTAGACCCCCAAAGCAAGAAAAAGGTGTTACAATCTATGGCTAAAAGTTGGAGGGCATTCAAGAATTTACTCACAAGAGATTATATCTACCGGTTTCAATATATGCCCGAGTTACTTCAACATCCGCCGGAAGTCTATAAAAAGTATATTGATCAATCAACCTGGGATGAATTTGTTAACCAAAGGCTCTCTAATAGTTTCAAGGTATAAATTTATTTTATTTATATTCATAATAACTTGAGTTGTTTTCTTATAATTCTGAATTATTTTTTCATTTAAACTTATATGTTGACTAAAAGCAAAAAAGCAAGGTGCAAAGGGAAAGAAGAGCAAAATTTAAATATAACCATCGTATGAGCAAGAAAGGGTATGCGGGTCTTTCGGAGGAGTTGGTATGTTTTAGTAATTAATTGATGATCTATTTCCTAACCATTTACTAATCTTATCAATAAACTTGAGATAATCAATTTCCTTTTTTATGACTAATCTTCTAAACTAGAAAGAGGCGATACCACCGGTTGCTATAGAAGATAGGGCTGTTATGTGGTTGAAAGGTCGAGAAACAAAAGATGGCGTAATTGTTGATGACGAGATCAAGGAAGTTGCTGAGAAGTTGGTAAACTTAAGAACATTTTAATATATTCTTTATAAAACAAGCTTGTATCTCTCCTTACTTTCATTTTCTAATTTTTAACTGCTAACTTTTGCAATATCGTAGGCCACAATAAGAAGTCAAGTCGAAGATGGGAGCGTAGTTATCGAAGGAAGTTCGGACATACTTAGTATGGCATTAGGTAGTTCTGAATCTGCTGGTCATGTTAGGGGCATTGGATTTGGAGTAACACCTACAGCCTATTTTGATCTTCCAAGACGTGGATCGAAAAGATATATAAAAGAGTTAGAGTCAAGGTTGCAAGAAGAACGTGAGAAGAGAAAGAAAGCCGAGCAAATGCTAAGTAAATATCTAGACAAGGAGAAGCATTCAAATGAATTTCCAACTAAACAATCATCTGAGACAGTTACTTCCAATACACAAAAAAGTGATAACAAGAAGTATTTGACGTCTTTTACCAAAGTAACGAATTCTAGTGGTCCTAAGAGTAAGTCGCAAAGTTCAAAGGTAATGTAAAAATTAATAAACTATTATAATAATGTATTAGTCTTCTGATCTATTTCATTGTACTAATATTGTTTGTTTTGTTAATTTATTTTTATGCATAGTTAAAAGTTAATGGTGGCTTCAAGGCGCAGCAAGTACAAAATCATGTGTCGAGTATTCCAAAGGTATGTGTTATTTTATCAAGAAATTTTTCTATATAATCTATATTTTTTATAAAAGTATTTATGCCCATATTTTGCATTTATGATAGGGAAAAAAATGTAAATTGTCGATTGGTATAAAAAACAACTTTGTGGCTGAGGCTATGGCATTTGAGAGGAGTGGTCCGAATGAAAAAATTCATAATATTAGTTTAGGAGAGGAAAATGTGCGTGTTACTATTACAAAAGCTCTTGTCCCCACAGCAGTACTCCCTATACCGATTCATGGAGAGATAGATGTTGTGATCGAGGCACTTGGATCATTCGTAGCTTGGCCAAAAGACTTGGTGATTTTTGACTCCGGGGTAATTTTTTTTCCCTTTTTTTTTATCATAATGATGTATATATTTGTGTATTGCCTTAACTCCCATAACAAAAATTGTCTTAACTGATATTTAGTTTGTTGACTATCTACGTAGGAAGAAAAAAACGATAAAGGCGCCGAGAAACAAATTCAAGAGAATGTAAATGGTTGTTGTGCTATGATTAGAGCATTCACCCACACATTAGAAACCATGAAGGATAAAGAAATAGTTATTCCGATTGAGAAAGGAATGTTTGGAGAAGATATTACTGAGATCTATGTCTTTAGAAACGAGTTGCTTGATTTTTGTTCGATGGAACCAATAGACGTAACTTGTATTGTTGCATATATGAGGTAAGAGATTAAATTTTAAAATTTAATGTTTAGTTGAAGTTCGTGTAGTAATATCAATTTTTTTGTTTAGGTACTTGTATGAGAAATTTCAAAGTTCTCGAGAAAGCTTCCAATTCTTCAACCCCGCGTCGTTTCACGTTGTAAAAGGGCTTAGCATGTCTCAGATGATCACAAAAAGGCTTCGAAATGCAAAAAGACACCAAATATGTTTCATACCTTTCAACCTTAAAGCAAAGTAAGAATATTTATTAGTTGATTCAGAATGTTGATTATATGGATATGCTATACACGTAAGCATATATATATACATGCAATTAAAAAAATAATCATGCTTAAACTTGTTGTAATACAGATCTCATTGGGTCCTTATTGTGATTGACCTCAATACCATGATTATCTACTGGTTAGATTCTATATGTACTGAACCGAATACGAAACTAAAGTTCTATATCAATACGTAAGTATATTATAACTTGCATTTTCCTTTTAACATTTTACATTATTGACAAATGTTTCAAATTAATATCAATTTTGTGTCTTGCAGTGGCTTAATTCAATGGATATTAATGGAAGCTCAATGCCAAAACCAATCTGGGAAACCCCAAAGGTAGCTAGATTAATTGTAATAAAAATATTATTATTTTTGTTATCGTTTGATTCCTAGCTACTACTAAATTGTCAAGCTTTGTGATCTTTATAAACTAGGTCCCAATACAAGAAGGAGGAGTCGAATGCGGATATTTTGTTATGAAATTTATGAGCGAATTGATGTCCGATTTTTCTCAACCTATGGAAACGAAGGTAACTTTTTTAATATTGATTGTTTGGTTATACTTCATTTATCTTATCTTCCAAAAACTCACATTTTCTTTATATTTAATTCTTTAGATAAGAAATTTATCTCACAAAGAAACATACACAATGGATGCGATTGATGAAGTGCGGACCGAGTTAATAGAATTTCTTGTGGAGTATATGTGAGAATCATATTCAAGGAGACGAAAAAAGTAAGGTATATATCACTTCTACTAGTGCAATTACTTTGAGTTTGAAATTATTCAATTTTTTTTATTGAATAGTGAGATGATTATGACTTATTTAGTAGGTAGCATATGATGCAATTCAACATTTAACAATAAATCATTTCCAAAGGAAACCAATTCCGTGGAAACCAATTCTTTGGAAACTAATTCCATGGAAAAAAATTCCTAAAATTTTGAATTTCTAATTGCTTATATGGGCTTTTGTCAAAAATCTCTTTTCACATAATCTAATTATTTTTCATGCGAACGAATCAAATGAGCCCTTGATTGATTTTATTTCATTTATATTTATGTAGAACATTAGTTTCAAATGAGATAAAGGTGGCCGGTGGTGATCAAAGAGGATGTGAGAGCTACATTGTTACAGAAGGGATAATCATGGCTTTGGAGTTTCTTCGTTCAATCACTTTTTGAACAAAGGGAAAGCTACATTGTTACATTAGGAACATTATTTGTTTGGAGTTTCATACTTTTCACTTTTTGAACATTATTTGTGTTGGTTTCATTAGGAATTGTTTGTTTGGAGTAACATACCTTTCACTTTTGGGTTGTATTGAATGTTACATTAGGAATTGTTTTGATGGATTGTTGAGTTGTTTGGAATATTATTTGTTGGTTGCTAGGTATATTATGAGCTAGGTATATTATGAGCAGGTGCAAAAGCTATTTTTTTTATTCGTTTTAAGTCACTTTTAATTTAGTGCTATTTCACTAACCTATGATTTTTTTAAGTCACTTTTTTGAATTTTTTATGACACCGCCGATTAAGTCACTCGAGGATAAACTTGAAAGTGACTTAACTGATCATTTAAGTCACCTTTTAAGTGACTTAAATGATCAAATTTCTTGTAGTGAGTATGAAAAGTCAAATAGATACTCCTAATTTAAAATAAATAGAGAAAGTATTTATTTGTCTCTACCTACTCTCAACTTTATATGAACAAGAAAATTATTTGATTTGCTTAATGAAGCTAGCAAATTGCCTTATCTAATAGTATCTGTATTGGTTACTTAATGAAGATATCTTAGTAACGTTAATGTTTATTCCATGTGAAGGATGTCCTCAAATAGTTGGCATATTGCGACAATTTGCGATAATAATAAAGAGAATTGGAGAAATCATGTAGTCTATGAATGTATATATATATATATATATATTTATATATGTATGTCTAACCATTTTCATTCCTCTGTACTTTAAAAAGAGAAAATTACAAATTAATATAGTGACATTCTTAATTAGTTCATATGCTCAAGTCTATTACATACTTTAATTCGATAGTTATCCCACTAAGCTTTTTGTTCATATTAGTATAAGACGCGCTCGCGCATCGCTCGAGTCATAACCTAGTAGCCCAGTATTATCTATAATTTAGGAAGCTTAAAATATAAGAGATATTATATAAAATTCAAGAAGTCTAAATGTACGGTAATATATATGTTTGATTTTCAAAAATTGATGAATCAGTTAAGAGATTATCTAAAATTTAAAAAGCCTAAAATATAGTAAGATAATTGATTTTAATAAAAAAAAAGAGAGTCAAAAGCGCAATTAGCGATGGCAACAAGATGGGTTTGGCCAAATCCGAACTCGTCCTGATCTTATGCGGATTTTATTTTCTAAAATCAGACCTACCCCGAGTGGTGTATGTTTATATCTAAACCTGCCCCACCTCATTCCGTGGTAATTATACTATATTATAAGAGTAGTTAAACAAGTACGGCAACTTTATTTTCCATAAAAAATGACGTTCAAAAGAGACGTATGAATGTCCCACTTAGGCTTGTGGAGCGTTAATTTTGGAACCTATCTGTTTGTTTTGCTAGAAATAAATGTTTTAATATGAAGAGTAGTAGATTTTGTTTTGATTTCCTATTCTGTTTGGGTGGTGATGTTGGCACCCCCAAAATCTCTTGAAAACACTCCCACTTTAATTCGGTCATTCGCAACCGAATAACGTATACGTTATTCGGTTGTGAAGGACCGAATATAAAATTGCAAAAATTTGAAAAAACTTGAAAATGCCTTACTCGGTTGTCAAGAACCGAGTATAAAATTTGAAAAAACTTGAAAATGTCTTATTCGGTTGTCAAGAACCGAGTATATAGACTTATATTCGGTCCTCAACAACCGAATAATAGACACTTTACTCGGTTGCGAATGACCGAATTAAAGTGAGAGTGTTACCAAGTATTTTTGGGGGTGCCAACATCACCACCCTTCTGTTTTTGCGGCCTTTTTTATTATATCCTAAGCAGTATGTATGATTCAAGCCTCTACTCGTGACTAGACTCACAACTACTATATTATATATAATTATTTTTAATTATTTTTTTTAAAATTAATTATATTCAAATCACACATATAATGGACGAATACTATAATATAAATATGATAATGTAAAATATTATTAAATATTTTATCATATATTTATCACGTGTGCGGACGAATTTATTATTATCTTATTTTGTACATGTCAACATCAATCGTCCTCCATAGAAGCCAAATTAGCTTACCCCACTTTTTTCATTGGCAGGTACCCAATTGTGAAGTCGTTTTTGTCTTTGCTTTTTTATGAGGTACCAATATTACACGTAACCCATTAATAATTTTTCTACCTTGCATTAGATACAAATTAAAACAAAAAATTAAAGCCTAACTTTCTCGAAAGCAATTAATGTATGCTTAATTTGCCTAATCTTTTTCATACAGAGTGATCATTCACATCCACTCGAATTCGCATTTATATATGTCAAGAACAGCTTCATGTACATGTACTGCTCAATAATTATAATGAAATTTATATAATTGAGTTACAAAGTGAAAATTATAATTTGTCCTTCATAGGTGTGATACTTGACCCATGCCAAATGTCATGACGTTTTCCATTTCATGATTGTGTGCATATATTTACATTCTTTAAGAGTTTATGCATGTTTGACTTTTCTAATTTTATGAAGTTTAATTAATTTTGACATGATCAATCGTTTTCAACTATACATGGATCTACTTGAAAAAGTAAAAATAGAAATATATATATTGCATTTTTTTTTTAAAATTCGGTACATCTGTTATGTCAAAAGAAAAAAAAATTAAATTCTTAATTTGAGACATCCAAATTCAACAAATTCTTAATTTGGCACATGGAATGTTTAAATTAATTTAATAAGGAATTGGTTTCTACATTGACAACTTGAATTTTGCCTCTCTTAAAACTTGGCACAAGGAATGTTTAAAATATTTTAATATTTAAAGGAATTGGATTTCACATTGACAACTTGAATTTTGCCTTGCAAGTACAAATATTACATGCACCAAAGAGAGCTCAAATTTAGTCAAAGTGCAAGCCAAGAAATGGTGAAAAAGGAAGAACTAGTGAGACCTCAAGCTCATTGTTTGGTTTTACCACATCCAATTCAAGGTCACATAAATCCTATGCTCCAATTCTCAAAGCGTTTACAACACAAAGGGGTCAAAGTCACACTAGCTATTACCCGCTTCATTTCTAGCAACATAAATAAATTTCCGGATTCAATCGCGCTAGAGACAATCTCTGATGGTTACGATGAAGGCGGATCCGCTCATGCAGAGAACTACACTGCCTACTTTGCCCGATTTAAACAAGTTGGGTCGGAAACTCTAGCCATGGTCATTGACAAGCTTCGCCACCAAGGTCGTGCTTATATATCGAAAAAATTAACTGTTAAGTCTTACATCAATCAAGCTAACCTCTTCTTTTCACTGATTAGTCTTCCATCTGTTTTTACTTTGTTCAATTCTACAGGTTGTCCTGTTGATTGTATCATATACGATGCATTCTTGCCTTGGGCTCTCGATGTAGCGAAAAAATATGGACTAACTGGTGCAGTGTTCTTTACTCAATCTGCGGCCGTGGACAATATATACTACCATGTAAATCAGGGATGGTTGAAGCTTCCTCTTACGGGCGAGCAAGTATCCATCGATGGACTTCCACCATTAGAACCTTCAGATATGCCATCTTTCATAAGTGATATTGGATCATATCCAGCTCTTTATGATATGGCTGTGAATCAATTCTTAAATATTGATAAAGTGGATTGGGTGCTTTGCAATACCTTCTTAGAGTTGGAAAAAGAGGTTAGTTGTTTGCTAATTAATTAATTTTAAATTAACATCTTGTATCGCGTTCTCTAATTTTAGAGTAGTCCTTTTACGGAAACATCTAGCTATCTGACGCAAAAGAGCGTCCTTTAATATATCTTTTAGCTTTTATTTGTAAACTTGACAGCGATTTCACTTGTTTTTAGGCCATGAAAAAGTTGCAAAACATCATTTTTGTAGTGCTAATTGTGACATTTTTAAGTATTCTCAGAAGACAATGAAAGTATTTTTAGTCATCTGAAAGAATCGAATCCGAGCACGCTTGGGGACATATATGGTAATATTTGTGTTTCATAATAACTAGAAAATAATCATTTTGATGGTCCCATTGATAATCATATCATTTTTACTATGCATTAAATTGATTATTATCTAAAAGTCAAATTCCGAAAAAGACAACATATTTTGTATTCAGCTTTCATTGTAACATATGAAATGTACAGGTTGTCCAGTGGATGACAAAACTATGGCCATTACGGACAATTGGACCCACCATACCATCATTATACTTGGATGGGAAACTCCAAGACGATAAAGATTACGGCCTTAACGTTTATACGCCAAACATCAACGCGTGCATCGAATGGCTAAACGAGCGACAAAATGCATCAGTTGTCTACGTTTCATTCGGGAGTTTGGCAAAATTGGGAACAGAACAAATGGAAGAACTGGCACGAGGTTTACGAGCAAGTAATGAGTACTTTTTATGGGTTGTCAGATCATCCGAAGACGCTAAGCTTCCGAAATTTTTGTTAGACAAAAAACGAGAAAAGGAACTTATTGTGTCATGGTGCCCCCAATTGGATGTTCTAGCACATAAAGCAACGGGATGCTTCGTTACACATTGTGGCTGGAACTCTACTTTGGAGGCGTTAAGTTTGGGAGTACCGATGGTGGCAATGCCCCAGTGGACGGACCAACACACCAACGCTAAATATGTCGTTGATGTTTGGAAAATGGGATCGAGGGCTCGACCAGACGATAAGGGAATCGTCGGACGAGAAGAGGTAGAGCGTTGCATAGGGGAGATTATGAAAGGAGAGAAAGGGAAAGAGATTAGAAAGAACTCGCACAAATGGAGGGAGTTAGCAATAAAATCAATGGATAAAGGCGGAAGTTCAGACAAAAATATTGACGAGTTTATTGCCAAATTGATACGTTGTTCCTAAAGTGGTAGTTTATGAGTTGTATCGAATTATACATATGTTGTTCCGAAATTCTTATTTATTTTTTTCTCTTAGTATACTAAACTCATTCTTAATTATGGTAACGTGGGGTTAATTCGATAAAACATGTACCGTGTGGGGTTAATTAATTTGCATTCTTTAAATTGTGGAAATGGATAAAGTGGGGCTATAAAAAAGTGAGAGTAAACTACACCAGAGGTCACTAAACTATTGAGTTGTTTCAAATTACCCACTAAACTTTTAATTGTTTCAATTTACTCTGCCACTCATCTATTTAATTGTTTCAATTTGCCCATTCCATCAAAATTCATCTATTTAATTATTTCAATTTGCCCGTTTCGTCAAAATTCATTCAAAATGTTGACGGAATTAGACATATGCAATTCGAGTGGGAGGGTAAAATTGTATTTTGCGCCTTAAACATTTCCTTTCATTCTCTCTAAGTAATTACATGCCAAAAAAATCACGTGCACATCATGTGAGGGGGTTATATTACGATTAATGCACTTCCAAAAGTTGAGAAAAAATATAGCATCAAATTAAAGGAGAGGGTTTTAGGGCTTCCCCCCATATGCAGTTTAATGGTAAACAAAGGGGAGTTCACATCTGAAAATAAACAAAATAAACAAGAAATTAACATTTTCAGTTAAACATAAATTAAAAAAGCCTTAAATTTTCGATTAAGATTTTCTTTTTTCATTCTCAAAGTTAGAAAAGGGCAAACTGGTAAATGCAATTACCCGATTGAGAAACTTTAAAAGGTCAATATTGTAAACTTAAAAACGGCGAGCATATTTATTAAAAGGTGACTGCTATTTGCACTTTACAAAATACTACTCGCTCAATGATAAGCGAGTAAGTGTATGTTATATTCGCTTGATGACAAACGAGTAGAAGCTTGAAAATGCCTTACTCGCTTGTCATTGGGTAAGTATGTAGGCATATACTCGCTTGTCATTGAGCGAATAATATGCAATTATTCGCTCGTCGTCGAACGAGTGGAAAATTAAGTGTCAAGTGTTTTGTGGAATATAAATAACTACCATCTATTAAAAAGAAAACAAAAATCATTAAAAGCTCAAATTGAACTTCAAACCATCCTAATGGACCACTAAGAGTGGTTCAATGGCCCATTACTATTGGGTTCAAAACACCAGGTTTAATTGGGAGATCTTTAAGTCGAGTCTAGGTACTCTTTGTATGTGTGGATTATGGAGGTGCGTAAAAGTTGGCTTAAACACTCTGTAGGGACCGACCTTTAAGCCTAAAAAAATTAAATAAAACAATTGTTGTGGACCTTGCACTTGTTTTAGATTTGTTCACGACCTAGTTAAAACCACCATGTACTGTATTGGCGAGTACTTAGATATACATATACAATATTTGAGTGTTTATAATTTCTCGATCACAAATACTGTACCGATCGACCACAGCGGTCACAAATATAATACTTGTGATTACTCACCAGAGATATATACTAAAAACCAAAAATTGCAACTTAAAAAAAAGTAATAGGATTGGATTTTAAAATATTCATGAAGAACAAAGATTGGGCCCTAAAATTTTCCTTTCAAAATTGGTCTGGCCGGAGCCTATTATTCATAAAAAATTCACCCGTTTAATCCTTGAATTAGATTCAATTAGACGAAATTGAACTGAAAGGTAATGAATATGAGTCAAGTTTGTGTTTATATTATTATCTTTTAAAATTTTCACAAAGAATATTTAAAAACATGTTATGTATTATGTATCTGTTTTTTAGGTATCCTTCCATATTTTTTTTAATTATATAACTTTTATCAAAAAAATTATAAAAAATAAAAGTTAAAATATTTTTTTAAAAAAGGTGCGTAAACAAAGAAGATGATTTAAGATTAAGACAGTGTCTCTCCTCGGGTTTCTTTCTAAATGCACATTTTATATTTTTGCCGAGTTAATTCCTAGTCGTTATTAATAGTTGCAAATTATTTTTCAAATTTCTTATCCATACATCTTGTTGTGGATTATTTGCTTATATCCGATACCGGTTAGATTACCCAGATTTACAAGGACTTGTGTGTAAATAAATAAAATACAAATAAGCTACACCACTGACATGTAGCGTGACTCGGCATAAAAAGAAATCTACTTCATAGCCAAGTATTTTTCTTAGTAGAGTTTTCGGGGTGCCCAATTGCCCAAATATGGTGATTTCTGCCTAGTATTAAGATGATCTTCGGTTAAAGTTATTGGAGCATTTATATAGGATGTTGAGTACATGAATTACATATGGTAAGAAATTCTAAGTTCTCGTTTAATTCGGATATTAAAAAATTGGATGGAATTATTAATATCACTTTTTTTATAATACTTTAAAAGGGATAAAAATAACCCTTCGAGCTCATGGATGTAAGACAAGGTCCGAGACCATGGTGTGTCCGAGCTTGATGAGATGGCTAAAAAGGTGGACTCTACATGGACACGTGGAGACAGCACGATAAAAGCATGACCAGTACGCCTAACGGCTAGCAACCAAACTGCCCACAACTCAACCACGTCCACTATTCTCTCCACTAAAACACAACATGGGGGTGAGACCTATCATCTTGTAACAGTTAGTTCTTTCCATCTATAAAAGGGACTAGCTTCAACCGCCAGGGGGGATCAGTTTTGTAATCGTGATCAGTATCAATAAAAATCAGTCACCAAAGGGTGGACGTACACCAGACCTACTGTCCATTGGCTGGGAGAACCATCTTTCACCGAGAATATCCATCGTGTGCATCTTTAAACTTCTCTTAACATTCTTTTCTTGCACTTGTTGTTACTGAATTTCATGTAGGTGACAATTTAACAAATTGTTAACCTTACAATTGGCGCCGTCTGTGGAAAACGATAGTTTCACACCTCAAAGTGCAAGGAAAACCCAGCCATCAAATACCCAAAACCTGCAAGTTAACTTAGACATGAAGGACGTCTCACAATAATGATCTTAGCCCCATTTCACCCATGGAAGAAAACCCCAACGCTACCTTATCCAAGTCCAAAGACATAACCGTCCTAAACACTTCTCACCATGATTATCCGCGAAAGGAAAAAGAGCCGACCGATCCCCACATTACAAATCTACCACTCGAGTCTATGATGACGGGCCCTCTAGACGACGAGCTTTAATTTGGCCATCCCAGTTCCACCGAGCAAATCAGGGTGGTCATAGGGAGCTGGTTAAAATTTTGTTGGACGACAATAGGCGGTTAAGGGACACATTGTTGAAACTGGCAGACAAACTCCCTTCTGGTTCATCTAACCACGACGAATGTGAATCCTACACTAGCTGTTCTCCTGTTGGAAAGGATAATGGCGACCAAATCCCCCTATATATGCGCCGAAAGGGAGGGAAGGACACGGAGATAATGGAAAAAGTTTAAGAAAACAACCAGTGGGTGCCGATAATCAGGGCATCCACCTATAGAAGTCCGAATCCCAGAGTATCAATGCTTTCCTACGCATCGAGCCGAAAGAAGAAAACAAGTTGCACCAACCATATGAGGTTGACCAGCCGCAGCCGATCAATCACAGGACTGATGAGAATCTTAGGAACCTCATTTTAGATGCTGTCCAGAACCATGGGAAAGCAGAGGTTAAAACAACAAGGGATTTAGCAAGGAGAGCGCTGGGAAAAGAAAGGCAATCTCCATTCACAGCTCGGCTCGTCAGTACGGAACCACCACAAAAATTTACCATGCCGAAATTTCCCATCTACGATGGAAATCCGACCCCGCTCACCATGTCCGAGCTTACGACCAAGCCATGACTCTCTGGGAAAACAACGAATCTTTGTTGCGAAGGTGCTTCGCCGCCAGTCTGGGCGAAACCGCGTTAAAATGGTACTACCAGCTCCTATCCGGTTTGGTGGACAGCTACCGAAATCTGACAGAACAGTTCTGTGCCAGGTTTATAGCGAGCTCCCGACCTCCTAAAGGCTTGGATGAGCTCATGGCCTTGAGACAAAAGCACAAGGAGTCACTCAAGGACTACTCCAAGAGGTACTGGGACCTCTACAACGAAATCAAAGGCGACTAGCCCCAAGTAGCCATAGCTTCTTTCAGCCACGGACTCACCCTAGATTCCTCACTCTACAATGACTTGATCATGGAGCAGCCTGCCTCCCTAGATGACCTCATATGCCGAACAGAGAAACATTCTAGGTTGGAAGAGGATAAAATCCAAAGGGAAAAACGTACAGAGGAGCGGAACTCGAGCTCTTTTAACGGCAAAAGGAAAATAGACAATGAACGTGAAACAGACAAGGGTAAGCCTTCAGAAACTTCTTACCGAGGGGTTAACACAATTTTCACGGAGCCCATCTATAAGGTAATGAGCAAGATAAAAGACAAACCCTTCTTCAAATGGCCAAAAGCCATGCCCTCAGACCTGAGCAGAAGAGACCCAGACAAATTTTGCTCATACCACAAGGTACATGGGCACATGACGAAAAAATGCAAATCTCTGAAATTCTTTTTGAAGGATTTAGTGAAAAAGGGCATCATCTCCGAGTTTGTAAAAGAGGCGGGAACCTACAAGAAAGATGCCGAGCAAGTTAATCGTACTCCCAAACTCAGAGAAGTAGGTATTATTAACGTTATACACAGGGTTTTAGACCCTTCAGCTCTAAACAACAATACGATCCGAAACAGCCAAAGAAGAGCTCAAATGCAGGAATGTTTGGCCCCCCAGGCAGTCTTGTCAATCACATCGAACAAGAGAACCAGGGACGGGGAACGAGCACAACAACAACTAAGCTTTTCATACAAGGACCTGCAAGGTGTAGATGTCCCCCACAGTGATGCCCTGGTGGTAACACTGAAAATTTTCACCTGGGACGTCAGGAGGGTCCTGATAGATCCAGGAAGTTCATCTGAGATTATGTACCAGAATTTGTACCATTTTCTTAACATCCCACCAAAGGATATAATCCCCGTGAACTCACCAGTTTTCAGTGTTAGCGGGGAAGTAGTATGACCGATAGGCAGGGTAAGACCCCCGGTACGTATAGGACCAGTTGAAACCGTCATGGAGTTCTTAATCGTGGATATTAATGCCCCATACAACGCAATCATGGGAATGAACTGGTTGGGGGAAATCAAGACAGTGGCCTCCCCATTCCATTAGAAATTGAAATTCCCTTCACCAGAAGGTATAGTTGAGGTGAGAGGAAGTCAAGATCAAGCTCGGCTATGCTTTTATATGGCAGTTCGAGGTAATAAATTAGAGCATTCACAGACCAAAATAAAAGGAAAAACCAAATCTGGGCCAGTTCAGAAGAGCCTTACCACTGGGGAAGAGAGCTCGGGTAAATAGCAATCAAAAATCGGGCGCCCCATTGATGTACAGAACAGGGGTGAGCCCAAAGACAGAGTCCAGGAGGATCTAGAAAGGGTTTTCATCGAAGAAAGCAATCTTAAAAAATTCTTTCTTGTGGGTAGCTTGCTCAGTTAGGAAGAAAAGCGATAAATCCTTTCATTCTTGAGTAAAAATATCGACGTGTTCACTTGGCAACCTTATGACATGCCAGGCATTGATTCTGAGGTTATGTGCCACAAGCTGCATATCGACCCAACTGTCAAACCGGTCAAGCAAAAACCGCGCAGAGATGCACCTAAAAAAGCCCGAGCCGTAGAAGAAAAAGTGCAGAAACTTTTGAAAGCAGGTACTATCAGGGAGGCATAATTCCCGAGCTAGATTTCCAACCTCGTAAAAAAGAACAATGGAAAATGGAGAATGTGCGTAGATTTCACCGGACTAAACCAAGCTTGCCTGAAGGACAGTTTTCCACTCCTAAGAATATATCGATTGGTAGACTCGGCAACAGGGCATGAGGGAATGTCTTTCCTGGACGCATATTCAGGGTAGCATCATATACCACTATTTGGCCCAAATCAAGAAAATACAGTATTTATTACCACTCTGGGACTATACTGTTATCGCGTGATGCCATTCGGTTTGAAAAATGCGGGGGCAACGTACCAGAGGTTGGTAATGAAGATGTTTCAAGAACACATTGAAAAATCTATGGAGGTTTATGTAGACGACATGCTGGTTAAAAGCAATAAGAAAGATAATCACTTATCTGACCTCAATGCCACTTTTCAAATACTCCGGCAGTTTAAAATGAAACTGAACGCAACCAAGTGTTCTTTCTGGGTTAGTTCGGGGAAGTTCCTTGGTTTTTTAGTAAATTACAAGGGGCTTGAAGCAAATTCAGAGAAAATTAAAGCGCTCAGAAACATCCGACCTCGATAAAAGAGATGCAAAAATTTACTGGTATGATAGCTGCACTTAACAGGTTTATTTCCAAATGCTCTGACAGGTGTCACCTATTCTTCAAAGCCTTTAAGGGGGACAAACAAATAAAATGGACAGAGGAGTGTGATCAGGCATTAGCAAATTTAAAAGAATACTTAGCCAGTCCTTCCCTTATCTCAATTCCTAAGCCGCATGAACAGCTGTATGTATACTTGTCGGCTTTATCAAAATCAGTAAGTGTAGCCTTGATCAGGGAGGAAGACACAATTCAGAAACCAGTTTATTATGTTAGTAAATCTCTGATAGGACTAGAGCTCAATTACTTGCCTCTTGAAAAACTGGTACTTGCCTTAGTCACAGCTTCAAGGAAACTCAGACATTACTTTGATGAACACCTAGTCAAAGTCTTGACTGCCCATCCAATTTACGCTTCCCTCCCCAAGTTCGACCTTGCAGGCCGCATGAAGAAATGGTCTGTTGAGCTTAACAGATTCCACATTGAGTACGAACCTAGGACAGTGATTAAGGAACAGATTCTAGCCAATTTCATTGCAGAATTTTATGATGACACAGTTGCAGAACCCACCACTTTAGGTCCTCTAACTGGGGGACACCCATCAGGTTTGGCAAACTCACCCAAAGAGGGAATAAATGAACAAATGGAGAAGCTTGGGATAACTGAGGAGACAATACAGGTCTGGAACATGCATGTCGACGGGGCATCCAATCGAAACGGTTCAGGTGTTGGCATTGTCTTTAAATCGCCAGAAGGAACAATCTTTGAGTTAGCCATCAGGTTGGGTTTCGAAGCGTCTAACAATGAATCAAAATACAAAGCTATAATCCTTGGGCTTAAAAAGCGTTGGGTATTCAGAATCTCAAAATTAACTGTGATTCCCAACTTGTTGCTAACCAACTGACAGGGGAATACTGTACCAGGAACCAAAAGATGAAATCTTACATGAAGTTGTCCAAAGAGTTGATGAAATCTTTTAATTCGGCATATGTCGAGCATTTCCCAAGAGCGAATAATAGTCATGTAGACGCATTTGCCACACTTGCGTCGACCGTCGACTCACAGGTAACAAGGACCATTGACGTGGAATTCTTGACACAACCCGTTATCGCAAACAAAAATCGAGTGTCATGCATCAGTCTCGGATCTAGTTAGATGCACCCCATCATAGCTTACCTCAAACAAGACTCCTTACCACCCGACTACAGAAAAGCACATAGGGTCAAATTGCAAGTGACTAGATATTGGTTATCACCAGAGGGAGTGCTATATAGGAGATCATTCTCGGAAGCATATCTTCAGTGTGTCCATCCAGAAAAGGTCGAAGATTTTATATTTAAAATTTACGAAGGAAGCTGTGGGAGCCACACTAGGGGTAGATCATTGGCCTACCAAGCTCGTTCACAGGGGTATTGGTGGCCATATATGTAAAAAGACGCCTTAGCTTATGTTCAGAAGTGCGAGAGATGCCAGAAATTCTCACATCTCATCAAATAGCCGGCCACCGATCCACATCCTATAACAAGTCCTTGGCCCTTCACATAATGGGATTTGGATATTGTCGGTCCATTTTCGAGATCAAACCACAAAAGGTATCTGCTGGTCGGAACAGGTTATTTTACCAAATGGGTGGAAGCGGAACCTTTAATCAGAATCAGGGACCAATATATCAAATATTTCCTATGGAAGAATATCATTACCCGTTTTGGCATCCCAAGAACGTTGGTCATGGATAATGGCACATAGTTCAAGAGTTTGGATATCAAAATTTTTTGTGATACTTATAAAATAAAACAGTCTTTCTCCTCTCCCAGTTACCCCCAAAGAAATGGACAAACTGGAACGTCAAACAAAGTCATTCTTAATGGCCTGAAGAAGAGACTTGACAAATCCAAAGGGAGATGGGTTGAGCAGCTCCCCACAGTCCTCTGGGCCAATCGCACCACCCCGAGAAGATCAACTGGAGAAACCCCTTTTTCTATAACCTACGGTACGGAGGCTATCATCCCCTTGGAGGTCGGACTTCCATCTTTAAGGACTTCGCTGGTGGATTCTGGGGGGCAACGATCAGGCCCTCGAAGAAAGTTTGGATGCAGTAGAAGAAAGAATATAAGTAACCCTCATACGCCTGATCTCCTACTACAAGACATTATCCTAACAAAGACAGAAATATATGAAACTCAGAAGCTTCAATGCGGGAGATTTGGTATTCAGGAAGGTCACTTTGAACACAGCAAAGCCAATAGATGGGAAGCTCGGACCCAATTGGGAAGGCCCCTATGTTGTGGTCTCCTCCAGCGGGACAAGAGCATACTACCTAGAAGATATGGAGGGTAATGCAATTCAAAATCCATGGAATGTATCCAATTTGAGAAAATTCTACCACTGAGGGAAATATTCACCGAGTTTATGAAGCTTAAGTGAGTTTATCTTGTTTATTGTACCGAGCTTGTGAAGCTTGAATAAAAGTTAAAATGTTTAACTTGTCCGTTGTATCGAGCTTGTGAAGCTAAATGAGTTAAAATGTTTAACTTGTCCGTCGAACCGAGCTTGTGAAACTTGAATAAAAGTTAAAATGTTTAACTTGTCCATCGCACCGAGCTTATAAAGCTACCAAGAATGTTAACTTGCCTTTTATACCGAGCTTGTGAGGTTAAGTGAGTTAAAATGTTTAACTTATTTATCGAACCGAGCTGATACAGCCTAATTGATTTAATTAATTCGTTAAACCGAGCTTCCTAAGCTTACAAAAACGTTGGCTTATTCAACATACCAAGCTTGCAAAGCTCACAAGGATCCCTGTATTAAGTTAAAAACGTTTAACTTATTAACCTTTCCGAGCACATGAAGTTTAGAAATGTTCCGAGCTTATGGAGCTTGGAGAGCTCAATCTCATAGAAAGCTAGAGTATGTCGAAAGATCTTCTCACATAAAACAAGCAGCAATCAATGTCGTATATAAGGAGAAAAATAATGCATTTGGAAAAAGGAAAAGAGTCCAATAAATAAGCTTTTTCTAGATACGAACCAACCATAAGGCGCCACGTAGCAACACGACCCCCAGTCCACAGGGACAAACGCCCGACCCCCAGAGACATGCCGAGGTCGAATGCTTGGGGGGCAATTGAAGGGGATAAAAATAACCCTCCGAGCTCATGGATGTAAGACGAGGTCCGAGACCGAGGTGTGTCCGAGCTCGATGAGATCGCTAAAAAGGTGGACTCTACATGGACACGTGGTGACAGCACGATAAAAGCATGACCAGCACGCCTAACGGCTGGCAACCAACTGCCCACTACTCAACTACGTCCACTATTCTCTCCACTAAAACACAACATGGGGGTGAGACCTATTTTCTTGTAACAATTAGTTCCTTCCATCTATAAAAAGGACTAGTCTCAACCGCTTCTTCTTGCACTTGTTATTACTGAATTTCATGTAGGTGACAATTTAACAAATTGTTAACCTTACATACTTTATTCAGTTCGCACAAATGTGTTGGGATTACTAATACCGGAACTAACTTAATACCACTTTTTATGGTATAATTTAATACCAGATGGGTGGTATTATTTATCCATAATTAAGAAAAATGAACCATATATTTTCAAAAATGCTATTACTACTATAATATTTTCAAAAATGCCATTACTACTTATTATTATTATTATTATTTATTTATTTTTTAAAAGTTTTTAAACTTTTTTTTTTTTAATTTTTTTAAACATTTTTTTATTCCAAAATATAATCCCGTATATGAGTTACAGAACTAGGGATAGCAACGGGTTGGGTTCGGGTCGGGTTTATAAATTCCATCCCCATCCCCGCTGCCAAAAACTATCCCCATCCCCGCCTCCATCCCTGGTTCCCCGAATCGGGTAATCCCCATCTCCGTCCCCGTCGGGTATCGAGTCCCCGTGGGAAATCCCCAACAATATTTTTTTTTTATAAAAAAAATAAATTAAAAAAAAGTAAAGTTAAAAATAATATAATATTGTATAAATATATATACCTATATAAATAAAATTATATATATACGCAATGAAAAATGAAATTTTATATACCTATATATTTTATCTATATATATACACACATATATATAAGCATAAAGTAAAAATAAATCACAAAATTAAGTATATCGGGGATGGTACGGGATGGAGACTCCCATACCCGAACCCGACTAATTTTTAAAATTCTCGACCCGAACCTGCCCTCGATTATTTGTCCCCATACCCACCCCCATTGGGTCGGATATCCGCGGGTACCCGAACCCGCAGATATTTTTTCCATCCCTATACAGAACTAAACATAATATTAACATCAGCATAGAATATCTCATTATTAATACTGTATGAATCAAACAAGATATTAGTATTAAATTAATACCAGGATTAATAGTCCAGTACTATTAATACTTGTATTATTAATCCCACTAATCCTAATACTTGATTCAAACGAGACCTAAGAGTATATCCAATGGTATAATCAAAATAGCAATTATAGTCAAATTTAATAATGATCTTTAAAAATACTACCCCAATGGCATAATCAAATTTTAGCAACATTTTAATCAATAACCAAATTTACTCCATTTATAATAAAAATTAACAATCTTCTTCAATAGCCAAAATGAGGGGCCCACCAATTCTTTTGAGTAAAAGAGAATCTTTTCAAATTTAAATCATTTTCCCTCCTTTTTTTAAACAAGATTCAAATTGATTAATTTGTGGCCGATCAATATAATGGACTCTACAAATTTGATTATTGTGAAAAAATAGAGATGGCTGTATTGTTAACTTTAATAACTTGATAAATGGATAATGAAAAGTCATTTTAATTATTCAATTTTAATTATTCCATTGGAGATGGTCTAATATGTTAGTTCAGATGATATTATGTAAATTGTAGCATATTCTTGTAAGAGATTACTTGATGATGGGAGATTGCCTTAATTTATTTTGTTTAGATATTTCTAGAGGTGGGCTCGTATTTGGGTTATCCTGTGACATAAGTAACTTCAAGTTTTATGAAACTTGATGTAGACTGTTGACTTTAGTAGGTCAATCTTTAATACAATCCATATATCTAGTATAACGAGTATTGACATTTATTTAATCAGGCTGGATCATAAGCCACAACTTAGTTCCATTTAAATTTTGGGTTTGGAGTTTCGGATCTGGATCAGGCGAATATGACCAAGTCACATCCTCTGTGGTATATCACTTTTATTTAATTTATAATTACACTAGCGATGCCGCCACGCCTCCATTATTAATACCTCACAAAATTGGAGTTGCTCTCATTTAAGACACATAAGTGATCATGATTAATTTTGCCTATGAACCCCTGTTGTGAAATTATACATCATCCAATTCACTTGAACATGTTTTTTTTCCTTTCAAAAAATAAGGTTTAATTTTCTTGTATCAAGCAAATAAAATTCATTTTAAACTTTCTCCCGGTGAGATTCAAATCTGAAATAACTCTCTAGGTTTATCTTTCATCCATTAATGTTGTCTTAAAAATTTGTCCATGTTTTCACTTTACTCCTGCACCTAACTTGCTGTTACGTTTTTGGATGGAAAATCCCAAGTAGAGATGTCAGAAATCCAAAAATCAAAAGAACGAATGGATTCGATCCATTGTGATCTGAAATTTTCCGAATCGAAAAAAAAAAACCAAAACCGAAACTAAAACCAATTGATTCTGGTCGATTCGGGTTACCCAAAGCGAACTGAAACCAACCGAATCTCTTATAAATTTTTATTTTTGCTAATTTAATAAAAGGGTTGTTGCCCTTCTTTGTAATAATAAATAATTGTGAAAAAGATCATTCATTTGGAGCTAATGATTTCATAGTTTGGAGAATCAAAACAGCCCTTTTGAAACTTTGGGGTCATTCTGATTTTGTTACTAAACTTTTACCATTTATAGGGAAATTATATATACTGTTAACACCCTTTTGGATGTAAGCATCTGCTGTTGATCTTCTTTGTTATGTTATTGTTAATCTATGAGAATAAATAAATAAATAAATGTAGAGGATGACAATTTTGCGAGCAGATAAGTATAGCATGTGATAGAGAAATAACTTAAATCACTCTTTCGCATGCAACTATTAGTTATAGACATGGTGGAGTAAAAATAAAATAAAAAATGAGACTGAACCGGGGAAAAACCAAATGATTTGGGGAGGATTTGGATTCCATAGGTATGAAAACTGAAACCAAACTATGAAGTTTGGGGAGGGTTTGGTTTGGGTTACCCCAATCTCTATCTCGACCAAAACCGAAAATACCCCTAATCCCAAGTCTCACTTTGATATGCAAGCCACCTACACATGTTATCTTCCACCCAATAAACAAACAGTAGGTTGGATAGAGTAAAGTGAAAATAGGATTAAACTTTATTGATGGGCATAATACAAAATAAACTTCATGGAAGAAAGTAAAAAAGTAGTCAAACTTTATTGGGTTAAATTATAAATAACTCTTAATTTAAGGTAAAATCTGTATTTATGATGATATTTTATAAAGTTATGAATTTAATTTTATTCATAAAAATATAAAATCCGATCCTAACAATGGAACAATTTATATATAAAAATAATTTCCACATTTTGTGGTTGGTCTGTTTTAAGGAAATTTACCTCCATAGAACAACAATTTCTACTAATACAAAAAATATGTAATATCATGTCTGTTTTGCTAAAGGGAGAAAGAAAGGTATTTACTTGAATTTTTGAAGATTATTGCCGTATTTTCTAGAATTTAGTTAGAGATTAAAGCATTAAATAGAACAATAAAAATTAATAAATTTCAAGATGACTTCTTGGTCTAAATGTATTTTTTTCTGCTGGTTAAAAAAATAGGCACACTAAGTCTATCTTTTCTTAATGTATCTACAACTTTAAGGATAAACGTACAAGTTAAACAATTTTTTTCCTACTTAAATTATTGGCAATTGGTATTTCCATGATATCTTAAGCACAAATACATTATTGTAATAATAGCAATTGCTAAATTACAGGCACCTTGTAATAATAAAATTGGTTTAGTCCCAATGTTAATTGAGGTCATACTGTATAAATTTTCTCAAACTTTTTCACTCTTGAAGCATATCATTTTTGTGCTTGCGCCGAAATATATTGGAGATACCAAATCTTTTAAAAAAATACATTTGAGTACAACATTTAATAAATATTCAAACTCAGGGATAAGATCGTAATTTTTTCATAATAAAATTACTTTGATTTAAATATTATTAAAATATATTTAACACGTGAAATTAGAGAGTCAAATAAAATTATTTAATTTTATTCTAATAAAATAAAACAATCTGGATAATGTTGTAGGGACAACTCTACTCTAACCTTTCATTAGATAAGCCCTTTAAATAGGGCACAAATACAATAGTAAATAGGATTTACAAGGAAGCCCATTATGGCCCATAATACATAATTTACACAGTAAATCCCTAATACATATTCTATCTAGGCGATAGCACACTACGTGTAATTTCCTTAAACACTCCCCCTTGTGCTGAGTCGAAGATAGAATGGTACATGTCTTGTTGCCTCATTAAAACCTTGTCAAGTAACAAAAACCCTGTGGGAAAAATAACCTTGATCAAAGGGAAAAGAGTACAACATTATGACAATCCTGTTAGACTTCCTTCATTGAGTCTATATTCTCATTTGATCCTTACTTCAATCAATAGAGTCTGCACGTATCGTTACCTCGTTAAAAACCTTACCAAGTAACAAAACCCAGTGGGAGAAATAAATCTTGGTTTAAGGAAAAGAGTATAACGTAACGTCGTGTGGATGTTAGACTCCCCCTCAAGTCTATACCTCCCCCTGATATTTACATTAATCAAGAAATTTGAAAAGCTTATGCATGTATCGTTGCCTCGTTAAAAACCTTACCAAGTAACAAAACCTAGTGGGAAAAATAAACCTTGGTCTAAGGAAAAGAGTACAACGTATGTGTGAAAATTTCATCATATTTCACACATTCCCTTGATCATTACTTCGATCATGAGAGTTGGAAAAGCCTAAGCACCCTTATATTTTTCACATGCTTTTCAAATATGGCCTTAGGAAAAATTTGGTGAACTAGTTTGCTATATTCTCCTTAAAGCTTTGTATGGGCCAGAGAGATACCCAACATCAACAAAATCAATCAAGATTTTGTTTGAGATTTCAAGGTAGGGGTGGCCATTTAGCATCATCATTTACTTTAGATGTTACTGTCGTATACACTTTTTCCTCTCTGTAGGGAAAGAACAATTTCAAGCCAATGGTTCTTTTTAGGCGTTCAATTATGCTGCGTTGGCGCTAAGCTAAATCTAGCTAACAAGTTCAATGCGAATATTATGTCTAGTCGAGTATTTTGTGTTAAGTGCAATAATGCGCATATTGCATTTAGATAGGAAGTTTCATTTCCCAACACATTTTCGTAATCTTCCTTTGTACGAAATTGATCTTTCCTTTGATCTAAACTTCGACCGATCATGGGAGTGCTAGCAGAATGCGTTTTGTCCAGGTTAAATTGCCTGATTATCTTTTGAACATACGCAAACTAGTGGATTAGTATTCCACAAGCTCGATATTCTAGATTAAGATCTAAACAAAATTCGAGCTTTCCCAAGATTTTTTATCTCAAATTTGGATTTCAAGTAACTTGCGGTTTCTCTTATTTCATCAAGAGTACCTATTATGTTCATATCATCGACATATACAGCTACAATTACGAATCTAGAACTTGTTTTCTTTATGAATACGCATAGGCATAATTCATCGTTCTTATATCCCTTCCCAATCAAGTAGTCACTTAGACGGGTATACCACATCCATCCGAATTGTTTTAATCTGTAAAGTGAGCGTTTCAACCTAATTGCAAACGCACTCCGTGGTTTAGAGTCACTTGACTTGGGTAATGTAAGGCCATATGGCACTTTCGTATATATCTCTGAATCAAGATCCCCTTAGAGATATTCAGTAACCACATCCATGAGCTGCATTTTCAGTCCTTCGAAAACTACCAAAGTAGCGGAATGTTATAATGTTTAAGCAATTCTAAAGCGTCTGTGTGGAACCTTGCGCCACAAGGTGAGCCTTTTACTTCAGGACTTCTTTTTTCTCATTTACGCTTTATGGCAAATAATTGTTTATGTCCTACAGGCTTTACACTTGGCGCGGTTAGCACTACCGGACCAAATACCTATCTCGTTGCCATAGAATCTAATTCTATATGGATTGCTTATTTTCATTTAGGCCAATTTTGCCCTTTGTTGACATTTTACAACAGAGCGAGGTTCGACATCATCGTGCTCTTTGACTTCTTGAGCAACAGTGTATCATTAATGCATCCATTAATTCATATGCCATCCCTTAACCCATTGAGATTTATTTATTCTCTGGAATCATTATAACTTCGGGGCGTCCCCCAGTATTGATTCATGGACATAAGCATAATCAGAGATAATCTCATAAAAGGAACTTTTACATTAATGATTAATTGATTAATTTGTGCCTTACTCCACCTCTTCTTTGGCGTGAGTGTTTGTCGAACCAAATGACCTCCTTTTATTCATTTTAAGGAGCCATGGCCTCAACCACACATCCACTAAGTGTTGTTGCATCGTCTCTTTCTGTGATACTGTGCCCTTATTGGGGACTTATAACCTTGCAGGCATATTGCAGTTGGTATGTTTGATCTCGTCACTTTTTGATATCAGTAAATGTATCAGGCATCGAATCTGTTACATTTTCAAGATCGATTATTCTTTTTCACTTCACTATACATTGTGATGTGCTTGGGGATCAAAATGAGACAGAGTGGGGACCACGACAATTCCTGTCATTCCCTTGAAAATTTCTTTTCTTATCTCCCCCTAACGACGGGAAGACTGTCTCATCAAAGTGACAATTCGCAATTTTTAGCGGTAAGGAGATCACCTGACAAGGATTTTAAATAGCGGATTATCGTTGAGAATTCATATCCAACGTTAATACTTAATTGTTTTAGCAAGCCCAGTTTGGTGCGCTGTGGGGGCGCAATCGGCACATATGCATAAAATATCAGGCTAATATCCAGTTACCAACTGGTATGCATATAATAGTTGTCTAATATTGGACTTTGAAACAAATAAGTAAAGCTGCATACAATATTGCATAAATCTCGGGCATACATAGGCAATACAGTGCGCATAACCAATGCCCTATCTACCATCTATATCCTTTTGATGGTTACTTTTTGTGAGACCTTTTTGCGTATGCACATGAGAAACAGGGTTCTTTACTTCGATTTTATGCAATGATTATCAAGTACTTTTGATGTAAATCCTCCAGCTTTATCGAGTCTTATAGACATGGTACAATAATCAGGGTGGTGAGCCCTTAAGCGTATAATATGTACTAAGAGGTTTGTAAATGCAGCATTTCTTGTAGACGATTATTCAACATGTGACCAGAATGTCGAATTATCCACCAGATCCATAAAGTACTTTGAATGGTTCCGCACTCTGGATGGATTTATCTACAAATATATATTGTAAGAATGGTATATTTTATTTTGTATCTTTAGCATAAGAAGGTCTCGATCTTATTTTTGCTAAGGAGCAGGCTTTGAAAAAATGGAGTGTCGTTCCTTTGACATGGTCAATTAGGCATAATGGGAAGGGGGATATGGTTTTCAATACTTCGAAAATCAAGAATTACTTTGAGCATTACTAGTATCAACACATTGCAATGTGTTAAAGTTTTGTCCCATTTATTTGTCACTCAAAAGAATGGATATCCGTGTAAATACTTTAATGCACGGTTTATTATGACCAAGGTGCACTAGGCAAGCATGCCAAAGCCTGTATGAGTCTATGTCCCACGGTACATTGTTAGTGACATCATAAGATTTGACAATCCTTATCTTAGTGGGGTACATTCCACTAGAATAACTCATAAGTTTCTTTAAAATGCGTTTCTTTACACTTTTGTTTAAAAGTAAAATAAATATATTTTTATTCCATTCTTACATTTTGTTTTTGTATGATTACTGTTGGTATGAATATCATTAACAAAGTTCGGGTCGCTCTGTGTGCATATAGAGCGTATGTAGCTGTAAACACCATTTTTGTAACAAAATGGTTGAGCAGTTCTTTGCTCTTATGATGATTTAATCATCATAATCACATTTATAGGTTATTAATTTCCTATTTTATTAGATGGTTATAGTGTTCTCACTATCAACCAATCATTAAAGTTATCATCGATTCATTTTTACATTAATAAAATCGAGTATAAATTCCGAACTATGTAGTAATAAAATAAACAAATTCAATTACTTTAGAATAAAATTCGAATAAAACTAACAGTAATCAATCCAGTATCTTGTTTCAAAATCTAATTCATCAAATCAACATAAACTTTAAGACAAAACCATAGTCTAATTAAAAATTAGGCAATATGCCTGTTCAACTACTTCTGAAAAAAATAAAGTGAATAAAGTAGATCAGTCAAAATCGGGTGCATCCATTGACTAAGCAAAGTCCTTCTTGCCACTAATGTCTGCGATTGTGAAGTTGACATAAGCGTCATTGTCTTCTTCATTCATAAAGTGAGATTCTTGTTCTTTAGATTCTCAATATCTCTTATAACTGGCTGCTACTTTAGCACTTGCATGGCAGTTCTTTTACCAATGCCCAGCAACTCCACACCTATAACATGGCTCGTGGCCAACTCTTTCCTTTTTGATCGGAGGATTATTAGGTGCATTTTTCACCTTGTTTTCTTGACCACTAGATCCAATATTATCATTTCTTCTCCATACTTTGGAAGAGCCTCCGCGACCTGCACCACGACTCCCACGTCCCTTTCCACGTTGTGCCTTATTGCCACGTGGGTAGGGAGCAACACGTCCAACCCCCCTTGCATTAGGGTTCTTTCCACTATTCATCTTACCGTAGTTAGCCTCAGGAATTTTCTTTGTCCCGACGGGCCTGACATTGTTATTCAAAAGAACCTCATTATGCCTTTCAGCCACTTGCAGTAGGTTGATCAGCTTATTGAATGTTGTAATTCTTTTGTTATCATACTCGAGCCTATACTGGTTCGCTAGTATAAGTGTTGAAGTAGGAAAAGTGGAAAGTGTCTTCTGAATCATATCATCTTCTGTGAGATCCTTTCCACAGAAGTTAAGACGTGCCTTTAGGCGCAGCATATCCTTGTTGAAGTCATTAACCCTTTTATAATCAAGCAAGCGGATTTCATTCCACTGAACGGTCAATTCTGGGAGCAAAGTATCATGAATGTTCCCAAAACGTCCCTTAAGGGCATCCCATAGTTCTTTAGGTGTCTTCAACTGAAGGTACTCCCAACGTAGGCTGGGGTCAATATGTTTCCTTAGAAACATTAATGCATTTGCTTTTACCTTATCAGACGGTCCCTTGTCTGTAGGGTCTTTGGGGTCAATAAGTGTAGCCGAGTATTCTTTAGCCACAAAAGCGGTTTCTACATCAGAAACCCACCGATGGTACTCAAGTCCTTCTGAGTCCAAAATGTCAAATTCGGGTCGAGTTGGGTCGGCCATCTTAAAAAAAATAAAATTTTATACAGTTATGAGTACATCCATATTAATTATGTTTTAGGAATATTAATTAGATTTCAAAATCAAGATTCGTAATAGTCACATTTTCGATGCTGTATGAAAATACTTTATCATAGTGATTATAATGCGCATGAATTTTCATCATCATGGCAACTTTCAATTTATAACATACTAAATAAAATAATTAACAATATAAATAATTGTGAGTAAAACAATTATATAACTAATATTGAAATTTTCTTAAGCATGCTGATTTAATTAAAACAGAAAATTAATTGAAATAAAAACTGTTTTTAAGTAAAACAGAAATTTAATTAAATATAAAAACTGTTTTTAAGATAAAACAGGAATTTAATTAAAATAAAATTGTTTTTAATATAAAACAGAAAATTAATTAAATATAAAAACTGTTTTTAAGATAAAACAGAAAATTAATTAAATATAAAAACTGTTTTTAAGTAAAACAGGAATTTAATTAAAATAAAACTGTTTTTATGTAAAAGAGAAAGATTAATTAATTGAATGAATATTGAAATTAGTTGTCTAGATCCAAAAAAAAATCCATTAACTTCTCAATGCTTCCACAGATCTACAAGCTTCGGATGAAATTTAAACGGAAATCAGGAGGCAATTTCATTTTATTTTCAAAAAAAATTTGCTCAATATTTGCAAGTATTATGCATCCTCAGAGCAACATCCATCAAAAAATGAAAAAAAATCTAAGAATGGAACAATCATACACATATATGAAGTATATAAATAAATGTATTCTTATATGTGAATTAACAATCGGCATAACATAAAAAAAAATATAATATGCATTTAAACTAATAATACAAATATATGTTTACACATATATATCTAGGCAGATTCACGAAAAAAATTATTTAAACTTATATATATATAACATTATTCGGCACTTATAAAATAAATCAAAGATTTCAGTTAACTAATGCATATATAAGATTTGAACCTTATGTATATATATAAAGAATATCATAATATATGACTAGTTTACATACATATGAATATAAGCAAAGATGGTGGCTGATGCCGAAGATGGCAGAATATTAATCGGAACTTTTTTTTTTTTTTTTTTTTTTTTTCAAATCGTGAAGTTAGTGGCTGATCTCCATATATATATCCAAAGTGTTTTCGGCAGATCTAATTATTCATCAAAGTAAGGACATAACAAATAATTGTTCGCAAATTCAATATGCGGAAGCGTACCTTGAAGGTTGAGCGACGAGAGAGGAGACCAGTGGTGATGGTAGTTGGCGGCTAGAGTTTTCTTATGGTTAGGGTTTTTAGCTCTGAGCGTGCTGATAACGTGTTGTAGGGACAACTCTACTCTAACCTTTCATTAGATAAGCCCTTTAAATAGGGCACAAATACAATAGTAAATAGGATTTATAAGGAAGCCCATTATGGCCCATAATACATAATTTACACAGTAAATCCCTAATACATATTCTATCTAGGCGATAGCACACTACGTGTAATTTCCTTAAACAGATAACAAATTTTAGTTTATCCTCGCCGATGTCGATCTCATTCCAACTACCATCAAATAAAAGTGAGGGTAAAAACCACTAAATCCCCTTAAACTATCACTTTTTTGCAATAAACCCATTCATCTTCTAAAAGTGATACTAAACTCCTAATCTATTAGATGCTATCACTTAACCCTCAAAATTACATAAATGCCCTTGTACAAAGTTGAGTTAAAAACACTAAAACCCCTCAAACTATTACTTTTTGGCACTAAACCCCCATAAATTATCACAATTTGACACTTTACTCTATAATTTATAAAAGAGCATTTATTTATAAGGGTAATTATGTAATTTTGAGGGTTAAGTGATAATATCTAATAATTTAGAGTGGGTTTAATGTCACTTTTAAAAAAGATTATCACAACTTGACACTTTACTCTATAATTTATAAAAGAGCATTTATTTATGAGGGTATTTATATAATTTTAAGGATTAAATGATAACATCTAATAATTTAGAGGAAGTTTAATATCACTTTTAATAGATAGAAGAAGTTAGTACAAAAAAAAATAATAGTTTGAATGGTTTTTTTTTTTTACCCGAGGTAAGTTACGCTATCCCGCCTAAGCGTAGGCCTCAAACGCAGCTTAGGGTTTTACTGTATAGTGTATAAACACTTTGTTAAAGGATTAATTAAATATCTTCAAACTTGAGGTTTCTCCGTGAAAACCTTAAATCAACGGCTAATAGGACTGCTCGCCGGCGGGAATGGCTTTGCAGCGGTCGATTTCTCCGGCGGTTGTTCCACACTTCTTCAAATTTGTTCAACCGCAAATTGTTCAAGATGGAAGGCTAGTAAGTTTTCTACTCGATCTACCTGCTTTCTAAGTTAATACAATCACATAATTTATGTTACGATAATTTTGGTTAAGAGCTTCACTCAGAATATCTGAATTCACTAGTGTTTATCTATCTATCCATACTGTATATAAGCATGAGCGGAGAGTTTTGGTAGGTCTGTAAAATTATTAAAGTATGTTTATCACACTGAAAATTATAATAAAATAGTGTTCAACTAGAGACTTGAACCCATAAGCTTTTGTTTGAAAAAGACATTTACAAAAGTACGTTTGTCACACCGGATATTACATTACAATAAAATAATGCTTAATTAGAGATTTGGACCCATGACCTTATGTTTGAAAAACACATTTAATTACCTACCGCTATCATATGTGTTAATGTTAGGACTTAATACTTATTTTATTGCACACACGTTGAGTGTGTGTCTTAAGGCTAGTTGTTTTTAAGCATTTATACTTATACTTGGTTGACATAGAAATGAGTAATTCCAGCGGGAGTCAATTTTCGGATAAAAAATGTGACTTAGATGATGTGTACAATGAGCAGAACACCCTCTCATCGTACTCACTGACCAATACATTAGTGCTACATCACTGGTCACCTTTTCGATTCACAATCCTGAGTTTGTTTAGAATTGTTGCATAAACATTGTTGCGTTATATTTCTTGATATTTGTTGGTCCATATTTATATATGTAAATATGGAGCTGAACCAACTCGAGAACTCCAGAACTGATTGGTTTGGGTCTGTTCCAACCGATGGTTGGTTTGGATCTGGGTCCAGAACTAGAGCACCAAACCAATTTGGCTCTGGTTCTGGGTATGTATCGGACCAGACCCAACCCGACCAATGCACACACCCCTACTACTGCCCCATACTGAAGCGCTGCTGATCATAGGTGACAATCGTTGGAGCCAGAGCTTCGGTGGTGGTTATTGGAGCTCCAATGATGCACAAACTTTGCAAAAGATCGTGGAGACTAAAAAAATGAAATTGTTGAGAAAACTTCAATGTGTTGGTTAGAAGCGTGTAACAAATTTAACTTGAGGTTAATTTTTTGACAGAGGATCCCAAAAAAGTTTGTAGCAAATTATGCGAAGGATCTATCGGACCGCATATATTTAAAGGTTCCAAATGGTGAGCAGTGGCTAGTGAATTCGAGTATTCAAATGGTGAAATTTGGCTACAAGATGGTTGGAAAGAATTTGCAGAGCATTACTCTATTGGTTTATGGCACTTCTTGGTATTCAGATATGAAGGAAATTCCCATTTCCATGTTCTTATATTTGACGTGTCTGCTTCAGAAATTGAATACCCATCACCAAAAACCATCCACCAAGAGCGGACCAGCCTTATTGGTGAATCCCAACTGAAAAGAAAAGGCGTTGTTGATGATGATAATGTCAAAAGTAAGAAGACAAGAGGTAATTCGACATGTAAAGAACAAATTCTTGAAAGAGGTGGAAGAGATGTGTTGAATGGTACATGAGCATGTAGAATGAAGCAGGTAAAGTCAGAGGAGGAGCTACATTTGTTTGATTTTGTGAAAGAAGTTGGAGGTGCGGAAATTTTACTGTTAAGTTTTTATTACTTACTAGAGTGCGTTTGGCACCCCATTCCCTGTTAGGGAACTGGAATTGGGGTTGCCAAAGACACCCTTAGTTTTTCTTCTTTGGTAGATTTTGTGCATATGTTGAGTTCAAATAGGACCTAATCAGATGGAGCGAGTGGATCAATGCCCAATACTCATAATTTTTTTACTATGTCTAGTTTTTATTACTTACTAGAGTGTGTTTGGCACTGCAATTCCAAGTCCTGGAACGGGAATTGGAGTTGCCAAACACATCCTTACTTTTCTAATTTGGTAGATTTTGTGTATGTGTTGGTTAAGTTCAAATAGTGCCTAATTTCTCGTGCAGATGGGGCGAGTAGACCAATGCCCAATACTCATAAAATTTCACACTTAAACTTTCCAGCAGAGTGCAAGCAAATGGCGAGTGATGCCGAAAAAGAAAGAGCTCTTCAATTAGCTAAAGCTTTCAGATCTGAAAACCCTTTCTTCACGTGTACAATGCAGCCATCTTATTCCAGATGTCATCAACTGGTAAGCTGTTCAACTCAAAACATTGTCCCTATTTATTCTTGTTTTTCTACTAAATATTAGCATACGATTGAAGTGATCTGCATTCTTGTTCTTATGGTAGACTGTACTGCAGAGCTTTATGGATAGATATTTCAGCACAAAAAATAAAGTTGTTAATGTTACCCTCGGAGTTCCAGATGGGAGAACTTGGCCGGTTAAGTACACTAGCTGTACGAGAAAGCTGAGTAAGGGTTGGCGTACATTTGCAAGTGGTAATCATCTGGAAGTGGGTGATGTTTGCATCTTTGAGCTGATTAAGGGCTTTACAAATTTCCTAAATGTAGTCATATTTCGAGCAAGAAAAGATGCAAATTGCTAGTTTTTTTTGGGCAATTGCTGTTGCGAGAATAATGTATTGTGCTTGAAGCATAATGCACGAGCGCATATGTGGACACATTGCTCTGGCATTAGCAATAGCAATTGCCTTGTCTTTTTGGCCAAGTTAGATGATAGATGGAGTTTGGTTCACAGTGATCTCCGTTGATTAGGTGACGGTAAATATATATACAACCAGTCTCTAGAACGGACTAGTATGTTCAAAACTAGTTTTTGGTAATGACAGCTAGAGAATAGCCCGTTTGCAGATCACCCTGTTCTAGAGGTACATATATATATATATGTAAAATGTAATCGAATGCAAGTCATTTGACAATGTTAATTTATAACTAGCAGGGATCTTATCATAATCTGCGCAAGTTTTCATACAAGATGAAATTTTCATTTACTAGGGGAGGGTGAAGCGGGGTGATGAAGGTACGTCTACTATTATATAAAGTTGTAATTCATTTTGTTTGTTATTGAAATAGTGTCAGGTTTTTCATTTTTCAATTTTGCCCTTGCAAGCAATGTTACAAACATTTTGATATTTTAGCATAAACAATGTGTTTTAATCCCTTGCACTTGTAAAGATGATAAAACCCTTAATCGCTAGAGAACTTATTACTTTTTGAACCTTTTTTTTTTTCTTTAGTTTAAATTACTTATCCTCATGCATACGTATTGGTATTTATTTGGATTTCATTTTAGGGCTAGTTCAAATCCGTTACATGTATAAAAGGGTCAAATGATATGGGCCGGGCTTATCTATAGCCCAGCTCCATGCTGGCCCCCCCACCCCCCCCAAAAAAAAGTTTTTATCCAAAAAGATTTTGAACCCGTGTAACAATTAGGGGGAAACAAAGTGTTATTGTTGGTGATTTCTAAAAATAAATAAATTAGCGAATCTGAACTTGAACAATCTGAACAAGAATAAAAGAGAGTCCTTCAACAAATTGCATTTGCGCTTTCATTAGTTTGTATATGTTTTCGTAGACCACCACATGAAGAGGTAGGAAACGATGGGATCATTAAAAGTGTTACATGTTTTAGTAAAAGGAAGAAAATTCACTTGTCATTACGGGTGTGTTATTTATTCAATCAATAACTATTCGTCACGTTTTAAAAATATAACAAAACTCAGTTTCCAAAAACACCGACAAACAACTTACGGTTCATCCATGCACAAAATAACACTACACATAGACTATATTTAGTTAAATCTTAGTACAAGTCTGTAACTCAAAAAGTTTCAGTTAAATAGTTTTTAAAATTAAATAAAAAATAATTTAATTGTTTTAAGTGCACTCTAAAATAATGGCGATTCAGCCTACTACTAATATATATATATATATTATAAGAATGGATTTTATTCACAAAGTTTATCATATCATCGGATTCGGACAATCGATCTGGTCGGATCAGATCCTTCAATTCCCATCATTAACGGTTATGTTATAAGAATATATATATTTCATTCACAAAGTTGATCATTGGATTCATCCACACAGTCTTAAGATTCTTTAGTCTCACTATCAGAAATAACAATGTTAGTAATAGATTCCGATACAACTGTTGAACTAAGTTAGGGAAATCAATTAATAAGAATGATTCTCTCTCTCTCTGTATTTATATAAATATATATACCTTACGTGAATTTCAAAGTTGGCATTCTGTAGTTTTAATATAAATATATATAGTTCGGTAGTCTTAGTTATCACAACTCTCAATCTCCTCGAAGCACACGTACAGTCTTCCTTAATTTAATTATTCAACCTTATTATTTAAACTGTAAATTGGTATTCCATAAGAATGTTTTCAAGAAAATTCTAGCATATAATATTATTTTGAAATAAAATAGTCTATTTTTTAATTTTTTATAACGTAGAGTTTCTGGTTATAATTTTGTTTTAAAATGAGAACTTTGAATAAATTTGGTTTTGTGCAAACTTAACTTTGTAATCCAAAAAATTTAATGCAATTTTGTTTTGCATGATGTAATTTTATTTTTTAACTAGTATATTTTTACGTGTCACTGATGTAATTCTAAGTATTGTCAAATAAACCCCAATATAGGTAATGCATTAAGAAAAATAAGGATTATAAATTTTACTTTGCATAACCTAGATAAGTTATTATGTGTATTTTTACCAATAAATGAATTTAAATTTGTTACTTGTTGAAATAACTCTAAAATACCATCAATTAAACACTCAAACATAGTAATGTACTAAAAAAATGCAGTACAAACATAATTTTGTATGATACTATAAAAAAATTACAATCTGAAAATCAATTAACATTGTACTGTTTTTGAAGTTTGGTCAATATAGCATGCCCTTAATTTAAAAAATAATAATATTATTCTCTGATTCATTTGTCAAGAAATCTTTTTTTCAAACAGCTCAATTTTTTGATATCCGAACGGTATCAGGATTTAGGGAGAGTTACATCTAATTAAAATTATTTTAGAGCGTTTACTCAAATAAAACTAGCTATTAGTATAATGGGTTATGTCAATATTTTTTCACGGGATCTATGGAGCAATTAAAGTTCTAAGTAAATTTTTTATGAAAAAAATTTGTAAGTCGAATAAAATAGACATTTCAAAAATCTGACACGATTTCACTGTGGGTTAAAATCTGTCTTAGGCTTATTTTTTTTTCCAACATTTCATTTATTTTCTTCAAGAGGAGCTGTGAGGATATGCGTACAAGTTATAACTTACATAATATCAATATATACTTCTCACCAAGAATGGCTTTAAATCCCTTTGAAAAATAATTTGTAGGGGCAAGTTAGCCCACTAGTATAGCTCAATTATATTTCTTAAATTATACTAAACCAACTTGTACTTACCATAAAAGTTTATTATGTTCATGAAAAATTATTCAATCAATATATATTCACAGCTAAAAATCGTCCTAGATGATCGAAACAAATATTTAGTTCCAATTTTCTATGGTTACTTTTATTTTCTTTATGGGTGGCCGGAGGGTGGCTTGTTTCATCCGAGTAGAAATTTGTTGACCCTTCTTTAAAGAGGGTAATGATAACCTTTGCATTTGATTGGTGGATACAATAAAATAATATTAAAACAGTTTTGGTGAGCTCTACACTTTTTATTGCATCCATCAATTAAATACAAAGGTCACCATGACCCTCTTTAGAGTAGAGGAGGGTCAACAAATTCCTACTCGTTTCATCCCCCAATTTTAGTTATACTTTTATCTTATCCTCGTAATTTACATTTCTTACAAAAATTTACTTACAACAGGAATCACACTCTCACATTTAAGAAGTTAATCACTAGATCATCTTTTATTTTATTCAAATATTTTTCTTAAAATTATATATATGCGTGTACACACATTGTATATGCAAATGTTGTATATAGTTTCATCTCTACATAGATACCCATTAGAGTCAGAATCTTCCATAACCAAGTAGTGCTAGATTCTATTAATTACAAGTGTTTTAAACTATAGAAACAGTCAATTGAATCATATATATATAGCACAAACAAAATTAGTTAATGGGCTATGATGTTACCAATGTACGTGGTTGCTGCAATCAATTATTTTGGACCCATTATATATATATATATAATATTCCATAATCATATATACCTACATATTCTTTTGGAACCTTGGTAAAATTTATTTGACAGTCCTTTATATTTATGTGTAAAAACAAACATACAAACCTAATTATTTTAATTTATGCAATTAAGTATATATACTCTTTTGAGTGATGAATTCTGTGTGAAGAATTTGTCTAAGTTAATATTCACAAGGGCATATCCAAGTTGCATGCTTCGAGCGATCGATGAAAACTGAACTAGAGGAATGAAATTCACAAAACGTTTTACTTATATTATATATTTTACTTCTTTTTTTTCGCATTTGACTTTTTATCCTTCGGATCTACAAGGATTATATTGGAATATATATCATTGTCAATTAAGAGGTTTTGTTCTCATTAAGAAGCATTGTTTCCTCTTAATGGAATAAGAGAATTTTTAACTTGATCTCCTTTTTTTTTTGCGCAAACAAACATCATTTGTTACCTCTAACACTGAATTCATTAAGAATCAATGTTTAGAGGTTTAATCAAACGGCCCCTTCACTTCTTTGCGCCCCCATTACCGACTCCCACTTGAAATTACTGTTTTTCACAACATATTTTTAGAAATGCCTTAAATTTTGATATATATAAAAGGAAAGTGAATGCGATCTTAATTTAAAAAAACAAAAAATATCTTGTTGATGCTCAACATTAACGAAAACATAGGAAAGCTTCACATATTTGGAGCTATAAAGATCAAAGCATTAAATATCATAAACATACGATACTCCTTACATCTAGTACGGAACGGATTCAGATATTCTATTACATGCAGGGGCGGATGCAAGGAAGTGCAAGGCCAGAGTATTATATGATTTACCAGAAATCTTATTTGGTAAGAATACGTGTTAATTTAAAAGTTTATAGGTTTGAATCTAAAGTTCAAAGTAATCGTATTTTAAGTGCATGGTATAATAATCGACACTCTCGCTAGCATTTACTGTAATTGATTATATTACAACAATACATTTCATTTACAAATTTGATCGTTGGATTCATCCACAAAGTGCATGGTATAAGACTCATCCACACATAGTTTCCTCTGTACTTAGAAATCCATTGTCACCATCTCCCATGACTATGTAAGTGCTAGATTCCATTAATAGTTGGTGTTGAACTAAGTTGGGGAAATCAATAAGAAGGAATCTATATATATCTCGCGTGAATTTCAAAGCTGACAGCTTTTAGTTTATAGTGAGGTCTTAGTTGACACTAAACTCATTCCACAAATTCTCTTTGGATTTATCACAACACTCAATCCCCTTAGAAAGCATAATCTTCCTTAATTTCTTCTACTTTACCCATAGGATTTGATGTCATTAATTCTTTTTGTTTCCAGCGAGTAATGTAGGTGTGCTAAATTAATGACCAAGTTATTATATCAATTGATGTGTCATAAAGTGTATTGATCTATATTTTAAATAGATCCCACACATTTACTAATGCACTTTCTACCTATCGTTTGATTTAGTTACCACCTATCATTTAATTTTGTACACTTATTATTGCTTTTTTTGTTTCTTCGAAAAAAAATTATGATATAGTGTAATGAAGGTAATTAAAATATTTACAAAAATTATGTGGTGTAATCGATTTAGTAGCACATGGTAAAATTTTTAAGCAATTAATGTTAAGATTATGTGTAATCGATTTAAAAAAATGGTACTTTAGAAAAATGGACTTGGCTCCTCTCCATTACTTCTCGGTTCAATTTCGTTCAATAAGCTAGGTCTAGTTTGAGAGTTGAATGGATGACTTTTTCCATGAATTGGTAAAGATGATCTCCACAAAATTTTATCAAGAAATTCAAACCAGAAATATTGTAGTAAAATTTTGATACATATGCTCATTTTCTAAAACTAAAATTTAAGAGGATCATCTCACACATTTGAAATTGAATCTTTTGATAAAATTTTGTAAAGATGATTTTATCTAATTATCAAGGAGATCATCTCTACCAAGTTTCATTAAAAAAAATCATTTGTTTAACTCCTGAACTATACCCCATTGGACCAAATGGTGATAGAGATGAGCCAAATGCCAAGAAAACTAACTATAATGTCTTTATTTTGGAAAGGAATTATAAGGTGTTCTCTTCAATACAAATTTTTTTTAATATATTTTTTTTTGAGTTATATGAGCTCGAAACTTTCGAATGTCTTTTTTAAAGCCGCAGTCCTTGCACTTGAATTAATACTGTTAATATAACTCTCATATATTTTTACTTTATTTCGTAGATTATGTTAATGTATTTCAAACATATGTTGTTACTATAATTCACAAACACGTACTATTATTGTAATTCCTAGATATTGTGAAGTTAGAATCCGTAATCCTATGGGATCCGTAACTCGCATGTTTATCCTTAATTAGTTCCCTTGATGAAAATAAATGAAATGTTAAAGGAAAATTAATTTATGACATTGGATTCATCCACACACGCACACATATATAGTTCCAACTATATACATGCATAGAGATCCTTTAGAGTAAGAATCTTCCATAACTAAGTGCTAGATTCCATTACAAGTGTTTAAGCTATAGTAGTACAGTCAATTGAATCATATACATATATAACACATACAAAATTAGTTAATGGGATATGATGTTACCAATGTGGTTGCTGCCTAATTATGGTTTTGCAACAATCAATTATTTTGGAGCCACTGTATGCATATATGGACCCATTACATATATACATATATATTCCATAAACATTATACCTATACATTATTTTGGAACCTTGGTAAAATTTATTGGTTGTCCTTTATATGCATATGAAAAAACAAACATACATACCTAATTATTCTAATTTATGCATATATACTCTTTCGAGAGATGAAATCTGTGTGAAGAATTTGTCTAATTTAATATTCTCAATGAAGTATCCAAGTTGTATGTTTTGTGCCATCGATGAAAACTAAGGAATGAAATTGCCAAGCAAAGGATCTAGGCTGGGCACGAGGAGTGGCCTCTAGAATTGTTGAAGAAAAAAAACATAAAAGAATATATGTCATTTTAATTTTTAGGTCACGTCAGTTGTACGTGTTATTTCATGTTCAAAAACAAATACTAAATTTTGATGTTTAACTAAAGTGAGAATAAAATCAAACTTTATGGTATATACGGCGAAGATATCATGCATGGACCAAAGTCAAATACCGTAACTTTGTAAGTTGGGGGAATCTAGGTGTGGGCGACGGAATGGCCTGGTGAAAATAGATATTAAGGATGCCTTTTACAACCACTTTGTCAATTAAAAACCCACGATCTATACAAATTGCACTGTTTTTGTTTTTTTGTTTTTTTCCCTCAAAAAATGAATAAAATATGTGTTGATCAACCACCATTTGGTAATAATTCCAGGACACGTGAAGTTCATTTAGAAGTGTATATCATACTCAATAATTAATTTTGCGACCCATATCATGTGTTTGTGGGACATTAGGATAATTCTATTACTTTTATGATATGCAATTGTACAATTAATTGTCTTCATTCCAAGTGAGTGACTTTTATTTTGAGAACGAGGGAATACGCACCATTAATTTTTCCTAATTCAGCTTTCAATCAGAGAGAGAAGTTTTTTTTTTTTAAATTGCTAGTTGCTGTAATAAAGAAATTAAATTTTATGGTAAACACAATTATGACAATTCTTTCACTAGATGAAACGCTTAACTTATTGTAAAAAAGACAAAGAGCTCGATATTCTTAATTTAGAAAAATAGTACATAATAGTTCTGCCGTCGGTGCCAATGAAATCATGGACTTGCAATTTTCCACTATAAAGATAAAATCTTGAGGCGTATCCAAAAAATAAAAAAAATAAACTTCCCGTGGGTGCTAATTAATTTTTTTTTATTAAGAAAATTTGGGCGACATATTGTGATCAATTTGGATAAAAAAATACCTTGAATACTAGAATTATTTATATCTTTTGAGTAAAGAAATTGTCCCCATTCACAACCACGATCAAAGTGATATATACTGTATTTAGCTATGTCATTCTAAAAGCAGTGAAATATTTAAATTTTTTCTTAGTCATTGTTTTCTTTAGTGATAAATAAAGATAAGTCACGATCTATTTAGTCACTGACTTAAACCATTTACTCGTCAAGGATAAAGTGTGACCATTTTAATTTTTTTACTTTCTATATATATATTTCTTCCGAAAATCATTTGGGGCTTATAGTACCCACCCTGGCAATACGCGAACACGCACATGATTAAAAACATCAATTATTGTGCTTATATCGTATTCGTGTTGAACACGAATACGTGATGTGGACTAAGCTAGCTAGTATAATACTTTTTCCTATTACTCTTCTTTTAATTTTCCATATAATACAAACCATGTAAGGCTAGAAGCAAGTAACAACATAGGTTTGTGTAAAAGAAACCTATGCTCGTCCCGGCCAGTTCCAAGTGTCATCCTCTCCGATTGCAGATTTTTTTTTCCCGCTGCTATAATAGCATAGGTTTGCGTTAAACAATGGCCAGTTCTACAAGAAAATAGCCATTCAGTGACGAGAAATTATGTGAATAAAATTCATTTTAGTCAATAATTACCTTTAGTGACAATTTTTTTTTTTGTTATTCGGTGCTCACTAAAACTTCATCACTAATAGTATTTGCAGCTAAATTGGTTGAAAAAAATAGGCGATCATCATGCATCTCTAAAATTTTGGTTACTGAAGTCTGCGTCTCTAAAATCTTGCACCGTATTAAGCAACACCCTTTTACCAACAAAATTATGTGTTTCCTTACCAATCTCTTGCCTGTCATAATTTTTATGATGAATTCTAGGTTTCGTCTCTAAACAGTACATCTTGTGACGAATATTTGTTTTTGTAACAAATAATTCATCCATAAACCATAATCACGTGATCACGAATGTGTTTCATCATCAATATTTTATCTCTTATTGAACAGTTTGCTTAGATTTTAAGGAGGCATAATAAGAGATCTCTAATTAAATTAAAGTACATTAAATAAATAGGTTAATTTATATGGTTTGCATGTTGGGTTGAGGCGTCTAGAAGGAGGGTCTTGTGTGAAGAACAATTATTTCTTGGTGAAGTCGGTAGGTTTAGAAGATTCCTTCATGTTTTCTCGCTTTTATTTGTCCTCCTATAAAATATATATTTTATGTTATAAATTATATACATTATGGCATCTTTGGTCCATCATTTAGAACCACGGAAATGACAAAAACAAAACAATACCATGTTTTTTTAATATATTTGAAATAAACAAATCTAACATTTTCTTGACCTTGAATGCTGATTTTCAAGATCCTAAAGATACCCTTCTTATGTCTCCTTATCATTCATTATATTTATATATAATTAATCTTGTATATCTACGTATATAGACTATATACATACACTATTCCTACTTTCTTGTTTTTGGTGATGATAATCCTATGTAATGACAAAACTGATATTCCACTTTTTTCCTTTAAAAGCTAGCCCTAATCTCATCATTTTCCTCCTCGTACTTCATCTCTTTCTCTCTCTCTAGCTAGAAATCTATCTTTCTCTAGATCTCTTTCTGTCTCTATGGAAATAGGTATAGAACAAGAAGAGTTTTGTGTTTGGGGCTTGCCATTGTAACAAATCCCACATGTGAGAGGAAGCCAAAAAAAAAGTGGAAGGAAGAAGCCTTCAACCCTTTCAACTCAATAACCGGAGGTTGTGAAGGCAAAATACTTAGGCTCCTCCAAATGAGAGAACAAATGATAAAAGTAGACCACCGCAAGAGAAATGTTGGAGAGATTGATGATGAGCATGCAAATGGGCTCCACTTGATCCACTTGCTCCTCATCTCAGCCACCTCGCTCGACGAGAACAAGCCTGACTCGGCCATCGAAACCCTGTCTGAGTTGTTCCAAAACACATCTTTAATTGGCGACTCTGTGCAAAGGGTGGCAGCCTATTTCGCCGATGGTCTAGTGGCAAGACTCCTCACACATAAATCTCCCTTTTACGACATGATCACAAAGCAACCGACGCAGGACGAAGAGTTCTTGGCGTTTACAGAGTTCTATAAGGCGTCACCTTTTTACCAATTCGCTCATTTCACGGCTAACCAAGCGATAATGGAGGCATTTGAATTTGAAGAGGAGAGAAACAGCGACAACAAGGCATTACATGTGATAGATTTCGACGTATCTTATGGCTTCCAGTGGCCTTCTCTCATACAATCTCTCTCTGATAAGGCCACCGGTAAGAACCGAATCTCACTCAAAATAACCGGCTTTGGGAAAAACCCTCAAGAGTTGCACGAAACTGAGTCAAGGCTTGTTGGGTTTGCAAAGGGTTGCAAAAACTTGGTGTTTGAATTCCAAGGGCTTTTGCGAGGAACGAAGCTTGTAAACCAAAACAGGAAGAAGAATGAAACCCTTGTGGTGAATTTGGTTTTTTATCTAAATACTTTGAATAGTTCCTTCAAAGTGTTTGAGACACTGAAATATGTGCATTCACTCAATCCCTCCATTGTGGTGCTTGTGGAACAAGAAGGAAGCCGAAGCACTCGAAGCTTCTTGTCGAGATTCATGGAGTCTTTGCATTATTTCGCAGCCATGTTTGATTCTTTGGATGATTGTCTCCCACTTGATAGTGCGGAGAGATTTAGTATCGAAAAGAATCATTTGGGCAAAGAGATAAAGAAGTTTATGAATTATGACAAAGATGAAATGAATTGTCCGAAGTACGAAAGTATGGAGACGTGGAAGGGAAGAATGGAGGGGAGTGGATTTGAAGGAGCTAAGCTAAGTTCAAAGTGCTTAATGCAAGCAAAGCTCCTTTTAAAAATAAGGAGCCATTGTTGTCCAATTCAATTTGATGGAGAGAATAGTGGGTTTAATGTTTTTGAAAGAGATGAGGGCAATGCTATTTCTCTTGGGTGGCAAGATAGGTGTCTCTTAACAGCTTCTTCATGGTATTGTGTACGATAATTATATACTCTACTAAGTTTTGTTGAAATATATATCAACAAGAACTATAATATTAGCATATATTATGAAAAAAAAATGTAATATGTGCACATTAAAATTTTGAGATTGCTATGCATGAATTTCTATTCTTACTTGCCTACTAAACTGCGACTTTAGAGTTAGAGCATCAAACCCAAATTCTATTTGAAATTGTCCGTTAGAAAAAAAATTAAAAAAAGTTAATGACATTCTACCTTAAGACTGTTTTTAATTAAAAGTCATAAAATAATTAAATTCTTGTAAGAAATTTAATTATATTTTGTCGCATGTCTTTTTTACGCTATTATTACCTTAATGGTATCTATAGAATTAACTTTATATATATATATATATATATATGTTATTATGCCACCAAAACTATATATATATGGATCAATTTTATGGTTGTTAGAAAAAAAAAGTATAAATTTTATTGAATCTCGAAGATCAAAATTAAAGTCCACTTTTTCTATATATAGTCAGTGGTGGACTGGTGGGACTCAGATTAGCACATGCATCTGAATCAATATCAAATTTGTTTTTATGGAGTATCGTTTTATTGATTTTTTTATTTAGCATTTCTCTATTAAGGTCGATTCATATTTACGTACGGTTATTTTCATCAAAAAGGGATTTAGTTGAATAGTCTGAATCGATCTAGTGACTGGGGGGGGGGGACCTGAATTTGTACAATAAAAGATTGAATAAATAAATGAAGCTGAAGACGCATGGCTTTATTATTATTATTATCATGTTTTTTCCTCTTCTTACTTTTAATTTGGGTGAGGTTCTTATATATGTTTGATTACTAACCTAGCTTTTGGCTTCTTCTTCTTGGATGTTATGCAATTAATAAAAAAAAATCAATAAATTAAAATAGAGGAGGGATCAAAATATGACAATGGAATATAGATAATAATAATAATAATGATTATAGGTATAGTCAACTTTAGAAAGAGTTTCATTCTTTTAATTAAAGAAAATATCTTTTTTTTAGGGGGTAAGTGATATATATATATATTAATTATAAGTAGAGTCGAACTTTTGAAAATGTTTTATTCTTTTAACTAAAGAACATATTTTCCTTTTGGAATATTGAGAAATAAGGTTTGTATGAAAAAGTTTTATACAAAAGAATCATGGAATAATCTTTTTTTAAATTAAGGGCCTATATTTGAGCAAATTTCAAAAGGATTGCAAAGTTAACTTTGCAGTAAAATTTTAAATTGTATTTTTTTATGGAATCATGCAAAATCAAGTTTGCACTACATGTTTTTTAGCATATTATTATAAATAAATGTTTAATTGACGGTACTTTAGAATAATTTTAACAAATTACATATTCAAAACATATTTATTAATAAAATACACATAATAATTTTTGCGGAGTTATGCAAACTTAAGTTTGCACTCTTTATTTTCTAAAATATTCCTACGTATTTTTGTTTATTTGATATTGTTTTAAAGTTTTATAAATGAAATATAAGAATATAATTGTTAAAAAATATAAACATATCGTGCAAAACAAATTTGTACCAAATTTTTTTAACTGCAAAGTTAAGTTTGCACTCAATATAATTTAGTGCAAAGTAAAGTTTGCACTGCGTTAAAACCCTTATTTTAAAACACAATTGATAAACAAGCCATTATCTCAAAATGATAACAATATCTAGGCTTTTATTTCTAAAAAATATTATTCATTAGTTTTTTCTAGATTCAATAAATTACCCCGATTTCCGTTTTTCAGTTAAAAAATTAAATAAAAAACACTTTTCTAGAGCGCTCTAATTATAAATTACATTGAAAATGCTGTTTGAACTTTGAAAGAATCAACGTACGTAGTCTACAAACTGGCATATATAAAAACATGGACGGTCATAAAGTCATTTCGTTGAATTTAATTGCAACATTTAATTAGTAATACTGTTGTTAATGCAGAACAGGAAGGCAAGTAATTAATTAAAAAGAAGGGCATGGGAAAAAAATATCCACGTTACGAAATAATTTTAGGGAAAACTTTAGTTTTTTAGTAGAAATTGAAATGAATATTAATGGAGCACGTATTATAACCGACTAAGGAGACTTGTCACCTCGAACTCTATTATTTTTCGGTCAAATTCCGTCAAATAGGATCTAGTATGAGGGTTAAAATGATGATTTTTTTCATGAAATTTAGTGGAGATGATTTCTATAACAAGTAAATAATTTTTACAAAATTTCATTAGAAGATTCAGTCTAAAAGTGGGTAAGATGATCATTGAAAATTTTAATAGTAAAAAATGAACATATATATCAAATTTTTACTACGCCCACTTCCGGTTTGAATTTCTTGGTGAAATTTTGTGGTAAGATGATCATCTAAAATTTTAATAGTAAAAAATAAACATATGTATCAAATTTTTACCACGCCCACGTTCGGTTTGAATTTCTTGACGAAATTTTGTGAAAATGATATATTCATTATAAAGATCATATCCATGAAGTTTCATAAAAATCTCATCAATTTAACCTTCGAACTAGATCCCATTAGACAGAATTAGACTGAAAAAATAATAAAGATGAGTCAAGTCTGACTGAGGGCATGTCCACATAGTGTCACTCTAGTAGGTGCTATATAACAGTCGCTGAATTTTTGGGAATATATATATATATAATAAAACTAAAATTCTCTCAGTGTGTGTCATTAGTAACTATATTGTAACAGTTTATACCTGTAACTAAAGCATTGTGGACGGTCTATGATTATCTTCATTTTGTCACTGCACACACCGTGACTAAGGTAAAATTGAAATACGTCATACGTAGATGCACCGTGACAAAGCCTTAATTTTATTTTCGTTTGTGTGGGGAAGAAGAGTTGGGTACGAGAATCTTACTAAGTTTGCTAGCTAGGAAGGAACTAAGCTCAAGTTTTGGTTGTAAATAACAATCCAAAATTAGTGATATTCGATTAATCTTATGATATGACTCAGAAATATTAGTCTACATATATCAAACAAAAAGACAAGTAAACATAAACTAATTTATGTTTATATACCATACGTGAACTACAAAAGCATTGTGTCTATGTAGTGGGGAAATCTTAGTCCACTCACTTAGAAGCATCACAATTCTAATTTCCCTTAGAGACTTAGTAAGAAAATTTTAGGTGTGGGCTTGTCCATATAAATCGGGGATTTTTTCGACTTTTTTTTCGTTACTCAAAATATTTATCGACGTTTTTGCAACAAAAAAAGTCGCTAAACTCCCGGTCTGTACCATAAATATGCTTGAGTCTTAGATTTCAATATATGTTGAAAGTAATCGTTTGACAAGAGAGTAACAATAGATTTAATGATTGTGTAATGTATTGTCATATAAAAAATGTGTAAAATTTATACAAAATGTAAAATATTAGTGCTCCAATATATGGATATATAAACAACCTCCCAGCTTATTATTGTGTAAAATGAATGCGTATATATTTTGATTTGAATTAAAGGAATTAAGGTCCAAGTCTTTTCCTTTGAAAATTGTGCAAATTCTGAACCCACGAACTCTTAGGTGAGAAGCTTGCTATGGTCCATGACACTTGAGGCAAAGCTCTTGGACATCCTATTTTAGACATTCACATCACCTTTGCCGCGTCCAAAGTATGCGGAAGATTATCATTTGCGGCCTCCTAGAACGTGTTAGCAAAATGCGGAAATTAACAATTTAAATAGAATAGAAAACCGAGTCTCGTGTTTCACACGATCTCCTTAAAACAATTACGCCGCCTCCCACGGTGCTTTGAGGTTTGTTATGGCGTTTGTCTCCCAGGATGAAACGGTATAAATAGTGTATACCTTAGCACTTTTGGTGTCACTCACGGAACGAACTTTTCATGTGTTTTAACTTTATCACCACCAAACAAAACTAGTCTAGAGAGAAGGAGAGATGATTTCGTGAGAGAGATGTGTGGAATGAGGTCTCTAAGACCTCCAATTTATACAAAGGGGAGGAGCATTAGAATTAATTCGTACATTAATACAAAACCCTTTTTTAGTGTTTAATTGCAACAAAAAACGTTTCTAGAATTAAAAGGAATTAATTCAAACGTTTTTTAAATTTAAAATGAATTTAAAATTTCTTAATTAAAAGTAATTCGAAATTTAAAATGGGTGACATAAAGGAAAATAAATGAACTGGAAAAATTCTAGGTGCAAAACATGACCCCGCACGGCTGGCCATTTTCGGAGCGACATTCGTGTCCGCAAGTGCGGGCGCACACAAGCCAAATTCAGTCCGTAATTTGCACCCCCTGCGCCTGGGTGCGCGAGAGAGATCCTTATATTTCTTAGAAGCTAATGAGCTAGTGCAATGTTATCCTTTATAAACTCATAAATGTTTTTCCAAAGTTCTAATGTGGGACTAACATTTCCCATTTTATTTTCCATCTCAAGTAGCTCACTTTGGGTGATAATTTCTCATTCACCCCAAATCCGTTTTGAGAATACAAATACACGATCTCGATGTACTCACGAAGGAGAACACGAATCTATAATTTCCTTTCACAACCGAGTGTGAAACCCCATTTAAAATTACCCTAAAAAAGGCATCAAAACCATTTTTTCAACAGAACGCGCTTTTGATTTCCCCTTAGTTTTTAGTTCTTGTTTGGGGCCGGGGTTTCTCTTTCTCTTCAACTAAAAATCCACAAAATGACATAACTTTAAATCCAAAATTTAGGTTTTAATAATATATATATATATATATAACCATCAATCAAGAAGTATAAAACAAGATTCATTTTAACCATAAAATTATTTATAAACATTTATTAAATAATACTTATAATTAATAACATACTCCATATGTTTCTATATCACCGGTCCATTCAAGTTTTAGAGAAGTAAACCTTTGAAGCACAAAATGAAGACATGTATAATTTATGCATAAAACCACTTTAAACATAAGATTTTACACAAATTATGTACATATCCCTTTGAAATGCTTTGTGAGAGTGGGTAGCATAGTTAATGGTAAAGGCACCCGGCCATCCGGATACGAGATATCATGAGTTCGAGTTACATATCCCTTAGAGATAATTTGTGCAAGTGGATGGCATAGCTAATGGTAAAAGCCTCCACCCGAATATGGGAGATCCTAGATTCGAGTTCCGTCTGAGGTGGGGTGTTCCCTCTCTATCTTTTTTTTTGTGTGGTAAAATGAAGAGAACAAAAAAAGAAAAAAAGAAAAAAAAGAAGAGACACTTTGACCTTCCTTTAAAAAAAACAAAAAATATTGGAGATGCTCTAATTAAAATGCTCAGAAAAAAATTATGTTGGATTCATCGCACTTTACTTCTACTTCAACTTGACTGTAAAATACCATTGCTACTTCTACATATATTAAGAGCAATAGTTTGACAAGAGAGTAAAATATATACTTAGTCAAAATTAATATATTACATTGGATTCATCACACTAGCCTAGTTCATCATGGATTATTCCACATAGTTGAACTAAACTTAGAGCAATATTACAGTCACTATCTCCCATAATGATCTTAATTAGATTCATTCCAATTAATGTTGATACTAAAAAACAGTCTTTTGTGCATATATTGTATAAAAACTAAGTATTCTCATTGGAATATTTACCATATTATAATATAAGTGGCCTTCAGCATTTAATCTTTTAAGTTGAAAAATATTATCCTTTTCATATGGAATTTCTAGTACTTGAAACTTGAGGCGTTATAAAGTTATTTTATTAAATTAAAATTGAGTCTGAAAAGTTTAAACTTCGTGGCATATAAAGAAATGGAAAGAAATGAACCTAACCTTCCAGCAAGTGTAAACAAACAAAGCCCTAAAAATAGATGTTATAGAATAGTCCATTTAAACTAACAAATACTATGTCACCAAACACATTTCAACTACAACTTCTTTTGTCACTCAAACTCAATGCCATTAAAAATTAATATTCGTATATATATATATATATTTTAAGCAGTACTTTAAAACGAAAACTCATAAAAATGAAATTTGGGTAATAAAATTAGTCCAAATGAAAAAGGGAAAAAAATAAAATAAACAAATTGAAGTTACAAAATTTTTGAAATCTGATCCAATTTTTTCCCAGTTGGAATGAGATATTACATTTTCGATTTCCAAATCTTCTGAAATGATCGATATGGAATGGAATTGGAAATTATATTTGATTATTTGAATTTCCGATCCAAAATTTTCAAAGAATTTCATTCCGATTTTTTTTAATATAATTTTCCAAATTATATTTTTATTTATTAATATTTAGAATATTTTTATATACTATAAATTAAACAACTTATATAAAAGGGGGCAAAATTGCTACTAGTTTATACGTATTTATTAATATTAATTAACAAGTAACAACCTATATCAGGAGTCTATTTTTGAAAACCTTCTATTACTTCTTAGAATTTTCTTTTGCGTTACAATTAAACATCTAATTTATTCCTAAAGAGAAATCTAATGGTCGTTGTTTGACTAAGGGATGTTTTATCACTTTAGGAAGGTTTATTCCTAGCGGTACGTTGTTTATTGACAAAGGGACTTCAGCAACATTTGGGCGTTGATCAACCGTTGACTAGTGTAAACAACCTGTTCACTTCTCTTTTTCTTTTTCTGTTTTTTTAATTTTTTTTGGGACAAGCACCAGCGTTAATGGGTTGGAAAAGATAGTTTTATGGATTTCACGTACAAAATAACTATATTAAATGCATTAATAAATTATACATTATGAGATATAGTCTATCAATATATTTGATATTAATAATTAGTACATGAAATGGGTGAGTGTAGTATATATTGCTCCAACTTGTTTGACTGAGGGATATACATTATTCTCATGTTTATTAATTTTAGTGTTTAACGGAGGAATTTGTTGATAATGTTGAGAGGGAATGAATTTAAAGACCCAAATTCATTCATGCTGAAACTACCTCTAACATGGTTTGAGTTTACATCATTGCCGCTCTCAATCTCTTTCCACCGAAGACTTGATTTTGGTCTGGTTCCGCCATAACTTCATCACTATCCTGTCGCCTTCAAGCCCTTATTTGGCCCATTCTTGTGAAGAGTAGACAATAATACTATCTGAGGTAGAGCTCATTGGATGTTTAATTGTTTTTTATATCATTTAAATTCAGGATTCCCTATATACATGGAGAGTTTTGAAAGGATATACGGCTCAAATTGGTTTGAGATAGAAATCTCAAAACGAATTTGAATTGATTATCATTTTCCCTTCTATTAATATCCCCGTTTGTTAACCACCAGCAAGAAGACTAGTTTTAGTGCATTGGAATCAATTGTGGGTTTGACTGAGAAGTGCCCAAGTCAAATCATAACAGTTGCAAAATTAAAACATCTAATGGCCTCGATACCTTGTAGTACTAGAATATACTTGGACCAAATTTATATTTTTTTACTAATTTGTCCCCATGCTCTTTTAGAATTTTAATTTAAAACGCACTAATATTAAATTTTGAAATTAAATCAACAATATGAGATAAACTACGCAAATTAATAATTTACTAATTTGTAAAATTAATTAACTTATTGAACCCAAGAGAGATTGGGTTTTATAAATCAACGGATGACAAAGTGGAATCCGAAGAATCCATGAAAATTCTTATGATTGCGTGGGAATAATAAAAGGACTAAAGAAATTAAAGAGCGACAAGAAATGAGCGGCAATAATTGGATCATGAAAACAGTTGTTGAATGCCAATAAAATGTTTAATAGATAATACTAGCTATATGCATCCTCGATCATTGAATATTATTATGAATAAACTAGTTAGCATTGTTCTTTTTCTGTTTCTGAATTTGTTTTGTTAGACGAAGAATAACAAGATGCTATTTATAATAACAAAAATGATAATGGCGAAATAATATTATACTGTCCTTGCACTTTCTAACCTTTCTTATGGACTTTTTTGGGTATGGCTATTAGCACTTAAAACGAGTACTCTACCACTTTTAAAAGGAGAGGGGATCCGGTAAGCACCGGTCCGTATATAGACCGGCCTTTCACTACGAATTTTTGTTGCTAAAAACATCTCCCCATGTTTTAGTGACAAAGCTTCATCGTTAAAGATTAGTTTGTATACGGACAATCGGTTCCAAATTTAGAATGTTATTAAAAGTGTCACCGAGAGTGCTAATAGTAATATGTGGAAACTCATACTATCAATCATTTGAGCTTAAGCACGGGCCTAACTTTTGTTAACGAGGTTAAGCACTGGTCCTTCGGGATCCCACATCGATTGTGGATGAGTGTGTGTGTGGGTTTATATCCGATTCCGTGCCTTACTAAAATTACCGGTTTTAGTAAGGAACGTGTTGGATCTCTGAACTTGTGTGTGTGTTTATTCGTTAACCATTTCAAAAATTTGTTATCCTTTCACGGGAGGGTTTATATAATGCTCACTCGATTTACTAAACTATTAATGAAATTAACATGACTCACGGTAATTATTATGTTACTAATTTTTATTGTAATATTAACCGCTCGGGTGAAAAGATTATGTTAATTTTTACAGGAGAAATATCAAAAAATTAATCTGAACTCTTATAAATCATTAATGCCACGGTTTAATTTTTATTCTTACAAGGTAGCTCTAACGTTTTAATGTTAATCAACCAAATCCACCGCGAAGAACCAATCGACATTTCAATCCAGGAATCTTTTTTAATCTTTGTCAAAAAATAAATAAATTAGGAAACGTTTTAACTTTCAATTACATGGTATACATTAATACAGTCAAAATGAATCTTTTTATATGTTTGTTAAGCAAAACATACATACCATACGGTTTTTATTAACTAAATAAGTAACTAACTAGAATCATAGATGATCGTTTTGCTATGGCAATATTCTAGTTAAATATATAAATCAGTAAGAAGAATACTTCCCCGTTAAAGATCAAAGAATTATCTACATAGATTGACTAATAATGAGGAACTTACTAGATGGCTTGCATATCCGCATTGTTAAGGGTACAGTGTAGATTTATTAGCGTCAAGTATGAATACGTTACTATTTCCATGTAAATATGCAAGAATTATTTTTGTCCTATTTAGGAGAATTAATTGCTTGCACTTACCATAACACATGGAAGTACTCTATATAAATCCAGTAATTACATTTAATATAATGGCAATACATGAGAAATTTCAAGGAGTACCGCGCACATGGCGATATTCCAGCTCTAATAGTTGAGTGTCAAGTAAACGTATTATGGGAGCTTAATTTATATACTTTTTGCTCCCTACATGCGTAGCGACTTTTACTTGGATCGAGCCTTACCATTCAACTGTAGTAGTGAAGCATACCTTGTTTACTATCATAACATAATTGCGCAAATGCATGGTATGTGTGATTTTAGTTGTTAAGTTGTATGCGTTAACATACACGTGACATATACATATATATATGATTGAAGTTAGTGTTGAGACTATAAAATTCACGGTAATTAAACCCTTTCATAACAATACATACAACTTTTTAGGTCACTCAACCCATTTTTACCTACTATGCCATGCCCAAAAAAATACGTATAAATTACAGAGAGAAAAATAGTAACATGCAAAAAATAGATACAAATTATCATACACAAATGACAGAACTTTAGTTTTCCCATATGCATAATATCTTTAACATCTGCCCTAACTAATAAATATAACTCTCTCCAATTTCACTTTTAATAAACTAATTCTCTAGAGAATGGGATTTTCTGGGTCCAGAGATTCCTTTAAAAAGCATATGCCCTGAAATTACATGTTAACATTGTCTTCTTTTGTTTAAATCAATATATGTTCGGATGGTCTAATGGTCTAGTCGAAGAGGCAAGTCAGAAGAAAATTGTGTGACAATCTGAAAATTTCAATATATATATATCTACATGATATTTGTTTCTTTCATAACTTGCTAATATTGTAGTTCTTGTTGAACATTTTTCAACAAAACTTGGAAGTATATACATATATAAACATATATCATACACAATACCATGAAGAGGCCGTTACAAGACACCTATCTTGCCACCCAAGGGAAATAGCATTGTCTTCATCTCTTTCAAAAACATTAAACCCACTATTCTCTCCATCAAATTGAATTGGAGAACAATGGCTCCTTATTTTCAAAAGAAGCTTTGCTTGCATTAAGCACTTTGAACTTAGCTTAGCCCCTTCAAATCCACTACCCTCCATTTTTCCCTTCCATGTCTCCATGCTCTCATACTTTGGACAATTCATTTCATCTTTGTCATAATTCATGATTTTCTTTATCTCCTTGCCCAAATGATTCTTTTCGATACTCAACCTCTCCGTGCTATCAAGTGGGAGACAATCGTCCAAAGAATCAAATGTGGCCGCGAAATAATGCAAAGACTCGATGAATCTCGACAAGAAGTTTCGAGTGCATCGGCTTCCTTCTTGTTCCACAAGCACCACAATGGAGGGCTTGAGTGAATGCACATATTTTAATGTCTCAAACACCTCCAAAGGACTACTCAAAGTATTTAGATAGAAAACCAAATTTACCACAATTATTTCGTTCTTCTTTCTCCTTAGGTTTATGAGCTTCGACCCTCGTAAAAGCCCTTGGAATTCGAACTCGAAGTTTTTGAATCCCTTGGCGAAGCTCACGAGCCTGGCTTCTGTCTCTTGCAATTCTACTAGGTTTTTTCCATATCCCGTTATTCGGAGGGAGATGCGCGCCCCACAAGTAGCCTTATCGGCGAGAGATTGTATAAGAGAAGGCCATTGAAAGCCATAAGAGACGTCAAAATCTATCACATGAAGTGCCTTGTTTCTACTGTTCTCTTCTTCATCCAATTCGTACTTCTCCATTATGGCTTGGTTGACCGTGAAATGAGCGAATTGGTAATAAGGAGAGACCTTATAGAACTCTGTAAAGGCGAAGAACTCTTCTTCAGGACTCGGTTGCTTTGTGATCATGTCGTAGAAGGGAGATTCGTGAGTGAGGAGCCTAGCCACTAGCCCATCGGCAAAATAGGCTGCTACCCTCTGCACTGAGTCGCCAGTTAAAGAAGCATTTTGGAACAACTCAGAGAGGGTTTCTATAGCCGAGTCGGACTTGTTCTCGTCGAGTGAGGTGGCCGAGATGAGGAGTAAATGGATTAAGTGCATGCCCTTTCCATCTTCATGGACCACTCCTTTTCTTTTGTGGTCTAGTTTTAGCATTTGTTCTCTCATTTGGAGGAGTTCAAGTATCTTGCTTTCACATCCTCCTTTGGAGTAGTTGAATGAATTGAAAGCTTCTTTTCTCTTCCTTTTGAGCTTTCTATCAAAGGTAGAATTTGTAACAATGGATAGCCTAAGGCACAAGAACTCCTCCTCCTCCTCCATAAGTTCCATATTGAGAGAGAGAGAGAGAGAGAGAGAGAGAGAGAGAGAGAGAGAGAGAGAGAGACGAAGTGCAAGTAGGAAAAGGAGACTAGGGTTAGTTGGCTTTTAAAGGGAAAAGTCGAATAGGAATAACTCAAGAAGAATCTTTTGTCTTTGCATGGGACTAGCACCAAAAGCAAGAAATAGAAATATACATATATGTATGTATATATATATATAGAGATGTATACGTTTATATACAAACATGTGTGGGTGTGCAAACGCATGCCGACAAGTGCTTGACAAATGATAATTAAGAAGTTCATAAAAAAAATTAATTTTAAGAAATAAAATGATGTTACAATTGCCGGATAAAATTGATCGTTCAACAATTAAAATATTAATTTCAACTATATATTAAAATGAGGGTTCTAGGTCTTGACTATTTAAATACATTTTGAGATGTAATGTATTATAAACTATTTATATATTTAGCATTAATTTTTGAGTGTTATATGTATACGTATAGTAGTATGTGTTTGTACATTTATATGTATGGAGTATCATATATATACTCAAACGATATTAATGAGGTGTAAGAAGCATCTTTTGGATGCTCAAATTAAAAGCAATGTTGAAGGTCAAGAAAAATATTAGATTTCTTCTTCCAATATTTTAGAGACTAAAGCAAGAAGTTAGTTTTGTTTGTTGTGGTGAATTATGGTGGTTAAGAAGGAGGAATCAAAAGATGCCATATGTAGAAAGACAAATTAATAAAGAAAGGGAATCTTGTAAACCTCACTAAAGACTTGTCCTAACTTACACACAATTTAATTCCTTCTAGATGCATATAATTTGCTTCAATCCCTACACCATAAACCTAGCTTTTCTTTTACAAGTATATATATATATTCTCACTCCTAAAATGTTTCGCAAGTCCAAAGTCAAACTTTATAATCTTTTTACATACACTAACTTCAATTTACTTAATAGTCTCAATTTACTTAATGGTCTTGGAGACTATTAAACTCATGTATAAAATTAGAAGTTTTGTAAACCAATATGTTATGTTGTGCGCTGGTCTACTCTATCGGTTGTAAATTGGTTTTGAGTAGCGGACCTGCAATCTCCCACTAGTTTACGCACAAGATAATGATATTGTACCTAATTTATCTAGGCACATGTATTATTCCCAACTTAAATACCTTTAGACTATAAGTCTAAGGTTCCCTCTCCCAAAAGGTCTATTAATTACTATGGTGGTGACACTATCATATTTATCAACCCTTGTTGAGTAAAACAAGTTTTCCATGCGGGATCAATAGTTTTGAACCAACCATTCTCAATACAATGAATATGCCAAAACTCTAGTACAGGTATGATTACGTATAATGGCATGTTCTTAATTAGACGTACCGATCAATTCAAAAACTTTGAACTACAAGCACACGTGACCCTAATCTTGTTTAAGCAAACACATTTTGTATGGTAAGTTTTTTTGTGCGCCCAATACTACTTTCAAGGATTCATTTAATATTTTTCGAGTATTGTGTGCAAAGGCAGATTCAGGAATTTAACCGGGGACCAGCTTAAGAATTTTTTAAAATTCTTTTTTGCATATACTAAAAGAAATATAAGTGAAAATCATACATTTAGTGGAATAATTTCTACATATATTTGTATTAGAAAAACTTCAACCAAGCCTGAGTTATTCTCTTGGTTTATCAAAATTTAGGGATATGAATTCCCATTGGTTTGTATATGAATAGTCTTTTATCCTATATGACAAGGCATTCTAGACAAATTGTTTTTCTCGGATTGGCACACATAAAAGTTCATAAAAAATTAAAAACATTGTCTCTAATGACATTATTTAAGTCACATTCTCCCTGCTCTTTATTGAATTTTATTTAAATTTTTTTTTATAACAAGGGTGGATAATTCTTTACAAATTTTCAGGAGCGCTTTTTTAAGAACACAAATTTCACGGACAAAAATGATATTTGTACAATGTGAAAAAATTAAAAATATGCACAAAACTTTGACCACCAGCAGGACACTTCACACTTAAAAAAAATTCGTTGGATTTTATATAGATAATTTGATAGTATGCATCGCATATATGAAAAAATCAATAAAATCTGAGTAAGGCAGTACCAACAACTCCTCTCCCCCCCCCCCCCCCCCCCCCCCCCCCCCCCCCCCCACCCCCCCCCCCCCCCCCCCCCCCCCCCCCCCCCCCCCCCCCCCCCCCCCGGGCCTAGTGTAAATCCGCCTCTGACTCTATGTCGTGTCCACGAATTTTCGTATGTTGTCTTTTGAGTTGAAGCAAAATGTATTTTTTATTCGCTCTCCACTTGATACTATAATATTAGGTAGTATTTTTTCAACATTGATGACTTTCATGCAAAACAAAACCGACACACAAAAACAATGGTATTTTTGACCAGACAAAATGTTTCGATAGTAACAACATTTGTTTTCTTACATATTTTAATATGCAGGATTATTCATGCATGGGTTTAATTTGCGTTTAATTACTCATTAGATATTAGTATTGTTTTGAACAATCTTACACTATTGCATAAGAAACGTACATATATTCTTGTTTTTTTTTGTTCTAAAAAAAAGGGTAGGTCGATCTAGGTATATATTGCTTTCTTAATTTAACTACATAATATAGAAAACCTCTCTCCTTTTAATCCCTGGCGAGATTTAAATCTGGCATCTCTCAAATTCAACTAGACGCATTTACCAACTAGACTAACCCACTAGTTTATAAATGGTAAGACTCGAAACTCCAAATTCGAACAGGGTCTTGTACTGCTCGGACCAACTCACACGCAATTATTAGAATTCTTTTCCTTTTTTTTTTCTTTTGAAACGTTGGCGAACAGAAGAGGGGAAAAAATTAAAAGAAAACTTTTTATATTTTGTCTGTCATGAATTAAGAGCTATATATATAGTATATATTGGTTTTCACAATTTTTATAGATATAAGCACTGGTATCACCTAATCCATAGTTGATCGTGAACAAATTATATTTAGTACCGTAATATTTGATACATTGGTTGTACAAAAAAATATTATTGACTCCTAATTTGAGATTAAAGAAGGATATATTGTGCATTTGAAGCATGTCGTTGCTAGATTGTGTGGGTCAAGTTTTGGTGAATTCGGTAGCTAGGTTTAGATTCTATTATAGGGTACATGTTATCATTTTCCATATATATATATAGATAGATAATTATACTGCTATAAATATATTTTACAAAGGCTCGAAATAAAAAAAATAAAAATTGGCCCGAGGTTCCAAAATAATTTGATTGTTGCAAAATTTCATCGGCAGCCACATAGGTTACACCTCCCATTATCTATTTGTTTTTGTTATACACATATAGGCTCCTCTCCAATTGACTGTTAATTTCTATGTTGAACACTTGTAATGGAATTAATCTAGCACTTAATATAGTTATGTCGATGAATCAAATGTTATCAACCTTTCATCAATTTTGTTCCAGTGGAGAAACTTATGTCCTCTATTTTGTAGCTTGGAAATTTATGGGGTCGGCCTTAAGAATGAGCAGAGTGGATCACCATTTTGAGAGTTTTCTACAGCAAAAGTTTTTATAGCTTATAAAGGATGCAATACTTTAAGGTTTTGTTTGACACGCATGATAAGATGTCCAAATAGGAAAAAAATTATCATATCCCATATTTAGTGTTTGTTAGGATTGGACTTCAACCGATCCAAAAAAAAAACAAAGAAGTGTTGGTTAGGATTTAATATATATTGGGTGGATTATATATCTTGTGGATGCCTTTTTATCCCACTAAGAAGGATTAAGAAATTTCATCTAGGAGGTGGGATTATTTTATCTTGTGCGGATAGGATTAAATAATCCAATTCTAACGTTCTTATCCGACGCGTCACACTTTGTAAACACTACATTAAGTAGAACGAGGGTCCAAAAAATATGTGTTATATGTTAAAAGTGCCCGGATTCAATTTTAATTTATACATGATCCCTATTAATCTCTGGAGGGATGCTAAAAATTCATTAGTTTTCATCGCCCAAAGGGTGCAACTTAGATACTCCATTGAGAATATTTAGACAAAATTTTCACGAATATTGATCACTAACTCCAAAGAATATATACACACACATATATATATATATAATATATGAATGTAATTCTATATTAACTAAGGCACCACCCACGTAGGTTAATTACATCCCACTGACTACATATCAATTTGTCTTTGTTATACATCGATGCTTTAGTCAGTTGGGTGCATTTTTGTAGGTTCAAATTGTGAACGAAAATATATATAATTATATATATTACACATAGTTACCACTTACCAGGAGATAGTGACTATAAAGGCTCTCCAAGTTAATTTAGCTAGGGGAAATGTAACTATGCATGTTTCGTCGTCGATGAATCAAATGACGCACTTAAATTTGTTGATGAATCCAAATATTATATATATGTATAACATTTCTGGTACGGATCGGGAATTTAGCGGCGTTTTTTTCATCACCAAAATATTAGGAAAATATTTTTAATTAGTTACAAAAAAGCGTCATTAAAAGTCCCGTTTCATACGAAAATTTTGTGTGTATATATATGCATGTATATCTTCATTTCAAAATTTCATTTATTAATTTATTTTACTATGTAAATAATTTTTAATACTATATATATGTGAAAAGAAATTGGAAAAATTGAGTTGGTGGTTGAGGCCCGCCTCTCATGAAACTACACTGCCTCCATCCATATGTCTAGATGCGCTTAAGAAGACCTGTATATAAAGTTTGTCTCTTGTACATATCCTCCGTTTACGGATTAAACCTTCAACAACAGTTTTTCGTTGTTAAATTAAAGATGGACACACACACACACACACATATATAAGGACATAGTCAATGTAGGCTTAATGGGGGCTCAAGCCCCTACTCAACCTTTTCAATTTTTTCTCATATATATGCACTAGCCAATGCCCGTACCTACGGCACGATTCAATTGTGCCTATATATAATTGGTCACACTATTTAAAATTATATTTATTACTACTTTTTTTTTATATCTATAACTACTCATAATTTCTTTTTTCTCATAGTGAGAGTTCTTATTCCAATTTTACTATTTTTTAGAAAAATTAATGTTAACATTATCCTAAAAAAGTAGTAATATATTCTTAATTTGAAAATAAGAGGAATTAAATTTTCCCCTCTGGCACTAATTTTAATTTTTAATCTTAACCAAAATTTAAAAATATAATTAAATGCCTATTATTGATAAAGTAAATTAAGTCTGCCGATAATTAGTGATGGAAAATGGTATAATTCGACTGATTTTCAACTAATCAAACCCCAATATAGGCCGGATTCTTTTTTTTTTTTTTTATAATTCGAAAAAGTATGGGCTTAAATGGTTTAAGTTCGAGTTTATGTAAATTCTGTGAATTTGTCTCAACATTACTGAAATATAACATTTTTTCTTTCAAATACCCTTATGATACAATTTAATTACAATTGGCAAGGAGGGGAAGAGTGAATTGAGTTTTATACATATAGAATAGTAAACAATGTAGATTTTAATTTTTCTTTTCTAAACTCAGCTTTGACACGTTTTTTGGACATCGCCATGGGGATCTTCGAGACCCAAAAAAGATGGTTATCCTTCACCGAATATATGGGGTTGTTTGAGTTCAACATGCTACATTTACATGTATCTAAAATAGACATAACATAAATCGTATTTATATTTCAAACGTACTCATGCTTATCACAATTAAAAAAATACGGGGCCTTAAGATCATGGTTGGTCAAAAACTTGTTTTAATTTGATGTATATTTGGTTATCCTAAATCCTAATTACTATTGCTAAGGTAGTTTTATTTGTTATCGAATCAAATTTATAGGTTTTTTTAAACTAACTAAATTTATAGTTCATTAATTATACTTAAGTATGATAAATTTCTTTAATAGATCCTTTTTGCTTTCACAATAATATTAATCTATTTTTGTATATAGAATTTGTGAACTTTAAAAAACAAAATCATAAATAAATCAATGTCCTTAGAAAAATGAACTTTAAGTATTGTTAAATTAAAATTTATTATATTTTGAAGTTTTTTAAAAAAATGTTGGAGAGAGAAACCTGACGTGACATTGCAAATAAGATGTGAATATGCACTACTATTATTAGACATATTATTTTATAAATAATCTATATGTTAACTAATATGGGGACGTTAAAAATATAGAAAAACTATAATTTATAATTAAATAAAATGGGAATATATAGTAATACTGAAGATGGTATTATATAAATAATTTATATGTTAAATAATCTGAGACATATCGGAGCTATAGAAAAACTCTAATTTACAAATAAATATTTAATTGCTATAGAGATATAATTAGAATTTTTATAAGTATTAAACTCCTTAATAAAGTTAATTGACTAAATACTTATTACTATCATCAATATTACCAACATGACATGATAATCCTAAAACGTTGGATCAAACGATAAATATCCATACTAAATTTGAGTCACCAGTTAGGAGACTAAACATAAAGAGTTATGATATATTATGACTGATCTGATTTATTAATAGATATATGTCCATGCCTTCGGCAAGAACAAAATTAATTAAGTTTACTTTGGAAAGAATTACATGTGTAGCAATGATTAGTGGTCGTGCTTGGGGCGAGTTGTGCAAAATTCAACTTCGACCCGTTTAAAAATAAAATGAAGCCGATCTCAATCTAAGACTGCAAAGAATTTAATTATGAAAGTTCGAAGACATTACATTTATGTATTGTCAAACCTACCGATCCTTAACACACGTGTACTATTAAGGTATTTAAAGAAAAAATTCTTATATATGGGTTGGTTTGAGTTCAACGGGATAAATTTACATGAACCCAAGTTGGACAAACCCAAATCGTATTTGTATTTAGAATGTATCCATGCGTACCACAATGCCCTTAGGGTAATATTTGATTAAAAACTCGTTGGACTAGATATTTTTTTTATCCTAAATCCTAATTGCTATTACCAAAGTAGGGCTTTTTTTTTTTCAAACTAAATTTATAGCTTTTCTTAAGGCAATCAAATTTAGAGTTCATTAATTATTCTTAAGGATAACATAATCCTTTTCTCTTTCACAATAAAATTAATATATTTTTGTATATATTGTTTGTAAATTAAAAAAAAATAACTAAATTAATTTCAATAGAAAAGTGAACTTTCAAGATATATTATTAAATTATATACTCTATATACCCTCCTTTTAATGCCTCAACTTTAACATCCGAAACCTAAAAAGTTTGAGTTTTATTCATAAATTTATGTCTCATTTTTGCGTTATTCAAGACTTTTTTTTAAGAGGAAAAATGAATTTACCATCATATCTTAACTGCTTTTTAGCAAACAAAGGATAACTTAAAATTCTTTTATAATTTGTTTTTTAATTGATAATTCAAAAGGAGCCATAATAATCCCATATTAAATTTAAATAACCCTTTAAATTCTAATAGATATTTAGTTATTCATAAATTAAAATTACCACCAATCATGCAACGATTTTGGGACATAATATATGATTACATTTCTACATCAAGATATTTTATAAAAATGCCACAACCTTGACCAATTAAATCCCATTTTCAAATTTAAATATAACATAAATCTTATTGATTACCTTGCTATATCATAAAAAAAATATAAAATAAAAAACCTGAATTAGATGTTGCAAGTTCAAGTTTTTCCGAAACAACAATATTTTACTCTACTCCCTTAAAAAAATCAAAATTAATTGCATTCATCTGATGGTTAACTACTTTACTTCATAAGTTGCATGTCTTTCATCTGATGGTTAACTGCTTTTGGATTTTTAGAAGGAATAATAATATGTGTATAAAAAAATCTTACACATGCTAGGGCATAAGTTAGAAAAAAAGAAAAGAAAAGAAAGAGGTACTTTAAAAGTAAAAAATCTTACACATATTTTATTTACTTATATTCAAATAAGAGAAAGATAGAAAAAATTGCATGATTGGAGCGGAATATCCTTTAACATAAAAGTTTGTATAGTGCATTTCTAATTAAGTACGTATGAACTATTTTAGTAGTATGGATTATCAAAAGAAAAAAAAGATAAATATTGTTTAGTGGTTATACTTTTGTTAACTGATAAGATTTTTATTTTGGATAATTTGCATATTGTGTTTTTAGATGATCTCTAAGGATAGTGTATAATAATGTGTAAATCCTACCTATCAATGTATTTTTACACAAAAAATGAAAGTCTAATCAAACAATATGCTATAATAGTACCTTTAAACAATAACAATGCAAGTTAGACATAATTGAAAATATATGGTTAAAAATGAAAAGGTACTAGCATTTGCAATTCAAATGAATACTCTAACAGTACTCCAAAATATCTCCACATTGCATAAAAAATATATATAAGAAAATGCATATAAAATGTTACTAAATATAGTTTTAGAGTTGTATTCATTTAGAATGCTAATAGTATCACCAAACGGTAATTAAGAAAAACTAATTGAACATTTGACAAAACCCTATTTCTCTTTATGTTTTCCTCTACATATACATATATAGCATTACAACAAACCTGTTGTTTAATTAGTGACAAAGAAACATTTCCTCACAGTGTACAAATTTAACGATGAACTGTTTTTTTACGAAACACATTTTCATTACAAACTGTGCTCCTTGACAAAAAATTGCGGTTTCGTTGCATAATGCATGCTTTTAGAGATGAAACTTGGAGCTCGTCACTAAAGGCTATTTCATAAATGTGGCGGATATTATAAAACTTTGTTGCTCAATTGAATGGAAGATTAATAAATGAATATTCATGAATGATAACACGGTTACATGTATACATAAATAGAAAAAGAAATTATTATATAAGATAAATAATCAGATTATTAAGAAATAATTTCTAAATACTAAAAATCGCGGATGATAGAATATCAAACACATATCTTTGCTAGATTTATTATTGTTCTTCCTCTATTGTTTATATGCCCCACTCAAAATAATACCTAATTAACTACGCCCATATATATATATAGAAAGAGTACTTGTGGACTAAGTCGAGCATCTTGTGATGAGGACTAATTCAGACCATTGACTAAGACCTCACTATGAACAAGAGAATTAATGCTTTAAAGTTCACATGAGATATATATATATATAGATCCTTTTCAATGTCTAACTTGTTTAGTTACAAAAAATGTTGGTCATAGCATAAGAATATATATAATCGGTCATGCCACTAGCTAATTAATTCAATTCAAATATTCAATGTACATTACGCCCGAAAGCTTGTAATTTGTTGGTTTTCAAACCTACTAAGATTCCTTTTGATTAGAATATGTAAGCAAAAAGCAAGACGTTTATTATCATATATTATTTCCAAGATTGGTGTTCATACAAAAGGTTGCTCGTATACATACTAACCCTAAAGCGAACCATTGGTTTTCTGACTGGATTTTTAAGAACAGTTTTTATTGCCAATACATTAAGTATTATGTACAGCGGTATTGGTGACAATAAACTGTTGTTAATTAGTAATAGTATCATCCACTAACGTATTACATATGTTTGCTTTGGAGATGGCCTAATATATATATATATATAGTTTAAAAGTGGATCAGGTCGTATAGACCAAAGTTTTTGTGACGGTTTTTCGTCGCTAAAAACATCTTCCCAATGTTTTAGCTACGAAAAACCGTCCCTAAAAAGCCCAATTTGTACGGACTAGTTCATACCAGAAATGCACTCTATATATATAGATAATATATTTTTATGTATTTTATGTATATATATACAAGAAAATGCACTTGTAATGGAATTGTCCTACTTTAATTAAGAGTAATAAGGATCATCCATTCCAAAGGGTAAACATATGAATTTTTTAATGAAATTAACTTTGTGGAGATTATCTGTATAATGACTATATCTTTTTCACCAAATTTCATAAATATATATATATATATATAAAAGATACTCATTTTAGAAGTCGGTAATACATACATACATAGAAAATTTCAATGGATAAAAATAAGCACATACATCATATTTTCATTACACCCACTTTTGTTTTTAATTTTTTGATGAAATTTTGAAGGTATGATCTAGTTATTATAGAAATCATATCCACCAAGTTTAATGAAAAAATTCATATGTTTACCCTTCGAAATGGATGGTCCTTATTGTTCTTAAAGTAGGGGGATTTCCTTACCCGAGCATTTTCAGTTTGGGTTTTTTATGTTATTATTCCATTGTTCTTAAAGGTCCGTGCATCACTAAAATTTTGGTTGACATATATATATATATATAGGATACACTTTTTAGTGACAAAACATTGAATTTTGTCAATAATCCCTTGGCTGTCACAACTTTTTTGATGTATTCTAGTTTCATCACCAAAGAAATACAGTAGGTGATGAAACACAAATTTGCTTCACTAGGAGTACATTATATTGAAAAAATGTGTTTCATTACATATTTTATCGCTAAAGGTGCACATTTTGTATGTGACAAACATATTTTCATCACAAGTATTAATTGCATCACTATAATTGAACAGTTTGTTATAGTTAAACTAAGACTTGTGGTACATCATATCTTGGAGTACCTTAATTTGGACGGGGTAATGTTAATATTACAAAAATATGCATAAAAAGTATATACAAAAGGAGGTGGCACATAGGGGAGAGTAGGGTCCATTTGCACTCTTTATCTTAATTATGTGAGGTAATACCTCATTTTGTGCACAAGCTTGTATGCACATTTTTTGAGAGTCCACCATTACTCGTTTGAACTATGACGTCACTATTATTGCGTCTGACTAAACATACCAATAGTCACTAGATTCATATGAGCTACGTACTGAGGAGTAAGCAATGATCTTCTTAAGATCGATCTGTCTTAAAGTGGTCGAGGGTACGCAGTTTAGAAGAGGTATATAGATTGCTTCTACAACAAAATAACTCTTCCTGAAAATTTGACGCTGAAATTGTGTTTTTCATCACAAATCACATTAGTGACAAATGATTTCATCACAACATGCATGCTCACTAAAATTGCAATACCAAAAATTTTAGTAACAAAAAATGATTCTTGCCACAAAATGTTTTGGTTAATTAAGGTCCTTGGTATCACTAAATTTTTGGGCCACAATAAGAAAACACCTTTGAGTAACAAAACCTTAAGTTTTGTATTTAATCTCTTGACAATTTCAAAATAAGTACATTATGTGACGAAAATGTGTTTCGTCACAAATATTTTATTGCTAAAGGTAGATTAATTCTATGACAAAATTTCATTCTCAGCACTAGTTGAATAGTATGTTAATTAATTCAAATAATACCGGTTGGTCCATTTTAGAACCACCATGTATCTATACTATTAATTAATCACATTGGAGATTTTTTAGTGTCCCTAATAAATTGATAAAATACCCTTCATATGCAAGCAAATAAATAAAAGCATCTCTTTATCACTTGAGCTAGCAAAAACAATTACATATTATAAAATATCTTTTAAAAATAATATTGTAGACACATCGTGCGCGTCTACTCCAGATTTTAATATGTATGTATGTACGTACGTATTGTACATACATTGAGTACGCAAGGGCTCTAAAGAAATCAGTGTTAGAAAACCTTAGGCAGTTAATTAGCAAGTAACACATAGGTGACATCTTCTTAACTGTCATTGTCTTAATTTGTTTCAAGTGATTGAATTGACTGTTTTTAGGCATCAATTTTTTTATGGAATCTAATTAAGAACTTTTTTTATGGGATATAACGGATCACTATTCTTTTTAATTACAAAACTATGTTGATGAATCCAATGATTCACTTTGTGGAGGAATATTACTATGTAATATTGTGCAAGTATCTTGTACTCTTATAAAACTATTGCTTTCACATATGTGCCTACATAAATAGACATTAGAATCCTAACAATAAGCCATGATGTATACAATAAAGGTAAGACGGGTTTTAACCATCAGCGAAAGTATGCCATATTTTTGAAAGTATGTCAATTTTTTCAATATTTTTTGATGAAATTTTATACATCAAATTAAGCGAATATCACACGCATCGTACGTGTGAGTAGTCTAGCTAATAATTAATAAAGGGAAACTTATATGTATTTTTAGGGAATATTATGATTCCTCACAGTTTACCAAAGAATGCTTTGAAGTTTACAGTACACTTATATTCCAAGTATTTTTGGAAGTCTAATTAGCATAAGAATAATCGATTATTCTTGCTAGCTATTCACCCCCAAAATTGTAGTGTGATTCTTCTAGCTGTTAAACTTAATAATATTCTTGTTGACTACTATGATGTACGTAGAAATTTGACTCTCCTTCCTACTTAGAAGATATTTAGTACACCTGGTGTATCGGTGAATATAAATGATGCGAAAATAGGGGGGTGGGAGGGAAGTCATGCATGCATGTACTATAATACAACGTACATACTCCTCATTTACTGATAAAATATTTGAGATCAAAACAAACTTTAGCCACTGAATCTGCACCTTTAACAATGAAATAATTGCGACCGAATACATTTTTATCAAAAATATACTCTCAGCGCAGCTATATTATTTTGATGGAATCTAATTAAAGACCTTTTTTTATGGGATATAACGGATCACTATTCTTTCTTACAAAACTATGTGGATGAATCCAATGACCCACTTTGTTGAGGAATATTGCCATGTAATATTGACCAAGTCTTTTGCACTCTTACGAAACTATTTGCTTTTTCTTATGCGGCTACATAGACATTCAATTCCAATAATAAGTTATAATAAACTAACATGTATTTCTAGGGAATATTGTGATACCTTGCTGTTTAATTACTAGAGAATACTTTGAAGTTTACAGTTCACATTTAGATTCCTACTTTTTTTAAAAGTCTATTTTGCATAAGAATAATCGACTATTCTTTCTACCTATTTACACCCAATATTGTAGTGTGATGCTTCTACTAAACTTAACTAACAAGATTCTTGTTCACTACTATATATATATATATCTAAGTATGTAATCGGAGTTGGACTCTCCTTATTTATAAGAAGATATTGGGTATCTCGATATATCTGGTGTATCGGTACATAGAGTAAAATTTTTATTAATGATGAAATACTAGTGACAAAAACACATTTTAGTAAAAAAAAAATGTTCACCTTTAGCGATGAAATATTTGTGGTGAAATATGTTTTTGTTACATGACATGACATGACAAAAAAAATTGCATGACATTGTAAATACCCAAATACAAGGGATTGTGTAAGTAATATAAACACAAATAAGTCGTGGTATCGAATTTATAGGGAATGAAACAATGCTTAAGGCTAATGCAAATTAAAAACTGAAAAAGGAGTCGGGGCGCGAGCGGAAGCAAATTTAAACTAATTAACTCTAGGTTTGTTATAGACGAATGTATTTTCAAAAATCAATTTTAATCGAATCAAAAAATAAACCCTAAAAGTCTATGGATTTTAATTTTGGAAAACCTCTCTAATCTTTTATAATATGCAACAATTAATAAAGTAATTAAACAGATAAGCAAACACCAGAATTAATTAGGTATTCCTGTAGTGCACGAATAATCCTCAACAATCCACTATATGCACAAAGGTTTACAGACTCGATTAACTTAAACTGTACAGACTTACAAAACTTGAACCGCACAAGCCGCTCGCAAAAATCTCCACCTTCTGCATGTACAGTCCTCCTATCTGAATCGCATGAACAGGTTCACAACGAATCACTCGACACGGTATCACACCGTTCTTTAACTCCATTTGCGAATCACACGCACTTTGTGATATGATTTGTTCTTTATAAAAAGAGCACTTGCTTTGGTATGAATAAAAAGCCCTAAGGTGATTTTTTGTTTTGAGGTTTTAATCTCTTTCTAAGGTGTAAAAAACTCTCTCAAAACATATGTAAACGTGTGTCAAAGTCCTTTACCCTATGTGTCTATTTATATAAAAATATAGAGACTAACTTACTTTAGGAAATGGTTAAAATTAAATAAAATTAAATTTTTTGTGATAAAAAATAAGCTACCCAGTTTTAAAGCCTGATCGGTAGCCATAAAAAAATGGACTACTCCGAAATTACGGAAAGCAATTCCGAGCTCGAAAAGAGTCGAACCGGTACACATTATAAATGTGTGGACCGATCCACCCTTGAACTTGCTTTAATTCCTTTTTAAACCACCATCCAATAAGTGACATATGGCAATGTTCCTTGATTTAAAAGGGAACCAAAGTAAAAGGGAACCACACATTTAAAGTACACACTTTGGTTTTAAAAATCTGATATTTTAACTTTTTCAAATTTCCTCTATTCATTATTTTATTTAATTATTTAATTTAAATATTTTCTTTTGTAAAACCTTTATTCTTTTATTTTTATTTTTGTTTTTTCGCGTATTAATTTCGTCTAAGCTCCAATTCGATTCAAATTTTTAGGACAACTCTAGGAACATATTAAAAATATAATTCTAGAGTCTTCTCAAAATTTTGGTTCGCCGAAACCTTACGGATGCTGAAAAATACAAATAAAAATAGTAAAAAATAGTTCAAAAATTAATTTGACCCAAAAGGTTTTTCTGAAAATACCACTTAGGAAATTAAATTCAAATGCCAATACTTACCGTATCTTCCTTGATGTAATTCTTCAATGCATCTCTTTGGTAGCTTGGCTTGCTTGTAATTCTTCAGAAGTAAATTTCGACAACTCGAACAACTTACAAACAAACGTGTTTTTGTCGATGGAATAAAACTAACCAAAATATAGACTTTACAATCTCCCTCTTTGGCTATTCCAAGACAAAGCACATACAGCCTAACAGACTTAATGACTCGATCACTATAACGACATTATCCCATATGCAATTACAATAACTGAATCAATTCTCGCCTATTACAAAATAACTAAGGACGCAAGACATGCCAACACCTTGAATCTTTTAGTAGGTTGCTTCAAATTCATGCTTCTCATCATCCTGTACTTTAACCTAAAACACCAAAGCTCAAACAAACCTTTGAAAAGCATCTGGGATATGCGAGAGATAAATTAACAAAGAAATCAATTAAATCAAAATCTCCCTTAACCTAATAATTCCCTTTATAACTTCTTATCCCCCCTTTACCAATTCTTCTCCCCCTTTTTGTGAGGAATAGATAAATTAAGGTAAAACAATGAAATATGCAGGGAATTCAAATCTCTCCCCCTTGACTACTCCCCCTTTCTATGTACTTTCCCTGAAACTTATGAAAATTCCTCCCCAATGTTAAGAAAAGATAAGGAAATCATGGAAGGAATACTTGGAAAGTAGCAAAACGGGGAAACCAACTATCTCAAACTCTCAAAGAAAACTAGTTTGGAGATTCAAAGCAAAAAAATTTCAAACAAAAACAATTTAGCACAACTTAACATGCATAGCTATATACATTTATCAAATCCGAAAATTATCAATTAAAATCAAATACTTGTAATTTTCATTATATTGATACATATACCAACGGCTAAAGTATGATAATCAACTAGTAAGCATATATACGCCAAGCAACAAAGAGTATTCAAATATATCCCATTGTGCATGCAAATTGGATCATGCAAAGTGCAATTTGAATAAACATAGGTCTTGAATGATTCGTGCATCCATATGCGTGAAAATTTAGAAAGCCTCTAAGACATTAGATTTTTAACTTTTTCTCCCTCAGAAGCAATCTTTTTCTCTCAAACATGCATTTTTTTTTATTTAATTGATGATGTTTTTATGCAAGCAATCATTCAATTTTGATGGAGGCTTTCACCCCTAATGGAGGCCAACTATACACCATTTTGTGAGCTTTCGGTTTTTCTTCCACTATGGTAGCCCTTTTCTACCCCCTTTACATTTTTTCCTCACTTTGCTTATCTTTTAATTTTTCACTCAAAACTACATCATAAAAACTCACTGCATATAATCGCAACACTTAGACTACTTCTCTCCAAATAGTCCATATATGGGAACTTATGAATTTTCAATTTAAAGAACCATGTCTAACCTATATGATTATTCAAATATTTCAATGTAGGTTGTGCAGTGTAGTGTGCATGGTACAATAGTATACTCTTATGTGATTGAAATAACATACCACCGGTTTTAATCAATTAAGGTAATATAGTACATATATCTCAAATTAAGCATTTATATTACAAATCATGAGATATCCGGAATTGAAAAGTAACAATCACATTGCATGCAAGTTTTTAAGAAAATTTTGGATTTTAAACAGTTTAGAAAAGTTCACAACGAAAATCCAAATTTGTATAGAAATCGGGATCTAAGCAAGGAGTTAAAACAAGACCAATCCTATACGCAACTACCTAGCATAGCCAACCAACCGACCCCCGTATGCTAGGTGAACTCCTAATCAACTGAGTGGGTGAAACGGTCCCCTTAAGAACCCAAACTTGTGAAACCCTAGGAGTTCTAACCTTCTCATATCCCCTAAATTGCCTACTTTTAGGACCACCACCAAAACATAGAGCCTTAAGTTCATTATGATCCTAGTAAATTCAGAAACTAAAACTCTAATCCTGTCCTCATAATTGAAAGATATAATCTTTGGTTTTAGTTTAGATCTAGTAAAGATAAACATTGACAAATTCCTTAGAAACAAATTCCTCGCTCACCAACAAAACTCTCTTAAGTGACCCTTGTGATTGCAAAAATCACACCAAAAAGGTTGTGGTAATGTGTGCTTATAAGATTCAAACGGTATCATTTTTTGAACTTCCTCTTATGTATGAGAAACCTGCTTAGGAATTCTAGTGACCTGGATTTGCCTAATGGGTTTTCTCTTCACGAAATTATTTTATGTGTCTGGCTTGACAAAAGTTAGGTTTTCCTTGGAAACCTTTTCCTTGGAATTTGAACTAGTAGCAAACTTATCAAAATCTAACCCAATTTTGTCATTCGAGAAGCGAACAGGACCTGTAAGCATGTGAGTGAGTTTTTCAGACCTATTCTCAAGATCAACCTTGCCAAATTTAGCCTTATCAAGTTCTCTTTCGAGTTGAGTAACTTCAATTTTAAGGTTATCATTGTCTTTACCCAAAAAGATAAGGTTGTCTTTTAACTTCTCATTCTCATCAAGGAGAGACTTCTTATAAATTCAAATTCAGATACTTTGACCAAGAGTGCGTTTTTCTCATCATTCAATTGACCTATCAAACCTTCGCACTTTTGAATTTGTTCCATCTTTTCATCAAAAAATTTTAACTTTTTATTGAGATGGAATTCTCTTTTCTTAGCCTTAATCAATTCTTCACACAGTTGGTCATAGGCTGTTTGAAGATCAAGTTCTTCTTCAACTTCTTCATCAGAAGTATCGTCTGACTTGTGAGACAAGTTATAATTGATGGTCTCTTCTTCCTTAGAATTTAAAGACTCATGTGGCATACAACCAAGAACAAAAGCCACATATTCTTTCTCCTCATGGGATTGCAAATCATCCTCATCGTCACTAAGTGTAGTATGCATGGCACGATTAAACTGATTCGCTTTTCTAAACTTGTTAAATTTAGTCTCACATTCCCAAGCTTGATGGCCTTTTTCATGACATTCAAAACATTCATCGCTCTTAGCACCATTATTCCCAAACTGCTTTTGGAACCCTTGATTTCTCTGATTTGATGACCAATTAGTATTTTTATTTCCATTCGGCTTAAAAGAATTTTTGGATTTGTTCAACCGGAGGAGTTTTTTAAATTTTTTAGCAAATTTGGCCATCTCTTCTTCATCAAAATCAAGGTCCTCATCATCACCAAAATTTTAAAAAATTTCAGCTTTGAAGGTGATATTGTCTTTCTTTTGTGATAAGGATTTGGAAAGAGTCTTATCTTCAAAAGTTTAAAGAGATCCTAAGAGTTCATTCTCTTTTAAATTATTTAAATATTTACTCGTTTTTATAGCGGTAATTTTGGTAATGAATGGGTCTGGCAAAGATCATAAAATTTTCTTTACAATTCTATGTTCAGGAATTATTTTATTCAGATTGTAAAGAGAATTAACTATATCTTTGAGCCTGCTATAAAATTATGTGATGGTTTCACTGTCTTTCACTTGAATTGTTTCAAATTCTGAAGTTAAACGTTAAATTTAAAATTGTTGACAGTGTTTGTACCTTCATAAACCACCTCTAATATTTTCCACGCCTCTTTTGAAGTCTCACACATGGAAATTTTAAATTCATCCACCGTCACATGAATTTGGATTAAATTTAATCCTTTAGAATTCCATTTAGCCGATTCTAATTCATCAGCAGTCCACGATTCAATAAGTTTAATATCAATTTTAGGAACATTCTCAATCGTGGTACTTGTTGTGGGTGCTTTCCAACCATTCATTATTGCAAGCCATATGAAAACAAGCACAAAAACCAAGAAAAATATAATGCAAACCTAGATTAAGATCTAACCCTAGCAACTTAAGGTAACCTCCTCTAATACTAATTGAAAAAGGAGCTGGGGCGCGAGCGGAAGTGAATTTAAACTAATTAACCCTAGGTTTGTTATAGACGGATGTATTATCAAAAATTAATTTTAATCGAATCAAAAAATAAACCCTAAAAGTCTATATATTTTAATTCTGGAAAACCTGTTTACGCAATAATTAATAAAGTAATTAAACAGATAAGCAGACACCATAATTAACGAGGTATCCCTGCAGTGCAAGACTAATCCTCAACAATTCACTATATATGCACAAAGGTTTACAGACTCGATTAATCTCAAACCGTATAGACTTACGAAACTTAAATCGTACAAGCCGCCTGCAAAAGTCTCCACCTTCTGCGTGTACAATCCTCCTATTCGAATCGCACGAACAGGTTCACAACGAATCACTCACCACGGTATCACACCGTTCTTCAACTCCATTTACGAATCACACGCACTTTGGGATCTAATTTATTCTTTATAAAAAGAATGCTTACTTTGGAATTAATAAAAAACTGTAAGGTGATTTTATGTTTTGAGATTTTAATCTCACTCTAAAGTGTAAAAAACTCTCTCAAAACATATGTAAAAGTATGTGAAGATCCTTTACCCTATGGGTTTATTTATATAAAAATATAGAGACCAACTTACTTTAGGAAAGGGTTAAAATTAAATAAAATCTTAATTTTTGAGATAAAAAGTAAGCTGCTCAGTTTTAATGCTGGAACGGTACACATCAAAAAAACATAGACCGGTCCGAAATTATGAAAAGCAATTCTAAGCTCGAAAGCGCCGGACCGATACACATTATAAATGTGTGGACCGATCGATCCTTGAACTTGCTTTAATTCCTTTTTAAACCACCATCTAATGAGTGACACATGGCAATGTTCCTTGATTTAAAAAGAAACCAAAAATAAAAGGGAACCACAGATTTAAAAAAGTACACACACGTTGGTTTTGAAAATATGATACTTTGACTTTTTTAAATTTCCTTTATTCATTATTTTATTTAATTATTTAATTTAAATCTTTTCTTTTTTAAAACCTTTTTTCTTTTATTTATATTTTTGTTTTTTCGCGTATTAATTTCATCTGAGCTCCAATTCAACTCAAATTTTCGAGACGACTCTAGGAACATATTAGAAATATAATTCTAGAGTCTTCTCAAAAATTCGGTTCGCCAAAACCTTACGGATGTTGAAAAACACAAATAAAAATAGTTCAAAAATTAATTTGACACAAAAGTTTTTTCTTAAAATACCACCTAGGAAATTAAATTCAAATACCAATGCTTACCGTATCTTCCTTGATGTAATTCTAAAATGCATCTCTTTGGTAGCTTGGCTTGCTTGTAATTCTTCATAAGTAAATTTCGACAACTCGAACAACTTACAAGCAAACATGTTTTTGTCGATAGAATAAAAGCAACCAAAATATAAACTTTACAAAAATTACTAGTGAAAAATATGATTTATAATGTGCTTCGATAAATTCCTAAGAGCAACTAAATTAATTGAACTAAGTTAAGCCTATAAAACTATGCAAGTTTAAGTGATGCATAGGGGAATAGTGGAGTTATTATTAATTTATCATTTTAAAGTTTACCCGCTTTTGCACTTTTTGTTCATGAAATTCGTTTTGTTTATTTCCCATCCTTAATGTTTACTCCCATTTTTACCTTAGTCTAAAACAACACAAACAATTAGTGTAATACCCCATGTTCCGTTTTTCGTGTTGAGCTTCTCTTAAGCCTGGATATGGCTTAATCTCCGTTAGAGAGCGAGCATTGGGTTCTGAGCCTTTGTAGTTTACTTAATACTTCTATCATGTCTTGGTAGACATATTAAGTTTGAGGGAGCAATCGTTATGTTATTCGAGTAATTCGGGTTAAAACCGAGGCGATAATCGCGTATTTCAACCTTTCGTGATTCGTCAGTTTTTGGTCAACTTTGAGAGGTCATAACTTCTTCATCCGATGTCCAAAAGACTTTCTGTTTATGGCCACATCTTTATTTCTTTACCCTCTACAACTTTCGTGTTTGGGTGGAGTCCATATTTAGCCATTTCGAGATCCGTTTCGGGCTCAGAAAGTCATTTGCTGCTGCAGTGACTTCCATGATCGATCATGGTCCTCCAAAGGAGTTCCAGAAGGGTTCATGATCGATCATGGGGGAGGTTCACCTGAAAGTTGGTTTTGAGCATTTTTAGACATTATTTACGTCCCTTTTCACCCCAACTTCGACCCCGATACCTTCATATACCATTAGAGAGTCTAGAGAGCTCTAAAGAGAGAGAGACAAGAGATTTTACACATCTTTCATCCCTCATCCAAGATTTGAGCCCCAAATCACCTTCTCATTCACTATTCATCATCTTCTCCATAACCATTTGAACTCGAGCTAGGAGCTAGGGCTTGGCGATTAGACTTCTGCACATCATCATCTCACGGATTCGTCTTGTCTAAGGTGGGGACACTAGTACTAAAACTTGTTTTCCAATGTTTGATTGATGAATTAGAGATTTAAACTATAAATTGGAGGTTCTCATTACAACCATGGATTGTTTGCATTACATGGAGTTTGGGCTAGATAAATCTTAGAATAAGTGATAGATATTGATAGATTATCACTCCTACAACATGATTAATCATCTAGTTCCATGATTTAGCATGCGTACCTAGATATTCATGTGAAAACCACTTCGTAGTCATCCGTATGACTTATAAATTGGGGGTTTTGGGTTTTGTGCATATAAAGTGATTGATTAAGGACTATAGATGGTAGATATACGTAAATATGTCGTTAGTTAAGGATATTGAGTATTTCCCTTGAGATTTGCACCAAAAACCCTTAGAGGGGAACTGTACGTGATGACTTTCGAGTCTAAAACTTTATATATAACAGAGTAAAAATTGGTGATGATAATAAAACTTCAATACACCCTAGAAATGTTACTACTTTGGTTTAGTAGGTTATAGATGGTCGTGGCTCTAAGTACATGTAGTTGAATTTGCCATGGATATGCCGGGTGAGCTAGAATCATAATAACCAATACTTAGCTTGATAAGATGACGTGAGTATCATCACAAAACATATATAGCCTTAGTTTGATACATATAACACGTAATGAGATATATGACATTAATAATGAACTAGTTAGTTTTATAATGTGAATAATCACATGACGATAAACGTATGGAGTATACGAGCGATAAATACGCTTGTAGAAATGATTAACGGTGATGTTAATGTTGATAAATGGATAATGGGCTATTGTATGATTGTGTATTATATATATTGATTAAGCATATGTGTGATGTACGATTGATGATGATGATGATGATGATATTCATTGTGGAAAATGAATATATGTGATGTTTGTTACTGCAATCACACATATAGGCTAGATATGATTGACGGAGCATCGGGTAACTCCAGATGACTCGAAGACGGGCAGCTTATTGCCGTCCATGAGTGAAAATTCCTAAACCGTGTACGAAAAAAATAAAGTCGGTGACTCCGCCGGTGGTTGTGGTTGCCCACAAAGGAGAGCCCACTCTTTGTATTTTTCCTTCTCACAGGATTATGTGTTCTGGGTTCAATGAGTTTTCCCGGCAAGCGGAGTAGGTCCCGTGTGCCACTATTTACCCAATGGTGAGTTTTTCGAAAAGTAGTTGGGTTACTAATGGTCATCACCCTGCTAGAGTATCGCCTGGTGTAGTTCCTTTCAGAGTGTCGACGTGGTTTGTATGAGGTGTTCTCCTCGTTAACTATTTGGAGTGTTATTTTCGAGAAAATGTCTTAAGGGTTATCTTCGAATGACTTACCTGGAGAACCAAATCCCTGAACCACTCCACAATCGGAGGAGACATGGACAAAATCCTCGGAGCCTTCGGGATCTATTGCTTTGGGCACACTACAAGAAAAATAGGCTTATGTGACACCCGTAAGTCATCACAAAAATGGTCAATTTCATCACATTTGAATATATGTGATGAATTTTCGGTGTCACGGAAGGCATCACCTATAGTAAGTCACTAAATGTATTAAGTGACGAAAATTTTGAAGTGCCACGCATTCCTATGATATGTGACAACTACTTTGTCACTTATTAAGAGGACAAGATACCTATTTTGTTAACATTTGTGACAACATGTACCTCACTTTTTTACGTGAAATATGACGCTTTCTGCTGTCACACTATGTTCTTTTTTGTAACAAAATTTTCCTCATTTTATCCTTTTTATCGTGAAGACTTTTTTCTCACAAATATAAATTTTTGTGATGCTTTTGGCGCCACATACTGTCTTCATATTGTGACGACTTATTCCTCATATATGAGTATTATTTGTGATGATGAATTTCTCACAAATGCATTATTTTCGAGATGTCTTAGCGTCACATATTGTAAAGATCTGTGAGGTAATTTTTCTCACTTTTTACATCATTTATTCCTTGTTTTTTTATTAATATAATAAGAAAATACAATAATATATAGGAAAGATAACTTGATACATATTTATAGAATTACATATATTTGTATAAACCAAGAATATGTCCAAAATAGTTACATAACAAAAGATGCCAAAAATCATTCCAAAGTTAACCTAGTTCATGTTTAACATCAACTTTCCCTCAATACATGTCGAGGAACAAAAAATAAGTAAAATGCACCAAGTTCATTCATGTTCAAAATTAAACAAAAAAGACTATACTAGAGATATGATACGGATCGATGTGTTGTGGATGTGTATTACTTATGTTATAATTATTATTGTATCGTATCATATCTTGTATGGCATGGTTAACTATATGCTACCTTGGACGAGTGTACCTTTAGTAAGAACGATGGAGACACTATCATACATAACATAATATACTTAGGAAGGCGTTGGCCATTCATAATGTACTAATACATAAAGTGGAAAGTATTATTAACTAATGATCATAGAAACATGGTATACGAGCATGAGAACGTGGTTTGGTTGTGAGAACGAGCTAGTGGTAAAGCCTTATAGATGGCCAAGTATGGAACCCATAACGTACTATAATTAAAGAGAAAACAATGGATACTTGGCCAATAGTCACAACTTACATTTTAGGTACTGAATAGCATTGTATAGCATTGAGTTACACTTGAGAGTGAAACCACATAGTATGTCGAACCTTAAGAAGTTAGAGTTTGTGCTGAAGTAGCTTTATCTCCACGATTCCCTAGCAAGGCGAGAATTGACTTAGGGTATTCTATGGGAAGTCTAGGGACGGGATAGGTTTAGCAGATAATTAGCTTCCGATGACTAGGATAGGATTCCTAGTGGGGTACATGCACATGTGTGTGAGTTGCATTGCACAGCACAACTTTCAAAACTATTGTGTAGGTCGAAAAATACCCTAGAGGGGGGTGAATAGGGTTTTTAAAACTTAATGGGATTTTTAAAATCAATTTAAAAATGTTTGATGTCTATATCAATCAACCAAACAATGAACAAAGATAAATCCAATCACAAGATGCAAATACCACAAAGTAAAAGTTCAAAAGATAGAAAGATTAAACCAATCAAAGTCAAAGACTTTTTGTCCACACGGTTCGGCTTGATAGCCCCTACTCTGCGCTCGGTTAGTTCCCCGAGAAGTTTCACTAAAACCGATCTCCTTCCGGGTGAAGGACAAACCTTTACAAGTGTATCTTTCTCACACACTCTCACAAGTATTGAAATTCTCTCAATACTCACACAAGAAAAACTCTCTTGCTATCTTAAGAGATAAACCTCTCTTAATGTTTGAAAGAAATGATTTGGTGACTAACACCAATGTACAATAGCTCTATAGTGTATGAAGATTATAACTTAATCTCACACTAAGAGATATCAAATTTGATCAATAGAATATAGCTCAAAATAAAGATGATTGTTCAAAAGCAATGTTCTTGAATCTTTGAAAATGAGTGTAGATGAAGAGAATAGAGTAAGAATGATTCAAGTGAGTTTAAATAAGTCTTAGAAGGTGTATATATAGTCTAAGACATCATATGGCCGTTTGGAGGGAGTTGGTAAGAGTTTGGTGCCAAAAATGGTAAAAAATCAGAACTCCAACGGCTAGTTTCTGGGCCATCAGTCGAGTGAGCAGTGCTCCTTAGTCGACTGAGCAAGCCTCAGTCGACTGAGCCTCTCTGCTTAGTCGACTGATGGGCTCTGTCCATCAGGCCAAAAATCCAAATTTTGTACTTTTGTAATTTAGCTCTAAAGCCACTTTTAATGCTTGGAAAATGTAAAATATAGGTTCCTAAGACACCTATTTTTGTAAGAGCTTCAAATGAGATCATTTACAATTAAAAATGAATTAATTTCAAAAACGATTTTTCTTTAAAAGAGGGTTTTTGAAAGGATTTTAATTCAACCTTTGTTTTGATCAATCTTATGACAAAGAAGTATTCTATGAGCTATTATAATGATCAAACTGAAACCTTTACAAAAGGAAAATAAAGCACTCACTCACATAAACAATAAGGAGTCTTCGAGAGCTTTGTTTGTATTGCTTCGTTTCTTTTCTTCCTTGGCTTCATTGTTCTTCAAAGAGATCTCATGGAAGTTGTGTGAGGTGAGAGACATGGATTGCAATACTTTGTAGATGAATGACCTTGAATCCGGCTTTTCGGTTAAGTCCACATATGATCAATTTGTTGTGGCTATGACTTAAAACACCAACTAAGTTAAATTACACATGATTAACTTTATTGTTATTATCAAAACAAGATTAGTGACTTTCAAGTCAACAATCTCCCCCTTTTTGATGATGACAATAAATTAATATGTGTTTGCGATTAGGATCATTAGTTGAGTTTTCTAACGGGAAAACTCCCCCTCAAACTATGCATAAAAAAATATAATAAGCATGCATAACAACAATTCAAACCATTGCAAGATTATAATATAAACTTAAAACTTTAACTAAGTTCAAATAAAATACTAGAGTTAAACCATAAAAAAAAAACCAAACATAGTACTTAAGTTCATAGAGCAACCAATAATAAAACTTAGAAGTTTCATAGAAAAGCATAATAAGCATACTAGAGTGTGTACCAAACACTTATTATTTTCTCCCCCTTTGTCATGATCAAAAAGAGGAGAAGAGAAGGAGATCACTCGTCGGGACCTTCTTGTGGCCATTGACCCCATCCTTGATTCCCATTCCACGGGTTCCACGGAGGAAAGACATAGTCGGGGTGGTAGTGGAGGAATGCGGCTTCATGTGCTCGTTGCCTCTCCTCAATGCGGTTGAACCTATTATCCATGGTCACCGAGAGATGTTGAATGGCTTGCAAGATAGCTTCATTTGGATGTGGCGTGTGAATGGCTTGTTGAGAGCTAGTGGGAGCTTGAGTGGAAGGTCCTTGAGGTGGTATGTCTTGCTCCATGGGTTCGGTTTGAGCCAAGTTCTCATCATCATCACTATCACCATCCTCGTCAATGTCAAGAGGATCATTTGAAAGCCATTCTCCGTTCTTAATGTGATATCCCATTTGGCGAATAGTCTTAGTACTATAGGTCTCATCAGATGTAGGAACAATGATTTCCGTCTCATCTTCGAGGTGAATGTCATAGAATTGAAATAGTCGAGTGAGTGCCATAGCATAGACCAATCCTTGTTTCTTGCGATTGGTGATACCAAGAAGATGGTTGAACATGAGATCGGCAAAGTCGAGCTTGTGTCCCATAGCAATTGCCCATACCAAGAAAACGTCCAAGGCATTGAGGGAAGCCCTACTACCTCGTCTTGGAACAATGGAATACCCGATTATGGAATGGATAAGGCGGTTTTGCAAAGTAAGCATAGAGGCTTTGATTTCAAGTCCCGCACCACTGTTTTGATATCGATGGCGGCGCTTAAGAATGGTAGATAAAGCCGCGGATTTCTCAAAACCAAAGAGATTCCCAAAGTTTGACGGTACGTCCGTCACATTCTCGGTTGGAAAACCAAAAATTCGACTAAGATCCATCTTAGTGAAGCTAATCATTCATCCATTTATTCAAGTGTTAAGACGCAGTTTGTTCGGACGACCGGAATCAAGTGCCGGGTGATGAAGGTTAGCATAAAACAATCTAACTAGTCGGGGATAGACATTCTCACGAATTGTGAGGAAGTTAATAATCCCTTGTCTACAAAAAAGAGCAGTAATGTTAAGACCATATGAAGATAAAAGCTCTATGTTGAATTGTTTACCTTCAACAATAGTACGAATGGTATAGTCGGAGTTGAAATTGGCCTGAACTTCTTCGGAGATGAACAATAGTGGTAGTGGAACTTGTGTAGGAGCGGGCGAAGATGTACCCACTTGCGGTACAGACTTGCGAGGGCGACGGGAGCGAGGTGCTTGAGACATATCTAAAGAGATTGAGATAAGGAAATAGATTTAAGAAAAATTAGGGTTTTGAAAAGAAGTTTGAAATTTTTGGGTTTTAAACCTTGATTGGATAATGAAAAGAGTAGTAAATATGATATATAGATGAATTGAGATGGGTTGATAGAGGAAATTTGGTGTAAAGTAGTGTTTTGGTTGAAGAGAAATCAATGGAGGCTAGGGTTAGGGTTGAGAAGAAATAAGATGGGTTTGATGGATTTGATATGAAATATGTGTGATTTGTAAAAGATTTGATGTAGAATGGTGAAGATTTATGGTTTAGAATTAGTTTAGGTGATGATTCTAAAGATTTAGGAGGGTTTGTGAAGGTTTGTGCTGTGTATGGAGAATGGAGGCTCGAAAGTGATAGAGTGAGAAGTGAACAAAACAGGGGAAAAAGTGATAGCTCTCAGCCAAGCATCAGTCGACTGATGAAGGCCCTTCAGTCGACTGATGAAGGCTTAGTCGACTGAGTGTCATGCCTTAGTCGACTGAGTGAGTCTGTCCAACCCAGATTTGCTCAGTTTTGCTCCAAAAGGATTTTGCTTGGTATTCCATCATTGATTAGCATACTATAGCTGCAAAATTACTTGTTAATTGTCACAATAACATGTAAAATTAATTCAAGACAAATACAACACTAGAATTATAAAACAATATAGTACAATTAATGTAAAAGATGTGTGCTCAATAATAAGCACTTTTTATCCTTTTTATGAACTTTTTGGAATAAACTAGATGTCACAAGCTCTAGTCATACCGAGTTCACGTCGAATAGTGCAAAAGCGATCATCGAAAAGTGGTTTAGTGAAAATATCCGCAAATTGCGATTCGGTGCCAACGAATTCAATATCAACATCACCTTTTTGCACATGATCACGAATAAAATGATATCTTATCTCAATGTGCTTAGTACGTGAATGTTGTATAGGGTTCTTGGTCAAGCTAATAGCACTTGTGTTGTCACACTTAATGGGAATGTGGCTAAGACTTAATCCGAAGTCTTCTAGTTGTTGTTTAATGTATAAAGTTTGAGCACAACAACTTCCGGCCGCCACATATTCGGCTTCGGCCGTTGAAAGGGCCACCGAGTTTTGTTTCTTGCTTGACCAAGATACTAGTGCGTGTCCTAGGAAATGACAAGTGCCACTAGTGCTTTTCCTATCGATTTTGCAACCGGCAAAATCCGCATCGGAATAACTAATCAAGTCAAATGAGTTCTCTCTTAGGTACCACAAACCTAAGGAGCTAGTACCGGAAAGATAACGAAAAATTCGTTTTACGGCAAGTAAATGTGACTCTTTAGGATTCGCTTGGAATCGTGCACAAAGACATACACTAAACATAATATCCGGCCTAGAGGCCGTCAAATATAATAAACTACCGATCATACCTCGATATTTCTTGATGTCGACACTTTTACCTATTTCGTCTTTGTCAAGCTTCAAGGTAGAACTCATTGGAGTGCTCATTGATTTTGCACCTTCCATGTCGAATTTCTTCAAGAGCTCTTTCACGTACTTCTCTTGATTGATGAAGATACCTTCTTTGCATTGCTTCACTTGTAATCCAAGGAAGTAGTTCATTTCTCCTATCATGCTCATTTCGAATTCCTTTTGCATACATGTGGAAAAATCCTTACAAAGATTTTCGTTAGTAGAACCAAATATAATATCATCAACATAGATTTGTACAAGTAGCATGTCGTTGTCATGATTTTTGATAAATAAGGTAGTATCAATTTTACCTCTAACAAAACCATTGTTAATAAAAAATGAGCTAAGTCTATCATACCATACTCTAGGTGCTTGTTTTAAACCATATAATGCTTTCGATAACTTAAACACATAATCCAGATAAACATGATTTTCAAAACCGGGAGGTTGTTTCACATAAACTTCCTCTTCAATAAAACCATTTAAGAAAGCACTTTTCACATCCATTTGATATAATTTGAAATTCTTAAAACATGAATAAGCAAGTAGCATGCGAATAGCTTCTAGACGTGCAACGGGTGCATATGTTTCTTCATAATCAATGCCCTCCTCTTGATTGTATCCTTGGGCAACAAGTCTAGCTTTATTTCTAACGATTACACCGCTTTCATCCTTTTTGTTACGAAATACCCATTTAGTACCTATAATGGTTTGATCACTAGGTTTGGGAACAAGTGTCCACACTTTGTTTCTCTCAAATTGATTGAGCTCCTCTTGCATAGCCATCATCCAAGATTCATCTTGTTCGGCTTCAATAATATTTTTAGGCTCATATTGAGAAACAAATGCCACATTATTACATACATTTCTTAAGGAAGATCTAATCATAACTTTACTAGATGGCTCTCCAAGAATTTGATCAATAGGGTGGTTGGACACAAATTTCCAACTCCTAGGCAAATCATTCGAGTCTTGCTCGGTTTTGTTTTCTAACTCCTTAGGAGGAGCTTGAGCACTCGATGGTTCTTCCTTAGATGTATCATTAATTTGAATGTCCGAAATCTTTTGGATAATTTCAACATCATCATTGGAATGTACTTTGGGTGAGAAAGGATTTGACTCATCAAATACAACATGCATAGACTCTTGGACTACCAAACTTTTCTTGTTATAAACTCTATATGCTTTACTATTAGTGGCATACCCAAGAAAAATTCCTTCATCGGATTTAGCATCAAATTTACCCAAGTGATCACGATCATTCAAAATAAAACATTTGCAACCAAAAACCTTAAAATATGCAATATTTGGTTTCTTGTCATTCCATAATTCATAAGGTGTCTTATCTAGCTTTTTACGAATGATAGTACGATTAATCACATAGCATGCGGTGTTTACGGCTTCCGCCCACAAATATTCCGGTAAAGAATGTTCATTTAGCATAGTCCTAGACATCTCTTGAAGAAATCTATTTTTCCTCTCAACAACACCATTTTGTTGAGGAGTTTTAGGTGCCGAAAAATTATGATCAATATCATGCTCATCACAAAAGTTCTCAATATCAACATTGTCAAATTCTCTACCTCTATCACTCCGAACATGCACAATAGACACGCCTTTTTCATTTTGAACTTTTCTACAAAATTTAGCAAAAACATGTGGAGTTTCACTTTTGTGGGTTAGAAAGAACACCCAAGTGAGTCTAGTGTAATCATCAACAATAACAAGAGTGTACAATTTGCCACCTAGACTAGCAACCGAAATAGGACCAAACAAATCAAGATGTAACATATCAAGTGGTCTAGATGTAGTAATATCCCTTTTAGACTTGAAAGAAGATTTGTGTTGTTTACCAAGTTGACATGCATCACAAATTTTATCCTTAACAAATTTGGTTTTAGGCAATCCTTTAACAATCTCTTTCTTAGACAAAGCATGAATTAAATCCATATTAGCATGTCCTAGTCTCCTATGCCACAACCAAAATACATCATTTATAGCGGATAAGCATTTAACATCTTGTTGAGATAAATCATCAAGCTCAAGAGTATACACATTGTTAGTTCTATATGCAACAAGTAGAATGGAATCATCACTAACATTCTTAACAATGCAACGATCGGATTTAAAAATAACTTCATAGCCCTTATCACATAATTGACTAATGCTAAGTAAATTATGCTTCAAACCATCAACTAATAGAACATTATCAATGCAAGTAGAATGCTTACCAACCTTACATATACCGATGATTTTGCCCTTGGCGTTGTCTCCGAAAGTCACATTCCCTCCTTGATTGGGAATTAGACTTAAGAAATTGTTCTTGTCTCCCGTCATGTGCTTTGAGCAACCGCTATCCAAGAACCACTTGGTTTTGCTACCCTTGGCTTTCAAGCACACCTACACCATGACTTTGAGTAACTTCTCCTTTGGTACTCAAAATGTGTTGGGTCCCTTTGGGTTAGCAAACATAATGGTTCCTTTTGGAACCCAAGCAAGCTTCCTCTTATGGAAACTTTCATTTCGATAGAAACAATGATCCACATAATGTGTGTTTCTACCATAATATGAACAAAGATGAGTGGGATCATGAGGTGTGTATGTTTTGAAAAAGTTTTTGTAATCCTTTTGGTTGTCAATTTGGTTATAACCCAAACCGGCTTTGTCAAATACACATCTTTGCATTCCTAATAGTTTATCCAAATTGTCCCTTCCATTGGTGAATTTGGTTAAGCTATTAGTTAGATCATCCACTTGATCTTTCAATTTGATGTTTTCTACTACAAGTGTGTTTGGAATTTCCTTTTCTTTTCCTTTCTTCAAAGATTTGATTTCATTTTTCAAAACTATGTTTTCTTTTTCAAACGTTTCACACTTGTTAGAAACTATCAAATTTTCCTTTTTGAGGCTTGCATATCCTTTAGATAAATTTTCAAATTTGCTATGCAATTCCTCAAACATTTCATATAACTCATCATAATCATTTTCATCATGAGCATCTTCATTCATAGAAATATTATCATCACTAAATGAGTCATAAATAGAGTCTACCTCATCGTCTCTTGCCATGAGGCAAAGATTTGCCGTCTTCTCGTCGCTAGAGTCGGCATCGGACTCACCCTCTTCGGAATCACTCCACAAGGCATGCCTTACTTGCTTGAAGGCTTTATCTCTTTTATCTCTTCTCTCCTTTCTTCTAACCGGACAATTGGTTTTGAAATGTCCCGATTCATGACAATGGAAACATTTCTTGACTTCTTCGTTTTCAACTCTTGGTTGAATTGATCGATCATTGTTCCTCTTTGATGAAGAACCAAAGTTGTTCCCTTTTTCTTGAAACTTCTTCTTCTTGGCTAGAAATTTCATGAAGTTTCTAGAGAGGAGAGCCATGTCATCCTCAAAGCCCATTGTCCCTTCATCATCCTCTTGTTGATTTGCCTTGAGAGCAAGAGTCTTCTTGGCTTTTGAATCAACTTCTTCTTCTCTCTCCAATTCCTTCTCGTGGGTTTTAAGTGAACCCAATAGTTCATCCATGCTTAGCTTTTTGAGATTTTTGGCTTCTTGAATAGCCGTTACTTTGAGTCTCCACTTCTTGGGAAGAGTTCTAAGAATCTTTTGGATTTTGTCTTCATTGGAGTAAACCTTTCCAAGAAGATCTAAAGCATTAGTAATAATGGAGAACCTACTATACATAGAAGCAAGTGATTCATTAGGCTCCATTTTGAAAAGCTCATAATCATGAACAAGCATATCTATATTGTCATCCTTGACTTGTGAGGTTCCTTCATGAGCAACCTCTAATTTGTCCCATATTTCTTTTACGGTTTTACAACTAGAAATTTTGTTGTATTCATCCATAGTTAATGCACAATTTAGAGAATTTAAGGCTTTATCATTAAATTGAATTTTCTTAATGTCATTCTCATCATAATCGGAAATTGATTTAGGAGTGACATTACCCCTTTCATCGATTTTGGTAATCTCATAGGGTCCAATGAGTGTAACCCTCCATTGTTCAAAATCACTAGCTTGAAGAAAAGTACACATGCGATTTTTCCAATAGCTATAATTTTTGCCATCAAATAGAGGTGGCCTAGTGGTTGAAGAACCTTCATTAAGTCTGGTTCCTTGATAGATAGACATGATCGTAAACTCTAAGATTGTAAAATCAAAACAAGAGTACAACCTCTGATACCAATTGTAGGTCGGAAAATACCCTAGAGGGGGGGTGAATAGGGTTTTTAAAACTTAATGGGATTTTTAAAATCAATTTAAAAATGTTTGATGTCTATATCAATCAACCAAACAATGAACAAAGATAAATCCAATCACAAGATGCAAATACCACAAAGTAAAAGTTCAAGAGATAGAAAGATTAAACCAATCAAAGTCAAAGACTTTTTGTCCACACGGTTCGGCTTGATAGCCCCTACTCCGCGCTCGGTTAGTTCCCCGAGAAGTTCCACTAAAACCGATCTCCTTCCGGGTGAAGATCAAACCTCTACAAGTGTATCTTTCTCACACACTCTTACAAGTATTGAAATTCTCTCAATACTCACACAAGAAAAACTCTCTTGCTATCTTAAGAGATAAACCTCTCTTAATGTTTGAAAGAAATGATTTGGTGACTAACACCAATGTACAATAGCTCTATAGTGTATGAAGATTACAACTTAATCTCACACTAAGAGATATCAAATTTGATCAATAGAATATAGCTCAAAATAAAAATGATTGATCAAAAGCAATGTTCTTGAATCTTTGAAAATGAGTGTAGATGAAGAGAATAGAGTAAGAATGATTCAAGTGAGTTTAAATAAGTCTTAGAAGGTGTATATATAGTCTAAGACATCATATGGCCGTTTGGAGGGAGTTGGTAAGAGTTTGGTGCCAAAAATGGTAAAAAATCAGAACTCCAACGGCTAGTTTCTGGGCCATCAGTCGAGTGAGCAGTGCTCCTTAGTCGACTGAGCAAGCCTCAGTCGACTGAGCCTCTCTGCTTAGTCGACTGATGGGCTCTGTCCATCAGGCCAAAAATCCAAATTTTGTACTTTTGTAATTTAGCTCTAAAGCCACTTTTAATGCTTGGAAAATGTAAAATATAGGTTCCTAAGACACCTATTTTTGTAAGAGCTTCAAATGAGATCATTTACAATTAAAAATGAATTAATTTCAAAAACGATTTTTCTTTAAAAGAGGGTTTTTGAAAGGATTTTAATTCAACCTTTGTTTTGATCAATCTTATGACAAAGAAGTATTCTATGAGCTATTATAATGATCAAACTGAAACCTTTACAAAAGGAAACTAAAGCACTCACTCACATAAACAATAAGGAGTCTTCGAGAGCTTTGTTTGTATTGCTTCGTTTCTTTTCTTCCTTGGCTTCATTGTTCTTCAAAGAGATCTCATGGAAGTTGTGTGAGGTGAGAGACATGGATTGCAATACTTTGTAGATGAATGACCTTGAATCCGACTTTTCGGTTAAGTCCACATATGATCAATTTGTTGTGGCTATGACTTAAAACACCAACTAAGTTAAATTACACATGATTAACTTTATTGTTATTATCAAAACAAGATTAGTGACTTTCAAGTCAACATATTGCATTAGCGTAAAACAATTATTTTCTATATAAAACCTATATAGTTCTCACTGAGCCCGGATTTGGCTCATCCCGTTTTCTAAACAGTTTTGCAGGTCAAGCACCGAGGATTGGCGCGTGGTCTACGAGTCTAGTAGCCTCTGGTGTCCGATAACTTTTGTAATCCTTGAACCAAGGACTAGGTTGTATATAATCTTTTGTTATGTTCAACTCTTTTTAATTATGTATCGACTTTACAATTATTTTGGGTAATGGACTATGGATTTGTATAAATGGTTTTTATATATATGTGGAGTTAAATGTGATTGTATTTGTGTAAATATGCTTTGTAAATCTCACAGGTTTGGTTTTTATTTAAATAAACTCCACATGCGGGGCTTTGTAAAATGAGATATTTTATTTAAAGTAAATTACCAAAAAATACAATGTACTTTACCCGTTTTTAAAATTTGGGTAATATACAATTTTCTCGATATTAGAAACATTGTACTTTATTTTTTTTTCATTTTGGGTAATAATAACCCCCAAAATATTACCCAAAATGAAAAAATAAATAAAGTACAATGTTTCTAATGTCGAGAAAATTATATTACCCAAATTGTAAAAACGGGTAAAGTACATTGTATTTTTTGGTAATTTACCCTTTTATTTAAGAAAAGTTTTTTAAAAGTTGTGAATTTTATATTTTTAATCCGCCATCGCGCACGACATCCGTGATTAACCAGGTCCCGGAGGTGAAAATCTTAAAATGGAATTCAGGACGTCACAATTAGGTTTTGGGCAAAAAAGACCAGGTGACTTACACATGAGCACTGTCATGGGAGTGAAAGGGTCAAGCCACTATAATGCACCAATATATGTTTGTCTTTAACACCAAATTGGGGCAAAATCTAAGTGTGAAGTTGGAAAAACGATAGAGAGAGAGAGAGAACAAACTAAAGCATAGTTTCATGCTATTGAAGGCTCGCAAAATGAGTTAGGGAATTGAGGCGACCAAAAACTAAAATTTTTGGCACTGCGTATATATATCGAATCTCTCTCTTTAAAAGCATAAATGTTGGTTGTTGAAATGATAATATTTTTCACCTGGAAATGAGCTTCTCATTTCTCCCTTCTTCCGTTTCTATTTCTATCAACAATAAAGCCCTAAATCTACATATCTAACTCAAGTACATATCACCATAACATTATATCGACTTTACCGTTTTACCCTTGCTATAGTTCCACGTACAACTCACAATCTTTTCCATCCAAAAACCTAATGACTTATGGCACTTCAAACTAAAATGAAAATGGGAGCAAAATTTAAGAATGATCGTTATGCAAAATAAACTTCATAGAGGAAAGTGCAAAAGCGGATAAATTTTAATGGGTAAATTATTAATAACTCACTTAAGTGGCTTAAAACATGCAATTTCTAAATTTTGAATAAAATAGAAAACTAAAATATGCCTTGTGGATTTAAATATGATGGATGAATTAGTTAGGAGTTTAGGAATTCATTATAGTGTATGTGATTGAATGCCTCAAAATTAAAACAACTTGAATAACTTGTTTGGCATAATGACATGTTTGACTAACGAATTTTATTAATTTTTTTATTTGGGCTTTAAACTTTTTTTTTGTTCTAAAAACCCATTGAACTTTCAATAACGTTTCAATTTAACCAAACCTTTTAACACCGTTAATTAGATAACGAAAAATCTGAGTTAGACATTTAAGGAGTCCATGACCATCCATGTGGATAGATTAGATGACAAAAATCATCATATAAGACTAAGGGTGCTGTCGGAAATCCGAAAACCAAACGAACCGATCCGATCCGATGTGAACCAAAATATTCTGAACCGAAACAAAAACCAAAACTGAATAATTCGGGTCTGCTCGGTTTTGGGTTTGGTTGACCCGAAATGGACCGAATATACTCGAATGTTTTAAAAAAAAGGCAGGGGCACAAAACTCACAAAAGGCAAAAAAAAACTAGTTTCATTCATACTTTCATTTCATTACTGCTTACCCTCAGTCGTCAGCCACTCAGCCTCAGTGCCTTACTACACACGACCTCGTCTCTTCTGTCTTCTCTCGTCCCGGACTACCAACAGTGGACAGCCGACTGCCATCTCTTTCTCTCTCAGTCTCTCTTTTTCTCACTCATTCTCACCCCTGCATGCTGTAGCTCATCCTTACTCCTCAAATGTTAGACGTCCATTTGTGGGTTGTACTTGAGTTGGGTTCGCAAAGTGACGGATAAGGCTTTTTGATTCTTCGAATTGTGTTTGTAATTTCGTGATATTTAAACACTTAGTTTGATAAACTTGCAATTTTTTTTTAGATCTGAACTAAATGAAAAGAAAAATGTGTAGATCTGATTTCGATTTAACCCCTTAATTAGTGTGTAACTGTGTATATATATGTTTATACGTGTATATATTGTAATTGTATATATATATTTCGATCTACCCCCTTAGTTAGTGTGTAACTTAGTTTGACTACGTATTTGACTGGACTATATTGAAATATCCGTAGATTGGCTCCAGTTCTAAAGGAGGAAGGGTTAGTGTTTCTCTTAATTAATTGGCTATTTTTGTGTTTTCATTTTTCTATTTTATCCATATTATTATGATATTTGTTAAATTGATTATATCCCAAAATTAAAAATGGGACTATTTTCTTGTGTCTTGATTACATCGTATTTTTTATTTTTCACATTTTTTTCTTTTAATTACAGACTTACAGTTGTGGTACCTCCATCATGTGTGTCCATGGACTAATTTCCTGCAGATACCATAGTCTTAATATAGAATGTATGCATTTATATATATAATAAACATATACATCCACATACACATTAAATGTTCATAATAGTAGTTGTATCAAAAAATCTCACCCACCAAAAGATAATTGTCCGAATGCAGATATCTCAATATGTATTGGTCTTATATTTATTTAATTAAAAGATAAAGCTAATCATAGAATCGATATTCAGTGCAATACAAATATGGTTTTCACTATCTTGTTATTTCCAGTTTAGGTTTTTTAAAAATGAGTTTCTTACGGGTAAATATGTTTTAGCCAAGAAGATTGAGAAAGAGACAGTACTTTTTAATCTCAAATGAGATTCTTAAAATATATATATATATATATAAAGCCGAATGAGACCAAACCAGAACGAAACAGAATAATTTTTTTTCTGGGGGGGGGGGGGGGGGGGGGGGGGGTGGTTTGGGTTCCATATGTAAGAGAAAACCAAAACCGAATCGAACCGAACTGAAACTGAACTATAAAGTTTGAGGAGTGTTCGGTCGAGGTACCCCAATCTCTATCTCGACCGAAACCGAAAACACCCTATATGAGATGCACGTGTGAAGTTCTCCTCCTTAATTGAAGTGCTCAATGGCTACAATAGTAGAATAGGACTTTATATACGAACGAAAATTAGGAGAAAGTTGTATAAATAAAAAATTGTTGTTTTTTTCTCAAAATTAATATGCATGATGGCTTCTATATGTTTTTTCGAGTTTTGCTAAGGATCGTTTTATTCAGCAGTTTTTGGTTTAGGTGAATCTAGTGTTTAAATTGAGGGAAGGACAGTTGAGTTTTGTAGAAAAAAGTTCGCGTGTTTTTGCTTATCAAAATAGAGCTCTTCGTTTGAATAGGGAGAACTTCACACGTGCGTGTCACATGATGATTTTTGACATTTTATCTATGCACGTGGACTCTTTAATGTCCAACTAAGATTTGCCGTTAACTTTAATTAAAGGTGTTAAAGGGCTTGGCTAAATTGAAATGTTATGGAGGGGGGGGGGGGGGGGGGGGGGGGGTGTTAGTAACCAAATCAAAAAAAGTAGTAAGGTTCATTAGTCAAATATGTCATTAAGCCTAACTTGTTTCTATTTGAATTCCTCTTGACTAGAATACATGATAATTAACGTGTTTAATCTCATAAACAAGTGCATTAAAAAAAATTAACCGATTGGTATCAAGGATAAATCAAATTTGATAATTGAACTCGTTTTTGAGAAAACAAGTCAAGAACCCTTCTTAGATGATAAATCCTTGAAAAAACTACCAAAATTTGGTAATTTCGTATGATCTTTACATGAAAAAAAACATATTTAAAATGATTCGGTTCATAGAATTCGGATTAGAGGAAAATATGGCATTCAATCGTGAAGAAAGTGCCATCCAACCACAAGAACCCTACAATTTCATCCCAAACCCCAACCAGATGGATTAACTAGTAATAGTTATCTCAGCCGACACCATGTCACCTCAAGGACTAGGTAGGTATTTTGTTTTCATCAGATGAGACTCGAATTCAAGTATTCCTTTTTCATCCGGGCTAGTCCACCACTCGCTAAGTGCCGCTTTATCAACAGGCTACAATTTGTTGTTGAAGAACACACTTATTTTCACTACCCAGCCGTCTTGACTCTCAATTTATGAGGAAGGGAATAGTTTACATGGGTCAAAAGAAAAGACTAAAAATATATTAGGAAAGAATGACTTAGAGCACCATCATAATTTCGCATGCGCAAATCATGCATCATCCCCTTTTTATGGAAAATTAATAATAAAACTCTAGAAAAAAAAAATTTGTTCTCGATCACTTATACAAAAGGAAGCTAAATTTACATGTAATTTTTTATATATTAACAGTGGTATAAGCTAACAAGATTCACTTTTCGCATTTTACATGTCAATGTGAACCTCAATCTCACACAAGTTACATCTTAAATAATAATATGGGAGACAGTCTTAATTTAATCAAATAAATAAACAAACAATGGTAGAGGTAGACATTCTTAATGTTATAATAAAAATTAAAAAAAAAATCAAGATTTCAAATTTGGAGGTAAGACTTTTTTGGACCTCTTTTTGAAGAAAAACTGAAGAGCTGCACCTACCAATGGCCATGAAGATAAGAGGGAAATGTAAGCAAGCACCCACATTGTTCTTCGGTTTTGTTGAGAAAGCTGATCTAAGCATCGTCTAATAATTTTTTCATCCGGAGAATTAATACCGTTGATTTTTGCAGCTTCATTGGAGGATTGGGGAGTGTTTGCTTCAAAATGTTTTGTTGACTCAATTAGGAGATCTGGTTTTTCTGGGTCTGAAGGCACTTCATTTGTGCTTTTACAGGTGTTTTTCTGATCTTCGGATGATTCTTCTACTGCACCATCTGGTGTTAGTTCGGGACCCATTGGAGCCACCATGCCATGATTAACATTAAGATATGGGCCTTGGTCAATCGAAGATTCAATTGAAGAATGCCCGGGAGGATTCTTTGTCTGAAGAAATTGAGCATAAGTAATATGAATATGTGGATTGCAAATAAATTTGTGCGTATCAGAGAGAGACGAAACTTAAAGGTTAAATCAGCAACACCAAGGAAATGTTATGCAATCAGACCATTAATAAAAAAATGAACGGTTTAGATTAGCTTCTATTTGGTAATTGAACGGTTTAGATTAGCTTCTATTTAGTAAAGTCCTCGCCAATCTGCCAAAGGATACGGCTCCTCTAGTGGACGCAAAATCTGACGGTAAAGTAAAGTTAATGGTCCAGATTACTAAAGTGATTTTCCTCACTTTAGAGGAGTTACTTCCAACTCTTCTATTTCCCTTTTGACACATCTCAAATTAAGAGACTCGTTTCTATAATTAAGAAATAAATTGATTACAAAAGTTAGCCTTTTATTATGATGCTAACATCTATGTTGATGTCATATCACTCTCCCTTCAATATTGATAAAAGGTAATTAATAAAGTTCATAATGTTTCTTAATATGTTTTACTTTCAAACAAAAACTCTTAATTTGAGACGGAATGAAGAATTAACTTATAAGATTTATGGTTTGACTATTTGGCATCAACTAATTTCTTTTTACCATCAAACTATCCTAGAGAACAATTTTGTTTGGTAAAATTACAATGACCTCCATGTCTGAGAAATCTCAATTCCAACGTATAAAGAAGCTCTCCTATGTGATATATATGCAAAATTACAAAAAAGTACAAATATGTAGGGGAGCTTATTCAAATATTTGTTTCACATGGGAGATCACTATAACAAGACACAAAGGGGAGGGGACGGGACTGCAATTTTTCAAATCACAAGGAGGCCATTGTAAAACCGAAAATACGGGAAGGTAACTGTAATTGCCCCATAAAGATTGGGGTATTGTATCTGCTAAAGTTACCATAGGCTGATACTACACTAATGTTTCTGAAAAACAAAAGTACGGATAATGAATTGCACCTTCTTTTGCATATGCATGTAAGGACTACAATGTAGGACGCCGAGGAATTCATTGACCGCCCTAACCCACCTGCAAGGGAAAACGAAAATGAAACCCAAGGAATATTTACCATAGCATTTAAAACCTTAACCTACATTAAAATACATTGTCAAAAAAAATTAAAAAAAAATAAAAAAATAATAATAATAATAATAATAATAATAATAAAGAGAAAAAGAATCACAACCTAATGAGCTATATATAGCTTCTGCTTTACACTAGAAGAAAACATCAATTTTCAGCAAAAGATCTCCACAGTACACTAGGGAGGTGGGTCTTTACAAAATCTAATGGCGACTCTTAGTTTCGAAGTGGAAATCTTCTAAATCAACAAAATTCAAACAACGCCGCATTGTAAAATGGAAAGACTACTGCACACTTTCTCCATACAATAGCAGTTAAATGGCTTTATCATTTATCAATCTAGTTGTTCCAGTTTGGCACTGACTCGGCATTTATATTTTTTTTGTATTGGCAGGTGATAATGCAAACCTCCTAACTTCATGTCAGGTTCAAGTGTTAAAAATCTGTGACCCCTACTATTAGGTTCTAGAATGCCAAACAAGTGGAATCCTGCATTCACGTAGAACTGTATTGGTTAAAAAGGTGTACTAGGATAGTGATGGAAATCAGATTTTATTTATTAATTATTTTTATTATTATGTGTTATTACATATCTTTAGTACTTCCCATAAATAAGAGATCTCATAGATTTCGTTTTTAATTAGGATTTGATCACAAAGGATAGACATCTTCCATATGCTTTGCTTCCTCATTGTAACCCTAATTTTAATATGTAAGTACAAGCTCCGCCCTCAGTTTGAGTAAGCTACTAAGCCAGTACGAAATTCTTCAGTAATAAATGGTAGAGCATTGATAATCCTTGCAAACATTTTCGTAGGTAATCCTTGCAAATGAAATATAAACTCATAGAGGATTAATAATCAAATGCGTAAACATAGAAATAGGAATATCTTAAGAACATGTTAGTGAAAGAGTACCACAGGCCCGAAGCTGATATTCCCTCGAAAAGCCCCAGATGTCCTCCGTGTTTCGTTGTAGCCAAGACAATATTTTTATTTGCTCTGTGTGAAACAGGAACCCCATATTAGTTGTGATGGAAATCATATTTTACTTATTATTCGGTTATTAAGAGTTATTAGGTATCTTTCATTCTTTTGTACTTCCTATAAATAAGGGATATTTTAGATGTAAAATGATTGAGAATGGAAAATGAGAATGTGTTCAATAACACAAGAAGAGAAGCTTCTTACCTGCATTCATCCCAGGGAATGGCTTCCCTAGTACAGACTGGATCATCTAAAGCATTTATACAGAGTAGTGGGATTGACACATTTCCAACATAAGACGCACTGCTACAACGTCTGTAGTATGTGTCCACAGTCTTGAGGAAGGAGTATGTTACTGTTTGTAACATTATACAATGAAACTATTTGATTGATTGTGGCTGAGAGAGAGAGAATTTACCTCGAATTTCCCAACATGGCAGGTAGCATAGTTGTCAAAATCCCGAATAGAACGTGACTATGTAAGCACAAGACACGTGATCAAACATGAAACATTAGTTGAATTAAACAAAACAACAAATCCGCGTGTAAGCTAGTTTTCAAAACCTTTGAAGTGAAAAATGATAGATGTTGACCAGGAAAGGAAAAACAAAGACTCCCTCTGTCTCACTTAAGAGTTTGATTTCAACAGTTGGTCTTTTCTAACTTTCATGAGATTGATACACTGATTTTGGAGATGGTACTCTTAGTTTGAGACCTCCAACAAGGATAGTGGGACTCTTAATTTGCAAGAGTAATAATTTTTGCCCTTCATAATCTTTTATCATAAATTGAGAAAAATGCAGAAACAAACGAAGCCATAAAAACCACAAAGAAAATGTTAAATTAGAGAATATATATGTGGTATATATACATATTTGCAAAACAACAAAATTAACTTACTGTATATATATATGTATAGAAACAGCCATTTTATCCCGAGACTCAAATTGGGATAAAACACTGAAGACTGCCAAAGGAAAAAGGCATCTATAGTAAATATAAGATTTGTCACAGCTAGTAGGAGTTACAATTAGAATTTTGAGTAAGTGCCACTGATACTGTTGTTGCCTGACAATGTAGCCACTTGCAAAAAGAAAAGACAAAAGGAAAAAAAGAAAACAAAAAAGACTAATCCCCTGACTCAAATTCATGGGACCGCCACAGGTAACGGATGCTTAACCTAGAGAGATTATCACAATTAAAACACATCTGGAGGAGAGTAAACAGTGTTTATATCAAACTTGTCTCAGTTTTCACGGTTTTAAATTGCAGAGCTGTTTTGAAACTTATTTGAAGGAATATATCCAAAATAACTGGGAATTACTATAGTAGAAATTCTCACAACAATCTACTTGTGTTGTGCATGAACATAGGCTCAGAACACAATATATTGTTGTGTTCTGTGTGTGCTTATTTATTGTTGCATGTAATTTTGACCTTTGATTCCTAACAGTGAAGAAGCAGCTATTGAATCTAGCTCAACTTAATGACTAACATATAATTTAGTCCTCGAAAATAAGCCAACCTTTACAATGCCGTCCCAATCAGCAAGGCGAGAATACTGAGGTTGGTGTCTGCAATGAAAACCTGAACTTTGTTTAGATAAAGCTAAAATCAAACAAAACACCATATGCATCTACTATCTAGGAAAAAGGTGGAAGTTACTTTTTGAACGAAAACTCAAGGGTTTAAATGGCAATTAATAGACCATCATGTATTCAATTAGTAAATTCAGAAGGCAGTCAGACATACAATTGGGCATATCCTTGAAGGCCAATGGTAAGAGCTCTGTCGTATAACTTTTGTACGAGCCTGCGACATATGAACCTGTCACCAATCTGGGAAGGAGATTGACAAATGATGAGAACTATTACCAAACTTAGAATTCATATTTGATAATGCCATTCTTGTAAAGTACATATACATCTCTTCAAAGTTGATTGAGCAGCTAAATTTAGATGAACATATTTGGCAAAGAAAATATGACAAAATGAAGTCTCAAAGAAAGAGCATTGTTACCCGCAAACACCACATACACTAACCATAGATCCATTTATAATGGATACTGACTGACACGCTAGTGAAACTCTTTTTGCTGTTCAGAAATGATAAACTGAACATTTTACTCTCCAGTTTCATATTGACAGCTGGAACCCATGTTACCTACTCCACAATAGCATATTACGCATGACACTCAGTTCAAGAGCAACAAGGTACATCATCTCACGATTCACATCCTACACTTACTATGATGAGCACAGAACATTAATATTCTTAGGCCTTAGTGAATGGAATACATGACAATAAAGCTCCAACACAGTGCCTCAAGCTCCTCACATGCGACCCCATACACGCACGTGGAGAGCAGACGGGAACAAGATTACACAGAACAAACAAATTTCGAATTAACAAATGGGGGATGGAGGTGCCAAGGCTTGAACCTTGGACCTCCCAGAAAGCCAACTTCTGATACCATGTTAAGAACCATCTCTCCCAAAAGCTTAAGCTATTAGGAGAAGGAACCGTAATTAATATCATGCTTAACAATACGTATCATATATCTATATTGCTTACTAACAACAATATGAAATGCAATTGCCCCAGTCACTTTGCTCTGGCATCTGCAAGTTCATCTATCTTCGCAAAAGGAATATAAATCAAGCTGGTATTCATCTGCTTTCTGCTTTCTATTTTTCATTCTCTATGATTTTATTAGCCTGCGATGAGATCCAATTTAATGACCTTTACCATCTTTGAAGATTACGCTTGAAGTCCAATCTTTCCCTCCACCAAATATTCAGCCTTCAACCCCAAGGCACAAAAAATATTAGTGTTCAGAGTACCCATATCAGCATCAAGTTCTATTGAAACTTCAACCTAAAACTCTACCTTTTTGAACTCCTAAACCAATCTCCAGTTCTCCAACATATACCTCTTATTCCTGTTACTTAGTAGTTAGTACTCTCCGAAAGATTTCTGCCCATAAAACAGGGAGCCTCATCCTTGGAAACATCTCCAGTTCCAATCCTCTTCAGCCAGTATCGAAAAAATCTCATGTGTGTAGTTTTAATGGCACTATCCATGCTTAAGAGAACAACTGATGCCGAGAGCACCATCCAACAAATTATTTGTACCTCTTTGCCATAATTAAAATAAACAGATAAATTTAGCTTAGCTTTGAAAGGGGACATGATATTGGTTGGTTTTTAAATTCGCCATTAATCTAAAGATGGAAAATATGGGCCTTTAGATGTTAACACAAAAGTACAAGTAAAACACCCTCCTTCATAGTAACATATATGTATTCTGAAGGTTGAAACCCCCTATGAAGTGCAGAGTTAATGATGGACCCCTGACCAATATATTATAGAACGAAGAAGAATGGAAGGGGTTTTAACCTGAGCTGCAAGGGTTACAGGAAGTGCTAAAAGAGACTACATAAGAAGAGAAAGATTATACATAACCAAAAATCATTGAATCTTCTTGCAGAAGTAAGCACAGTCCAATGTGCAGTGTGGAGCTGTTGACAAGCTTTTTCTTTTCTCTTTTTTTATTTTTATTTTTCGACTGAAATGTTGACAAGCTCAATTGTCCAAGAAATGAGAAGGCTGAGTGAATTTGCCCAGAGCATGTGAGAACTTAATATGGCTAGGGGTTAAGAGCAACTCAAGTTCTTTCAGTATGTACCATGAACTATAGAAACATCGGAAGGTAATAGTACTAAGGATAGCAGAGAGAATTAGCAAATAGTGCAACAAGTACACCAATAAAACAAGAAGCTACAATAGGCATCGTCAGATCTAACAAATCCACCACCGCAAGCTATGCTTGGACCACCTTTTCTTGTTCCTTTACTAGTTTAACAAACTAACAAGGAGGCTTCAAATAATGGATCATTCTGCAAGAGACCTTATGACAGGATTCATCAGATAAAACCTCCAGAATTGAAACTGGTGATATAGAATGTAACATGGTTCTGTGTTTCTTAAAACTATGTACATTATCAAGTATGAGTATGAGTCATATCTGTGGCTATTCTAGCCATGCAAATACCTAAAATTTGTGGGTAGTAAACACAGAGAAAAGTGCTCCAAATTAATTAAATGAAGGCCCAACAGGCTCCATAAAAGAATCCTACAGATGGATAAAAAAGGTAGACGTTTCAACCACTTGACTAAGTACTCCCATGACGCTGCCCTCTAAAATCGACACCATTGAGTTGAAACACTGTTTTATCACATCATATTATGTCATAACAACACTAACCAAAAGGTCCCAAGGAGAGAAAACAGCAGCAGCCCCTGCAATAGGAACATTCTCTCCATCCTCTCCAAGATATTTCACCTGAAAGCAATATGGAGACATAAGAATGAAGTTTAAGACAAGTTATATTTAAATGACCAACAAATATGATTATGAATTGTCAAAATAAGGACTTGGATAATGGTATTGGAAATATGAATTATGCAGATGGATCAACAATTATGATGTCATATGATTCTAAGCAACATATAGGTTGCAATATTCTGAAAAGCAGGAGGCGGAAGGCAGGTGGCATGAAGGAGCCTAGCACCTAGGCGAGGACAAGGTTGCTAGCCTGCTAGGGCTACGTGGTCAATTATTTATTTATTTAAAAAAAAATATAATACTACAAAAAATCTAACTTAACTTCTACAACACAAACATTTCTCATCATTCAAACCTAAGAAGAAAATATAAACAAAACGGAGAGAAAAACTCCACCAATCACCATCCAGCCACGGCCTAGCTCGGCTTAGGTAGGGATTTTTAGAACACTGACACAATGTTTGGTTTGTTGAAAATGTTTTCGATGTAAAAGATTTTCCATGCAAATAAAAAAAATGTTTTGTACTTGTTTAGTTGGTAAAAAAAATCTTCTTTGACTTAATCGCATAACTCAATGAAATGTTGCTAATAGTGCCATGACAATATGACATGGAACGGCAGTGGTAGCTGATGGAGGGCAGTGATATCTGTGTGGGGTGGGGTGGGATGGGCACGATGTGTGCCTGGGATGGAAGCTCTGCTAGTGGGTAATGGTAGTTCCACGATGATGGATTGATGGTGGACCTGGTGGAAAAACAGTGGTTGTGCTAGCAGTGCCATGATGGTGGTGGATAGTGTGGTTCCACGATACTGATGGTAAAAAAAAATAAAATGAACAAGGGTTTGAGAGAGTGGAAAATCAACTGATTCACTATTTGTTGTGCAGTTAGTTTGCGCCAAAATGTGGACAAGGAAAGTTAAAATCTTTTCATTTCCAACTTGTTGACATATATCATCTAAAGCAAACCATCATGCAGCATCTACGCAGCCATAAGCACACACAAACCATGTGAACTCCACCAAAAATCGAATAAAACCGTACAGAAGTAACGTTATAATTCCTATACAAAGTTAGGTATTAATATTCGCTCTCAAATATAACCCAATTGTTGTATCAATCAATCCAACAGGCCAAACAGGGAGGGGGTTGTATATTAGTATCTTTAGGAATTGAGCACACATACATATGCAGACAATATTGAACATTAATTCTCTGGTGATCTGATAATAACAATGATTTGTGTAGTAGATGACAATTATTCTTTGCATATATTATAAAAACTAACTATTATAATGCAGTTATTACCAATTTCCTTCCAAGAAAAATTAGAAAGGAAATTAAAATTCATGAATCTCAATCCACAAGATTTGCTAACAGAGGCAACAGGTCATGAGTGGCTGCAATTGACATTGTAAGTAGTAGGGACAGACAATTACATTGAAAATTATAGCTTGATTTGTGCAAATTGGAAACAATATTGATAACGAGAGGCCCGAAATAAGAACCAGCACGAGTGGCAGTGATCTACCTATAAGGGAGAGCACTGAGGAACAACTGGCTAAAGAGATTCATTGCATTTGGATGGATTTATATGAATTCACTCTGCTCATGGACTGACATACGTGGAAAAAAAATCTAAATAGAGGACTAAGCTTCTACTTAGAGCATTTTAAGGGCAGGACATTAGTCATTTTAAGGGCAGGACATTAGTTTCTTAAGGTATGAGTTGGGGTCCTAAACATCTTCTTGTTCTTCATCTGCTTCACATTTCTTACTCTTCCGCACTTATATATGCTCAAAGCCTCAATCAATTCACTTTTCCAGCCACCAACCAACCTCTTTAGAGCTTTCATCTAACTTGTCCATCTTGCTATACAAGACTATGCACTAGATCTTAACTAGAATTCATCTTGAAGCACATACTTAAGAGGAGCTATGTTGTAATCAAAATTAAACCTATATTATTAAAATTCCATCCGTGTGTTCCTCCTTTTTAGCAAGCAGACAATCATTTCTTCCACCTTTCTTATTAGATGTGCATATATATATAGAGAGAGAGAGAGACAGATATTTACAATTAATTTGCCCACTGCCATCCAATATGAGATATTGAAATATAATTCATAATCAAATAACTGTGTAGCACAGAAACTCTCAAAAATAAAGGAGATAAAGGCTGTCGCTACAGAAAGACTTTGAAATATTTCAGTTTAAATAAGTTACATAAGGCTAAAGGAGGGGAGAAAATACCAAAATGTTGGCACCAATGCTAGTCCCAATAGCAAAAAGTGGAGCATTGGGGTATTCAAGATGGAGATAGTTAATGACATCTCGTGTATCCTCTGTCCATCCAGCATTATAAAAGCAATCAGACTGCAAAAATTTGCAAAACAAGTTGGCTTATAGTTTTGAAAAGCCTTGTTGATTATTTATTTAAAAGAAGCGAAAAACATAATAAGTTACCCTTTCTGACCACATATTTGATACATGCCCAACTTCACATTTTACTAGAACAAACTTTTAAGCAAAGCAAAAGTCAATTCTAGTTTGCTTTCCCGATTTCACAGCTGCCATAAATGTTCAAAATGCTACTGTACGATGAAGAGAGAGAAGAGTAGAGAGCTTGATAGAAATGAATAGTAGATCTAGCATTGGCCTCTATACTCATGTGTTAAGTTTAAGAACTATATATATATATGAAAAAAAAAGGTCCAACTCTAACATATATTAGCTCTCAACAATCTGCCTCAGACTAGCAGATGACTATCTCCAGTGCCAGCTTGTTTGTAACTTAACTCAGAGAAGTGACCTTTTCCCCAAGCATTAGTAAAAATCTCTGATAACCAATACTCTAAGTTAGTAACTTACACATGCACTGGCAAAATGCATCTACAACACCATATCTCGAGAAATAATCAACAGTGAGGGTGAGATGGGGGCCCTTGCTGAGAGAATTGGGTGTGTAGTTGGTAGTTGGCCAATTTCCTATTTAGGACTTCCTTTGGGAGACAATCCAAGGAAAGTCAGTTTTTGGAATCCTGTGATAGAGAAGGTTACTAAAAGGCTCAAAGGGTGGTTCAAAGGATGTTTATCTAAAGGGGGGAAGTTGACCCTCATTCAATCAGTTCTTGATAGTATACCTACATACTTTCTTTCATTGTTCAAGATCCCGGTTTCAGTAGCTAAGACGATTGAAAAATTAATGAGATGCTTTTTATGGGAAGGAATGGATAAAGGAAAAACAAATCATTTAGTTGATTGGGAAACAATGTCCAAATGCAAAGAGATGGGAGGGCTTGGCATTGGCAATTTGATCAAGAGGAACGAAGCATTGCTTGGCAAATGGCTTTGGAGATTTCCAAATGAACATAGTACTTTTTGGCACCGTATTATCATAAGCAACTATGGAGTACTCGAGAATGGTTGGGATGCGAATAAAGCAAGCAGAGGTACTTTCAGAAACCCTTGAAAGGCGATTACAAATGGGTTGGAGACCTTCTTGGCTAATGTGAATTATCGAGTTGGCAATGGGTCGAGAACAAAATTCTGGTTGGATAGATGGGTTGGTGATATAGTTTTAAAGGATCATTTCCCGGGTCTGTTCAGAGTAGTGCAAAATCCAAGGGCTATGGTTGCTGATAATATCTCTTGGGTTTCTACCCAATGTCATTCATGGAATGTGATATTGCGAAGGAATGCTACAAAATCGGAGGAGGAGGAATATAGGGCTCTGTTGGGAAGGTTACATGGTGTTGAAGTGGCTCGTGATGAAGAGGATAGTAGAGTTTGGGGAGGAGATAAAAATGGAATGTTCTCGGTGAAGTATTTTTTTAAAATTCTTACTAAATCTGATGTAGGTTATATCTTTGCTCCAGCAGATATGATTTGGAAATCAGGCATTCCTCCTAAAATTCGTGTTTTAGCCTGGTTAGCTGCATTAAGGAAAGTCAACACAGCGGATTTAATTCAATTCAGAAGGCCTTTTATGCATCTATCTCCTTCATGGTCTATGTTGTGCAAGCGGGACAGAGAGAACATTGATCATTTGTTATTACACTGCTCTTTTGCTCAAGAAATCTGAAACAAGGTCCGAAAGGAATTCGACTTGATTGTAATATTTCCGGGTTCTTGGTATGAAGTGCTTACTATCAAGTGGTTCTTCATAGGTGACAAAAAGAAAAGCAAAACATTATGGAGGTGTAGTTGCATGGCTGTGATGTGGTGTATTTGGAGAGAGAAATAAGAGAATTTTTGAAGAAACTAAAGAAGAATTAGAAAAGACTTAGGACATAATCAAGAATCTGGCTTCACTTTGGGCATTTTCTTTGAAGAATTTTGGAATCTGGACTATATTAGAGATTGCTAGGGATTGGGGCTTGGCTATGCAATAGCCTTATTTAGGCCTTAGAGGTTTGCCTAGTGCCTAGGAGTATGATTGTTGTTGTTAGGGGCTACTGCTTGTTTTTTGGGCATGGGATCAGTTTTTGATTTGTAGTAGGGTTTTTTGTCTGTTTTGTGATTGAGGATGGAGCTGTCCTTTTTTGTTTTTGTTTTTGTTTTCTAGTGTGCTTGGTGGTGGATTTCTCATCTGCTTACAGCACCTTTGCTTGTAACTGATTTTGCCAATCAATATAAACTTTGTTTCTGATCAAAAAAAAGATAATCAACATATTTTGTCTTTATCACCATTTGCTGGTGAATCGCACTCAATAATGTAAGTTGATAAAATCATTTGTCCTGATATTGCCACAATTAAGCAGCATACTTGTTCATTGAAATGTTTGCCCATAAAGGGAGAATTCCAACAACAGGAGATGGGGTTTATTGAGACATAAACAACTGCACAAGGATCAACCTCTTTTCTTTGAGTTGTAAGTGTGAGAATCAAATAGAACGGTAGTGTATTTAACCAAGTCAAATGCACTTTTGGAGGAAAGAGACATGTACAATGAAACATGGGTCATATTTTAGGAAAATAAAAACAAAGGAGTTTTGAAATTATCTTCAACTCCGGTATTCTAATTGTATTTTTAAGAAGTCAAAAGTGTGAATTTGAAGTACTTCTTAACAACTAGAACTCGTGGCACACTCAAAGCGTGTGCAACCTTGAAGCTGGTAATTCTTGATAGTAATGTTTAGGGTGATCTGATAGAGTTTAGTCAAGTGGTCAAGACACATGTTCTTTACAGGAAACATCGTGCTTTGATACTTATTTCAAGTATCATTATTTTTCACGATGAGGATGAAGATGACTTGGACTACGCTCCTCATTGGTCCCACGACTTCAACATCTACGCTTCTGACGTTGATTTCCCACCATCTGATGCTTTAACCCTTCATCACCAACCCACGCCCCACGTACAGATCCCGGAGCCACATATTGGAAAAAAACACCTCAGACATCGAATCCATCTAGAGCATCAAACTCTTCAACCAGATGAATTTTGTCATCAACTTGGATGATATCAGTTCAAATAGTTTGGATCTGGATCTTGATTTAGGGTTAGCGGTCTCTATAGAAGCACATAATGATGATGATAATTCTGGTTTTATGGTTCCTGATTGTGGTGATGAGTTCTTGTGTCGAGGAAGGACGGTGAATTGGGTTTCCACGAGTCTTACACGGTGTCCAGTGGACCGGCCTACTTCATGAGTGGTCTGAGGAGGTTGATTTTGAGTCAATTTAGAGGAGGCTGGGGATGAGATTTTAGGGATTGGTTTGAATGCTGACGAACAACTTCATTTCAATTCCTTTCGGTTGGAAGATGATCACAGGGAAGATGATGCCAATGAAGAATTCGAGTGGGAGGAAGTGGATGATGATAGAGAAGTTTTGAGTATGTTATTCGATGATGATGAATCGGTTTCTGCCCTAATTACTTCCAGTTCCGGAGAAGAAGGTGGTGAGGAGGGGGTACTGCATTGGGAATTTGGAATGGGAAGTTCTGCTAAGTCTTCACAATTTAGAGGCAAACCCTAATATTGAGTGTGGACATTATGAGTACAATTATGCCAAGTATGAAATGATGTTTGGGCAGTTTGGAGAGAATGAAAATGCTTCATTTGGTAGACAACCTGCTTCTAAAAATGTTTCTGAGAATCTCCAATCAGTTGTTTTAACTCAAGAAGAATTTGAGAGCAATAATTTACCATCTGCGGTTTGTAAGGATGAGATTAATGTTGGAGAAAGGGTGAAGCAACCTCCCCATGCTCACCATTACCACGGGGATTGCATTGTCCCGTTGCTTGGGATTAGGAATACGTGTCCAGTTTGTCATTGTAAGTTACCCATAGATGATCCTGATTATGAGCAACGAAGGAGACCAAGAGGTGGTAGTGCTCAGTGAAGGTATTTTTTAATTCTCAGATATGATTTTGAAGTTGTTCTTTTGAGTTAGGCTGTGAGTATTGTAGATAATTGTGATTAGAAAGAAGTAACAATACTTTCCTTGACAAATTATAAATGATTTTGATTGTAATATGTTGGGATTATTATATGAATGTTTTCTGTTGCTAGTAACCTATTGCATACCACCAAAAAAGTATTATTTATTTTTCTAAATTAAAGAAGGGTAATTTGTAATATCAGGTGGACATCAGAACATAACTGCCAAGTCTCGCTTGTACTTAATCAATAGAAGATCAATAAAAGTTATTCAAATATCATCTTAACCCTTCTATCATCTTCAATCTATATATACACATCAACATAGATTGAATTGCAGTTAATCTATGTAGCTTCATACTTGCAAGAAATGGCAAGAAGCGGGTCTTGAGAATGATTGGTTATACATGTGTATATGCCATGGACCAATTATCCATATTGGTAGTGTAATGGGGAGGTACTTGCTATATAAGTGGGTGCAATGAACCTAACTTAGAACTTGGGCTAACCATTATGTGGTAGAAGCCGGGTGGTCACAGTATATGTATATGTATTTGGTTTTGTACATATTCGTATGTAAAAGCACAAGTTAGATACATGTTGTGTATACATGAACAAGAAAGAACACTGAAGGGAAAGAGTAGATAGAAGTTAAAAGAGAAGGAATTGGGGGTCTCATACAAATAGAGAGGCCAAGACATGCACTGTAGAGAAAAATCAATTGATGATGATAGGTAAGTCAAGATTAAACTGCAGAAAGTTTTTATATATATATAGGGAAAAAGAACTACTTTCACTTTATTGACTTTTTAACAAGTAAGATGCAAATAATAAACTCCTTATGGATGTCAAAATTATTTTTCCCTAATCAATATAAATAGGAGCCAAAATGTTGCCATAATAAGGTCTTCTACGTTAAAGGCATCAAATTTATGAATTTTGATTTCCCCCAATCTTTATAATTGCATGGAACTTGTCAACTAAAAAGGCACACACCGTGACTGAAACGCCGCCCAGGCCTCTATGATTGCTAACCACAACATTCCATCCACGTTTCGCCGTATTGAAGACAAGATGCTTCATGTACTGCATTATATTGCAGAAAGAACAAAAACAAAATTATCCTCATATACAAAAAACACTTCAACATGAGAAATCTCAGTAGAAATCAGATTAGCACTCCTTATAATTAGCGTAATTTGTCATTCCCCCTAGCTAACATTCAGTCAGTCTGCACTCCTAGACCCTGAAAATAACTCTAATAAGTCCAGGATGGTATCTTAATAACCCTAGCTGATGCCAGTGCCACAGTTTAGCTCATAAAAATTATATCAGACCAATGTAGTCTGATTTACATTGGGAATCTGATATTATAAGTCATATTTGGAGGGCAGTTATGAATTGCGTATGGCATGTGCAAAAATTTAAACTTATGGCTTCGGGCATTTTATATAATAGATACATCTTTGGCCATTATTCTAGTACGGCATTTAAAATATTGAGCAGCTTGGGACCCTACGTAAGTACTAGAAGATGTTTTTAGTTTCCCATCCTGCACATCCTCAGGGCTGGTCACCTATTTTGAGGCCATTATATATATATATTACATATATAAAAGATATCTTCAGCTGTTTAAAGATTTACAAGCACTAGAATGCTTAGATTAATAGTCAACATATGATAGTCAACCCAGATTCTTGAAATAACAAATAACATTATCAAACTTGGAGGCAACCAACACACTGTGCCATCTTTACAAATCACTATAGCCATTTTTTGGATATCAATATTACTAGATCTTGTGGTATGGACTCTCCTTTCTAGTCCACATTGCAAGATCTTTCTTTTGCAGATATAGATTTCTGCCTTTTATATATTCTCAAGCCTGGAGGTGCACTTTTGTCCCTCAAACTTCTTTTATTTTTATGATAATACCTAGTGCTATTATTATAGCCTAGAGTTTCCTTCAGGAAAACAAAAAAGCAGTCCAAAGCCAGAAAAAAAATATAGAAAAATAGGTCTACCGATTTTGACAACTTACTGGAGAAGCAGAATCACTTGTTAAACCCGGGATCACTACAACAATGGGGGTTGTATCAGACCTAGATAACACATTATTCTTGTACACAGAATCTCCCAAAACTGCATAGTAAATGAAATTATGAATAATATTAGAAACCATCTCTTGCAAAAGCTTAAGCAGTTAGGTAGTTAACCAACAATATATATATCATGTATATCACGTGGAGAGACAAAACCAATCAGAGTGCAATTTTACTAATGCAAAGGGGGAAGAGGGGGGGATGCAAAAGGCAAGACTTGAACCCAAGACCTAGCGGTAACTAGAGCTTTGAGACCATTTTTAGAAACCATCTCTCCAAAAAGCTTAAGCTGTTAGGTCGTGGGAGCAAGAAAGCAATTACGGGTTGTCATGTCAACAAATTAAAGGCACCAAGAACCTACATATACCATGAATCTTTACTTTGCACTGGTTCAAAAAAGCATAGATTGAACGTTTATAATCAATATGTCTACTTTTTTTGGTAATTATTACTAGGGCAGGAGCAAACTGTACACAGCAAAGACTTACCGCTGAAGATTCAAGTGAGTAAGAGATTATTAGAACGGGGATAATATAACAATATAAAAAAGGTCAAAAGAAAGTGTAACGAGCCCAAAGCAAATAGTTATTCGCATGGGTAACCCACATCCACAACTTAGCATGAGAGAGAGAGAGAGAGAGAGATTTATAAGCAAATTAAATTCCCGTTATCAGTTACCCTATTCATGATTCTCATGATGTGGTTATACATTTTTAGACCCAAACCGACCGTTCATTCAGTTGATAATAAAGTCGACTCTGGAATAAAAAATGGAGGTTCTGTTTTATTTTCTCCTGTTCCATTCTCGAGCAGTTTCCAATTTTTCTCAGCATATGGAACTAGAGCACGAAATGTCACTATCAACCTCACATACTGTTGGATTTCATGTTGTTGAAAGTGTGAAACCTGCAACTTCAAACATGAATGGCATTTTAACCAGGGTACCTCTAGCCAGTAGTTAAGGGTATGAGACCCCCTCCCAATCCACTGTCGGCGTCTATACCATTTACAAATTAACGGGTAAGGGATGAGGAGCAAAAACTTTTTAATGAAATGCTCTCAGATCGTTTACAATGGATCATATTTTCAATTCAAGGCACATTTGCTACAAATCACATGCCTATGGGTAGACCAGTCAACGGGTCGTGTCGAGTCGGTTTCGTGTCGGGTCTTAACGAATGGAGGTTAAAAATACGTAAACACGTACACGACTCGTTAATCTTAACGGGTTAAAATTTTGCATTCGTACACGACTCGTTATCTTAACAGGTAACACGAACACGATTCGTTTTCAACCGTTAAACTAAGCAATCGTGTTTTTTATTTCGGGTTGACCCGGTATGTTTAACCCGGTAATAACCCGATTAATAAAATTATAAATTAAGAAATGAAAATGAAAACAAATAAATTGCTTTAATTCATTCAGAGAATTCAAAAGTTTAAATCTAAGTTGAAGAACAAGTTAAAGCATTCCATTGAGTCCAAATTCATTCACCAATTCTAACCTTCAAGATTCACTCGGCTATGGGTCAAATCAAGTAGGGAGCTCATTGCATAAAAATGCATAAAGTTGCAGAAGAAGTACCACTAGGACCAAAAAACCAATGAAAAATTCTAGTTCCTTTGTCACTTCAGAAGTTCTAGCAAGTCAGATTGCATCATTTGGTGTTAGTTTATGCCGGGAGACTTCGAACTGACAAAAATGTAAAAAGAGAGAAAAAAATTAAGTGCCATGAAGGCTCATTTTTGGCTGCCCTTAATTTACTCTATAGTTGCTCATAAGAAAATTGAAGTTCGAGAACTCCTGAAGAAGCACAATTTGGAATTGTACAGCAACGTTTAAGGCTTAATAATGCATTGTGAGGTGGTGTCTCTTTATAAGTCTTTGGAATTTAGTTCATGTGATCCCTCTTCTTTCTAGTCATACTTTGTGAGTGGTCAGTGATAGGTCCAATACTCATTTGTCAGAGGAGGCAAATATTGGAGAAGCCTTTTTATGTCCATTTTTCTCCACTAATGTAGACTTTCTCTGAATAAATCTTAAACCTATTGCTTCCATTGGCTTTTTTTATTCTTCCAGGACTTAATCTTCGAATTTATTGTTTTGAAATAAATCAACGATAGGGAGCTTTTATTTGAAAGTGGACATAATTGCTATTTCTCAAAAAGAGAAAGGCCCGATGAGACCACCAAATTGGCTTTCTCAATTTAGTTCATAGAATGCGAAAGGAGAGTTGTCTCATGGAGACATATTGTAAGGAGTGCATTTGCCTGTGTTGGTAGAGATTAAAATAACGGTAATTGTTTTTAATTACCATCAGAACTCATTAGCCAATCCAGAGCAAAAGTTCCACCATCCGATGCATGAAATAATTTTCTGAAAGAATATACACAAGTCAATTAGTTACATAGGAAACTTAAAGCTATTCTTCAATGTTTTTTAGACTAATTAGGTTCCATACACATCATTCTGATGTATACAAGAAGAAAACCCATTGTGTTAGAGAAAAAAGATGCATAGTGACTGACAACACTACTAATTTTTATGAGAAGTTACAAAAAAAGATAAGTAATTTGGTGAGATGATCTCCATCTTTTCCTTATTTTCCCTGGAAGAATATTATCACCCACCACCCAAAGAATTCTATTCCATGGAAAACCCAAAAAGTAAGAGAACATTTCACCAAATCACTTATCTCCTTTTCCAACTTTCCATAAAAATTAGTAGCGCTTTCAGTGGCTTTCCAACTTTTTGATCAAATGGACCCTAAGAGTAAGAAATGTATTCCAAAAATGCAACTTAGGACATTTATAGACCTTCCAATATTTTGTTTGTTGTTGTCGGTTGGAGGCAGATTAAAGAATTTAAAATTCATAAAGAACATAATGCCCAAAAAAAAACTCTCCAAACTTATAACACACTCTTACTCATACACTTGCACCAAAAGAAAAAAGAAACGCCAAATACCTTCTGTAGCTGAAAACAGGAGGTCTCCCAAAGAAGTTCAAAAATGTAGTTTGAATATGTGGACTTGCAAGCCACGGTGTTGCCAAGTACCTACACAATCAAAGAACCAACATATTCACAAGGAGATCCATTCAAGAAGTTCAACTTCCACCCAAGAAAGAAGGCACCTGAAATACAATGATATTGTAACGAAGATGACGACAATGAGAATAGGGGCTCTGCTAGTGGGACTCTATAATAAGCTTATGGTAGACCACTCATTTACTACAATGAACGATATTACCCTTTCTTGTAGTCTCTATTTCGATTCCAATTGTTTCACTTATTTCTGTACTAATCTACGTTCCATTGCTCAACAAGAAACATAACAAAATTTAAGTCTCCGTCTTTAGACTTCACATTCAGTATTCAAACCTCAAATTCAGAATTTAGATTCAGACAAAGAAAAATGGTTCAACAAAAATGTTTTTGTATGTTACCTCCCATGGAGAATGCGACACTTGGAGACCACCCCTTGGTAAATCTCCGAGCAGGAATTGTACGTGAGCGAAACCTTACTCCCTCTGAATCCGGTGAAAATGTCTTCGAGAATATGAAACTCTAAAAAACTGTACAAGAAAACAATCCAAACACATAAAAACCCTAAAATGTAGTGCGATTTGGGGATCATTTTGGCCGCCCTGAAGAGGAGTGCGTAAGCATTTTCTGATGATGATGATGATGATGATGATAATTCAATTGACTCCGAGGAATTCATCGATACGAGAAAAACCTAAGGATTTCGAGAAAGTGAAGATTTTCGTGTGATTGATTTTAGATTTGGTGAAGGAGTTGGATTTATTAAGAGTTGGTTGGGCGTTTTGGTAATGGTGGTTGTGAAAGAGAGAGTGAGAGTTTGGCGGGGATATGCCATATTTATGGTAATAACATGACTTTTTTCTTGTCTCCATTTCCACTGGGGCATATACAATTTCAATTTGGGTAAATTAGGCAGTTGTACTAAAAAAAAAAATATATATATATATATATATCTTTACCTCTTTCTACAATTTTTTTGCATGATGAGACGCTGAGCCTTGTGGCATGTCCGATTATAGAGTACATTAATATCCCCTCATCTAAACTTTCTCGTACCAAGAAAAAAAAATTCATTGCCTTTTTCTACAAATTTGCTGGTGTTTTGACTTCTTTTTCGTTTATTGTACTCTCCTTTTTTATATAATAAAAAAAAATATCTTTCTCACCACCAAAGAAACTTTTCAATCGAAAAGGTTAAAAAATAAGAGAACATCTTAAGTTATCACTAAACTCATTCTTCAGCTTCATGCAAATTAATTGTTTTTGTTATTAATTTTTATCTTATTATTAGAAAGGAAGAAAAGAAAAGTGTCAAACAAAGTTTTTTCAATTATGATATTTCTATCTATTTTTCTATCTTAATCAGCACCTTACTTTCAAATGTAAAATTAATTTGATTAGTTAAGGTGAAGTTGAAGGTGCCATGTGCTTAATTTAATTCGATTGGATAGTGAGAAAATTTTCATTTGATTCAATTGTCACACAACACAAAAAATGTGTATGAAAATTCTCATTAGACCATCTCCACCTCAAGAGTTAAAAAGGTAAATTTGCACTTTTTATAACCCTGTTGCAACAGCAAAAAAACTAAAAATGGAAGGTAAAAGCTATATCCAGCTAGAAATAGTAGCCGGCAAGATTTTACACTACACAATGAAAAATATATTGTGGGAGAAGCATCTCCCTTCCCCAACACATCATTGTCGTGGGAGATAAAATTATGCATTCACCGAAATCTCAAAGTTGCATGTTAGGTTGCATGAGCTTACGAGGAGAAGCTCTATTAATATTTAACCAAGTGGAATGTTGCATTACCACCACACATGGTGCATCGTGGGCCATTTTGCATTGGCACGACGCATCATGTGTAGGCCCAAAGACACAATTTCTCCCCCGACACATTATGTGTTGTGGAAGCTATTTTAAACTTTCTTGCACTGCATTTTTTGCTTAATTGATAGATTAAATACCCACTTTTACACTATATTTTTACATTATGTATTAGAGATGGTCTTAGAGGGTGTTTTGACCATTTTTCGATTCCACACACATATATATAATTGCGTGATCACAAAAAAAATATAAATATATTAATTATTACTATTGAAATATACAGTATGTTTTAATTATTAAATAGTTTCAAGTACTGCCCCTATTGCTCTCTCTTGGAACCATCCATATCTATCTATTGATTGTACTAAAAAAGAAAACCAATATGATAGAAAAATGATAAAGTCATAAAATCCCCTCTTATTCCAACCAATTATGTATCTTTGCGTTGATATCCCTAATTTTTACCATGCTATAATTTGTTTTCCCAAAAATAGAGACACAAAAGTATGTAACTAATAAGGTTCAAGGTTACTAGATCTCGCCCATTTATTTCTTAAAAAAAAGGTTATGCTCATGCCAGTAAGGCACTACATAATATTTTCTATTTTTTATTTTATACCACTTGATGAGGAAAAAAAAAACATGCACATGTTCTTCATGCTCTTTGCAAGAGATCAATTTATTTAGCAAATAATTGACTTTTTTTAAGTACAAATTATTTAAAATAAAAAAATTAGATAACTTAGTTTAAGATATTTATCTTTTAGCGAATTCTAGACCAGTGTAGCTTTCCTCATTTAAATATGGGTGATTTTGTTTCTATCCACCAAATCTTGCAGTTAATCCACCCTTAAATTATGAAAATTTTAAATGAAGTTTCACAAAATTACCCTTTTTAAAATTGATTAGTATATCCACCAATTTTAATTAAATTATAGTTGTATAACTTTATAGATTCCTTTTTTATTAACATTCCTAATCTAAATATAATTCCTTTTAATTAACTTTCCTAATCTAAAAATAATTAATTTTAATTAACATTCCTAATCTAAATATAATTTCTTTTAGTTAACTTCATCTTTACGTTTAAAAAAATTTGAACGGTTTAGGGTTACTTCTGCGCTTGTGTTGATAGAATAGACGCCATTCTCTCTCTCTCTCTCTCTCTCTCACACACACACACACACGAAAATAGAATGAAAGAATGACCAAGTATATATAGTGTGTATTATATATATATATATATAAGAGGGGATGACTAACTTTTTCAACTTGCGTTGCAAATAGACCTTGTCAAGTAATTTACAAATTTTTTATTCATTAATCTTTTGGAACCCGCAACATTATAATTAATAATACAATTATTTAGTCTGAAAGTTAGACATGATATAAGAAACATGGTATAATTTAAATTTTTAATCTTCCGTATTGTGAGTTAGACTTACATAATACAAAAACCAAATTAGTTCAAGATTTTCGAAATTGTGGGTGTGGGTTTCTAAGGTTGGAATACAGATTTGGTAATTTAAAGAATATGAAACTAATCTAGGGTTTGTGATAGGATGAAGAAGAAGAAGAAGAAGAAGAGACGGTGGGGAAAGAGGGAAGAAGAAGAAGGCTGGGGAAAAGTGATAGTGGGAAGAAGAAGAAGAAGAAGAAGAAGAAGAAGAGACACTGGGAGAATCGTTAAAACCGTAAGGGCTGGGAGAATTGTTAAAACCGTAAGGGGAAAGGAGTTAAATTTTGTTTTTGTTATTTTACTGCAAAGTTAATTAAAATTTACCCATCTAAATTTTTAAAGTGGTTATACTTATTAATTTAATAGATATTTTCATATTAAATTATTATTTAAAATAATATTTATAAAATTAAATTCATAATATTTTTTTTTCAGTTCATCTACGCTCGCGGATTAACTTAATATGTAATGCGGATTAACTTAACAATGTGGATTAACTGCAAGATTTGGTGGATAGAAATAAAATCAACCTTTAAATATTCTTGTATCAAAAAATAAAAAATCCAATGCCTTTTTCTACAAATTTAATTTTTTATTAGTAAGATGTTGACTTTCTGGTTAGTGACTCTTGTGACGTACCCCGGTTATGAACTGCAGTATCATCCCCACATCTAAACTTTCTTGTACCAAAAAAAAAAAATACATTGACTTTTCCTACAAATTTGCTAGTGTTTGACTTCTTTTTCTTTTCTTTTCTTTTTTTCTCTTTTTTTTTTTAAAAAAAAACCTTCTTCCTCACCACCAAAGAAACTTTTCAGTGAAAAAAGTTAAAAAAATAAGAGAACATCTTAAGGTATCACTGAACTCGATCATTCTTCAGCTTCATACAAATCAATTATTTTGTTATCAATTTTTATCTTGTTATCAAAAAGAAAAATAAAAAGAAAAGTCTGGAATAAAGTTTTTTTAAATATGATATCTTTATCTATTTTTTCAAAAATAAAATTAATTTAATTGGTTATGGTGTCGTGTGCTCAATTTAATTATATTGAATAGTGATAAAAAAAATTCCATTTAATTCAATTTTCATGTAACATAAAAATGTGTATAAAAATTATCATTAGATCGAGGACGTTTTTACCATTTTACAATTCTACAAGCATATGTTTGCGTGATCGCAAAAAAATTAGAAATATATTAATTGTTACCATTGAAGTATACGGCATAATTTAATTATTAAATAGTTTTAGGTTATAAATAGATCAACTCTAGGTTAAAATTTAGTTTACAAAATTGTATAAAGACTCAATTTTCCTTCAAGAAAAGTACATATCATTGTAAAGAATCATAAGATAAAGAGACTCGAATAAAAGATAAATAATTAATGAAAAAAAATTCAAAACCCATAGAAAATGTGAATACAAAATAATAAAAAGTGAAATTTGAAGACGTTTATTATAGTAAGTTATAAAATACCTCATTCAAAAGAGTAAAATAGGGAGAATCAAAAGATTCAAAACTACAATCATTTGTGGACATGTAGCATAATGTTATGAAAGATTTGCATGTTACAGTGAGTTGTAAAATACCACATTCAAAAGAGTACAGGGGAAAGTTAAAAGATATACTATTTATTATTATATATTACTAGAACTAAACTTCCTTAAATTATTTTGGCTTGACTCAAGACCCCCTAAAGTATAAACATTGACACTAAACCCCCTTGGAGCAATCATTGGCACTCTGCATTAATCAATTTTAAAAAAAACCAATCCATGCATAAGCTCAAGTGGTTGAGAGTGTGAACATTAACATAGAGCACTCATATTCAAGTACTGCCCCTACTCTTTTCTACTCAAACCACTCGGATCTATCTATTGATTGTACTAAAAATGAAAATTGTTGACCTAAAAGTCCCTAATCTTGTTTTGATAATAACAATAATATTAATCATGTGTAATTTAACTTAATTGATGTTTCAAGTATAGCCACAAATCCATCTAGTATCATACGTAGTCAAAATCAACAAAACCAATGGTGCAATTCAATCCTCAACATGTATTCCAAAATACATTAGCTTGCACTACTCACATCAACATGATCAAAGCTTATTTACAAAGACAAATCATTTGATCAAAGCTCAAAAGAAGTGGAGAACCCGAATAAATTTTCTAAAGCGCTCGAAGACTCGTTATCTTTATAATTTGAGTGAATACTTTAGATATATGTAAAGTTTCTTGTTTGATAATCATATATAGCTCAAATACATCTTATATCATTGATTGATTGAATGAAAACAAGTTTAAATCAAAATCCATTTTAAAACTCCATTCTTACAAAAATCGATTTCGAAATAAATTCATATTAAATTCATTTGATCATATTTTGAGTTTTTCCTAAAATAGGTGTATTAGGAACATGTTTTTAAGATCCCCAAAGCATTATAATTGATTTTGGAGCTAAAAACAAAAGTTCAAAATTCGGAGTTTTGGCTGGCAGGATAGTGCCCATCAATCGATTAATGAGCTAAGGCTCAGTCGACTGATGGCCCAGAAACTAGCCGTTGGATTTATGATTTTTTACCACTTTTGGCACCAAACTCATACTTACTCTATTAAAACAGCCATGTCTTGTTCCAACATATATATACTCATTCTAGACACTTTTTAAATAACTTTGAATTGTTCTTATACTCTATTCTTCATCTATTTCAAATATTCAAATATTCAAGAACACATTTTGATCAATCATTCATCTATTGAGCTACATATTGTGATCAAAATTTAATAACTCTAGTGTAAGCCATATTTGTAATCCTTCAAACACTTAAGAGTTATTATATATTGGTATTTATCACCAAAACTTATTCTTCGAATATTAAGAGCGGTTTATCTCTTAGATTAGTAAGAGATTTTTCTTGTGTGAATGTTGTGAGTGAACAACATTTGTAAAGTGTGTAAGAATAATATACTTGTAGCGGTATAATTGTTATCCGGAAGAAAATTAGAATTAGTGAAATTTCTCAGAAGCACTACTCGGGCTTGGTCGTAAGGTCTAATCAACCGAACCGTGGGAACAAAACGACTTGGGCTCATTCGGTTTATATATTCTATCTTTTAGCTCTTTATTTATTTGCTTTGTTATTTTTTTCTTGTGATTGGGATTGCTTGTTTGTTTGGCTTCATTCTTGATATAGACATTAAATCATTTTAAAATCGAATTAAGTTTTTAAAACTCTATTCACCCCCAGGGTATTTTCCGACCTACAAAAACCAACATGATGGAAAAATGAAAATGACCTAAAATCCCCTTTTATTCCAACCAATTATGTATCTATGTGTTGATATCCCTAATTTTTAACATACTATAATTTGTCTTCCCAAAAAAAAAAACACAAAATTATGTAACTAATTAATAAAGTTCAAGGTTACTCGATCTCACCCATTTCTTTCTTAAGAAAATGGTATATACTCTTCCCGCTAAGCCACTACATAATATTTTTTATTTTTTATTTTATATCACTTGATGAGCAAAAAACATGCATATGTATTGTGTGCACTCTTTATTGTTTAGTGACATTGTAACTCTTTAAAAGACACCGTTTTATTATTATCATTTCTTAATATATTGTATGATAAAAATACATGCAGTATTTAGCGGCAAGGCCCATAATGAATGCTTAATAATCTTAATGAAATTTTAATCAATTGAGAGTCAACTAAATTAAAATAAACAATACTTATTCGAAGGCTTATTTAGATTAAGAAAAGACACAATTTCAACAATGAAGCCATATAAGCAATTATAGTTTTTTTTCTTTTTTTCAGTAGGGACAATCCGACAAGTTCAATGTAGAGGATCAGTGACTTTAGTGTGCGACATTCAAATAGCAAAAAAAAAACATGTTATAAGTCTAATTTCTCTCTGAATACTATGGGAACAAATGTTAAAGACGAATTTAGGAGATGATGTGATGTTTCAACAATACATTAGTCATTGTGCAAGTAACATATTATTATGCCCTCAATATTGTATCCCTAAAATATGTCTCTCTAGAAATATTGTTTCCTGTTTATTTTTTCATTATTTCAGCTTTTCACAAGTGATTAGGCTGCATGACTAGGCCCAAATAATTATGGAGGCTTGCTTGTATATGTTTAGCTAGTGGGCTTAAAAATAGACATAAACCATAACAAACCTTATTGTCACACTTTATATATATATATATATTAGTAATGCCTATATCTATGGCATAGAAAAGATATATTTAATTTTAGTTTAAAAATAATTATGTAGCCACGGGAATGGGACAATTTTGAGGTAAGTTTGGCTAAACTGAAATTCGGTTTATATGAAAATGTGATCAACCCAACCATAACTTTGGCATAAAAGAGGATTAATTTTGAAAATGAGAAATTTTTGAATTTATTATATGACTAAACCCGCTAGACATTGATACGCACCGATATATTGTAATTATATAGTATTTAAAGAGTATTTAAAGAATAATAATTATATATAACAGTTGGTTTGAATTTAATGGGCTAAATTTACATGAACTCGAACTCGACTAAATTCAAATTGTATTTGTATTACTTATACCTATCATAATTTAAAAATAGACACCAATTATAGTTTATTGAAAACTTGCTAGACTGGACTTTTTGTTATTATAATTATTATATATTTCAAAGTAGTTTTAATTGTTACGAAACCAAATGATATAGTTCATACTTTTTATTAGGATCTTTTTGAGTTTCCCACATCAATAATATCCATAATCTGAATTAACCCCGGTTTGCTAATCTTTTGAGTACGTCCCTCCCCATATTATTTGACGGATAACTCATAGTATTAGTAAAACGGTAGTATCTTAAATTATGGGTATTATTGAGGGGAGAACTCAAAAAAACTCTCATTATGTATTATGATCAGTTTATTGCAAAAAAAAAAATCTTTTGCAATAGCATTAATTTATTTTAAAATATATCATTCATAAAGTATCATAAACTATAAATACTATACCAATTAAAATTTATTTACTTTTTTGTTTATATATTGTTTCAAATAATGAAATCTCATTCATTATAAAACAAAGTATTCAAATAATTAATTATTTATTTTTAAAAAATACAGACTCATGTGTTTTTCTAAGAAACTAAAATGATACATGTATGTTATTTATTTAAATGAAAAGTCTCATTTATCTTATTATATGGATCAATCAGATCAAATAATTTATTCAAACAAAAATATAGCCTTGCAAGTATTAAAAACATAAATAAATAAATAGAATAAATAACTATACATTCATAGCGAAATGAACTTTAAAGGTTATTAAATTGCAATTTCTATAATTCAAAATAAGAAAAGAAAAAGGGAACAAAGAAATAAGAAAATAAAAAAAATGTTGTGTCCGCCTTATGTGATGGTTGTAAAATTATATATATAAAAAATTATATTATTTAATCATTGCTTGTATAAAAAAATCAAGAAAAAAAAAATTACGCCCATTCTTTTATGCCTCGATTTGAACTTCTCCATCTTAAAATATTTCAATTTGATATGGACTTTTAGATATCTTTGTTACCTTTTTTGTAAAAGAAGAAAAAAATACTTTACCATCATTTTTTTAACTAATAGTTAGCAAAATAAAGTGTAACTCAAAATTGCTTTTTAGTTTTGTGTAAAATTAATTTAGATGGAGTTATACAAATGTGATAGTATGTCTAAATAATCAAACAATTTATAGTGTATATTTTATTTATTTCATAAAGTGAAAATGTATTTACCAACAATTATTCAAAATTATTAGGATTTAATATATTGACAAGAGCAGTGCTAGTAAGGGAAAAGGTGGGGGTGGGGATTGATCCTCTTGATTTTTAAAATTTTGAACTACATATGGGGTATTTTTTGAAAAATAAAAAATATATAGGAACCTATGTACAAAACTTTATACTTCAAGGAATTTAAGTGTAATCGAATTCCAAGATGAGGCCTATTGATTCTAAGTGCATACTAAAGTTTAAACTTTAGGGCTATTTGAAACTTTAAATTTCACTTAAATTCTCTCACATACTCCATTTCATTCTTCATTTCATATTTTCTTTTCTTATACTTTTTTATTTTGCTCTTCAATTACTTAGTTGCTTTGCACTTCTGCCTCCACCGACTCTCTCAGTTATCTTTTACATACCATTGAGTCTATTTGTTTATCTTTCTTAGTATTAGGTGTATCTCACTATTAATATTAGGTGTATTTATTGATTAATATTATGTTTATTTCTTAATTAGTTGCCTAATATTAGTTATATTATTGATTAATTGCATAATATTAGGCCTTTGTTAGATTAGTTGAAGAATTTATAGTGATTGTTCAATATTAGGTTCATTTCATAATGAAGTTTAAATTTTAGGGGCTATTTTAAACTTTAAATTTTACTTAAATCCTCCCACATATTCTATTTCATTCATCATATCATATTTTCTCTTCTCCTACTTTTTTTATTTTGCTCTTCACTTATTTAGTTGCTTTGCACCTCTGCCTCCACCGGCTCCCTCAATTATCTTTCACATACCATTGAGTCTATTTTTTTTTATCATTCTTAGTATTAGGTGTATTTCATTATTAATATTAGCTATATTTCTTAATATAGGTATAATTCTTAATATTAGGTTTATTTCTTGATAAATTACCTAATATTAGTTCTATTATTGATTAATAGCATAATAATATGTATTTGTTAGATTAATTGAAAAATTAATAGTGATTGCTCAATATTAGGTTCATTTTTCATTAATTGCATGATATTATGTCTATTTCTTGAATAAATTGATTAACTGCATAATATTATGTTTACTTCTTGATTAGTTGCATAATATTATGTGATTTAGGTCTAAACCCCTAATTTTTTGTATTATATTGAAAAGGAAGACGTCTTACAATACTTTCAAAATATGAAATTCCTTAGAATATTAGTAATTTGTAGTATTAATACTATTATGTTTGAGTTAAAATTTTATGTCTTAAAATTTATATTTTTGTGTGCTTTAAATTTTTCCTCCTTGATTGATTACTTGGTTCTGCCACTGTATATTGACAAATAATACAATGGATTAGACGCCATAATAAGATTACCATACCATATGAAAGACATTTAAAAAATACTCAAGATAACGTAATTAAAGGCTTGTGTTCGTATTTTTTTAATAATTACTGTTACTATGTCAAAAAATATTTCAAAGAAAAACATGGATGTTCAAAGTTGAAGTTTTACTAATTGCAGGTGCAAGAGTATTCTCCGACTTGTTAATGTAATAGTACTATTTTTTATTATTATTATTATCAGAGAAAACACAAATTTTATTGAATTATATGATATGATATTTTATTTTTTTATTTCACTAAAGGCATGGATAATGTTAAAATATGATCATATAATAAAGTGTTAACCGATAATAACTGATTTATTTTACTAAATTAATTATAGATAAATATTTTATTTGTTAATATTTCTTATATGACAAGATTTTTGTAAAGATAATTTACATTTTTTTTTGATATATACATAATTGACTTAGTGTAAAATGAATTTTAGTAGGGAATTGGAAATATATAAACAATCTAATTTTATAAAAAAATATTTAATTTAATGGATAAAGTTACACTAAGAATTTGGTAGGTTTCAAACACTATTATATTTATTGGCGAATGAAACAAAACTTATCATTATCATTTATATTACAAACATGCTATGATAACCTTGAGTCTTGAGTCGTTAGATCAAAACATAAATATTCATATTAAATCTTGATCACCAATTGAGAACATAAAGAGTCCTACAATATCAGGATTGACCTAATTTATAAATAGACTAATCACTGCCTGTGCCTACGCCACGATTCGATCGTACTTATATGTAATTGATGACACTATATAAAATCATATTTATAACTACTTTTTCTATATCTATAATTACTCATAATTTTAATTATTTTTTTATTTCATATTAAGAGTTCTTATTCCAATTTTGCTATTTTTTTTAAGAAATTAATTTTAACATTATTCTAAAAAAAATAATAGTATAATCTTAATTTGATAATAAGAGGAATTAAATTTTTTCATACAACATTAATTTTAATTTAATCCTAACCAAATTTTAAAATTATAATTGTATGCCTATTATTCAAATAGTGATGAGTAAATTAAGTTTGTCTAATTACACTTCCATTATAATTAGGGATGGGAAATGGCCTAATTCGACAAATTTTCGACTAAGCAAACCCCAATATAAGGCGGACTCTTTCTTTTTTATTTTATAATCCAAAAAAGTATAGATGCTAAAAGGCTTAAGTTCAAATATACGTAAATTATGTCCATATATTTGTCTTAACTCTGCTAAAATATAATATTTTTTCTTTAAAATACCCTTATTATACAATTTAATTACAACAGCTAGAGTGAGTTAAAGTTTATACGTTTATATAGAAAATAAGGTATATTTTATTTTATTTTTAAAAAAATAAATATGCTTTTAATCAAGTATAGTTTCAAGTAATCATATTTTTAGATATATCGAGTTTGAATTTGGTAAAACTCTAAACTCAGCTATTGATTTCCTATAAATAAAGTAAATCCTAATATAATCCATTTAGGGTACGTTCTTTTCGCGTGATTTTGACATAGGATTTGGAAAATTATGTGATTTACGTAGTAATTTAAGAGTGTTCTTTTAGGATAAGTTTCGATATTTTAAATTATGTCAAATTTTGAAATCATGTGAATTACGTGATTTTAAAATCCACTCAAAGGGTTGGAATTTTGGAATCCCCATAGTTTAAATTTGATCAATCTCTTTTTAATCTTATCTCTCTCCTATTATTGGTCACTAAGACTTTTCTCTCAAACTAAAATACCTAAATGGATAAAAATCTTACTTAAACCCAACTTATACTAATATATTTTGGGGGCGAGTTCTGTAATAATGGTTAATGGTTGGTTTTGGGGCGAGTTGTGCCAGATTCAACCTCGGCCTGTCTAACAATATAACAATTTTGACATTAATTTAAGGTTGAAGAGAGTTTTAATTATGAAAGTTTGAAAATGCTGCATTTACTATATGACTGAACCTACCTAACTTTGACACGCAGTATTATTAGGTATTTTTGGACATTGCTACAGGGATCATCGAGGCACCAAAAAGAAGGCTCTCCTTAACCGGATATATAGGTTTGTTTTGAGTTCAACACGCTATATTTATATGTACTTAAGCTGGACATAACTCAAATTGTATTTCGAAACGTGGGGTCATAGTTGGTCAAAAACTTGGTAGAATGAATATTTTGTCATCCTAAATCCTAATTACTATTACTAAGGTAGTTTTATTTGTAATTGAACCAAATTTACCTGCACTTACCACAATTAAAAAAATAAAAAATATCCGGCCTTGGGGTCATGGTTAGTCAAAAACTTGTTCGGATGAATATTTTATCATTCTAAATCTTAATTGCTATTACTGAAGTAGTTTTATTTGTTATCGAACCAAATTTATAGGTTTTTTTAAAGTAATCAAATTTCGAGTTCATTAATTATGCTTAAGGACGATAAAATTCTTTAACATAATCTTTTTTTACTTTCACAATAACATTAATCTATTTTTGCATATACAATTTGTAAACTTAAAAAAACAAAATCATAAATAAATCAATGCCCTAGAAAAATGAACTTTAAAGATTGTTAAATTAAAATTTATTATATTTTGAAGTTTTTAAAAAAAAGTTGGAAAGAGAAAAAAATAAGGTGACAATGCAAATAAGATGTGAATATGCACTACTATTAGAACACATCCACCAGTAGTGTATATTGTGGTTTTGTGTATTATTTACACAATTTGTAAAAGTTTCCAGTCTCCAGCACTTTAATACCTATTATTATCATTAATATTACCAACATGTCATGATAATCCTGAGATGTTGGATCAAAAGATAAACATTTACATTAAATCTGAGCAACCAGTTGGAAACATAAACATAATGCCCGTGCCTACGGCACAATTTGATTATACACATATATAATTAGTGATACTATCTAAAATCGTATTTATTATTAATTTTTTTATATCTATAATTACTCATAATTTTAATCATTTTTTATCTCATATTAAGAGTTCTTATTCCAAATTTGCTATTTTTTAGATAAATTAATTTTAACATTATCATAAAAAAGTAGTAATATAATCTTAATTTGAGAATAAGAGAAATTAAATTTCCCCTATGGGATTAATTTTAATTTTTAATCCTAACCAAAATTTAAAAATATAATTGTGTGCCTATTATTTAAATACTGGTAGAGTAAATTAAATCTATCTATCCGTTATAATTAAGGATGGAAAATGGCCTAATTCGATATATTTTTGACTGAGCAAACCCCAATATAAGACGGACTCCTTCTTTTTTATTTTATAATCCGAAAAAGTAAGGGTACTAAATAGTTTTAGTTTGTGTTCACGTAAATTCTATCAATTTGTCTTAACTTTGCTGAAATATAACATTTTTTCTTTAAAATATCCATCTAATTACAACAGGTAAGGAAGGGAAGAATGATTTAAGGTTTATACGTATATATAGTAAATAGGATAAATTTCAATTCATTTATTTTTTTAAAAATAAATATGCTTTTAGTTAAGTATTGTTTCAATTAATCATATTTTTAGATATATCGAGTTCAAATTTGGTAAAATCCTAAACTTAACTATTGATTCACTATAAATAAAGTTAATCTCAACATAATCCATTCAGGGTACGTTCTTTTCGCATGATTTTTAAATAATTAAGATTTGAAAAATTATGTGATTTACATAATTTAAGAGTGTTCTTTTGGGATAAATTTTCATATTTTAAATTCCGTCAAATTTTGAAATCATGTAAATCATGTGATTTCAAAATCTGCTCAAAATGTAGGGATTTTGGAATCCCCATAGTTTAAATTTTATTAATTGTTGAATGAAATTACACGTAGTGATCTATCGTATAGATATAATATGTATTATGAATTTTATTGTGTAAATTATACATTATCGGTGGGTTTCTTATGTAGAAACCGCTTTTGTGGCTAAAGAATATTCGGTTACACTTACTGACCCCAAAGACCCCACAGACAATGGACCGTCTGATAAGGTCAAAGCAAATGCATTAATGTTTCTAAGGAAACATATTAACCCTAGCCTACGTTGGGAGTACCTTCAGTTGAAGACACCTAAAGAACTATAGGATGCCCTTAAGGGACGTTTTGGGAACATTCATGACACTTTGCTCCTAGAATTGACCGTTCAGTGGAATGAAATTCGCTTGCTTGACTATAAAAGGGTTAACGACTTCAACAAGGACATGTTGCGCCTAAAGGCACGTTTTAACTTCTGTGGAAAGGACCTCACAGAAGATGATATGATTTAGAAGACCCTTTCCACTTTTCTTACTTCAACACTTATACTAGCGAACCAGTATAGGCTGGAGTATAATAATAAAAGAATCACAACATTCAATAAGCTGATCAATCTACTGCAAGTGGCTGAAAGGCATAATAAGGTTCTTTTGAACAACAATGTCAGGCCCGTCGGGACAAAGAAAATTCCTAAGGCTAACTACGGTAAGATGAACAGTGGAAAGAACCCCAATGCAAGGGGGGTTGGACGTGTTGATCCTTACCCACGTGGCAATAAGGCACAACGTGAAAAAGGACGTGGGAGTCGTGGAGGCTCTTCCAAAGTATGAAGAAGAAATGATATTATTGAAACTAGTGGTCAGGGAAATAAGGTGAAAAATACACCTAAGAACCCTCCGGTCAAAAAGGAAAGAGTTGGCAATGAGCCATGTTACAGGTGTGGAGTTGCTGGGCACTAGTACAAGAACTGTCATGCAAGCGCTAAAGTAGCAGCGAGTTGCAAGAAATATCGAGAATCTAAAGAACAAGAATCTCATTTTATGAATGAAGAAGATAATGACGCTGATGTTACTTCACAATCATAGACTTTAGTGGCAAGAAAGAATTTGCTCAGTCAATGGATGCACTCGATTTTGACTGATCTGCTTTATTCACTTTATTTTTTTTTAAATAAGGCATATTGCCTAATTCTTAATTAGACAATGATTTTGTCTTAAAGTTTATGATTGATTAAATAGATGGATTAGATTTCTGAACAAGATATTGGATTGATTATCGTTGATTTTATTAATTAAATTTCGGACTTTATTCTGATGTATTTTATATATATGTTCGATTTTTTTGTCCATGGTTCGGATTTTATACTCAATTTCATAATTGTAAGAATGACTCGAGGAGAACTTGAATGTTTAGTTGATAGTGAAACCACCCACACTATTTTAAGGAATAGGCAATTATTTGTTGAATTAATAGCCCATAATTCCTCTGTGACTACAATGATCGGATCATTGCAAGTAATAAAAGGGCGAGGTAATGCCAAATTTTTGTTGCCTAACGGCACATTATTTAAAGTCACAGACGCTCTGTATGCACCAAGAGCAACCCGAACCTTACTGAGTTTCAAAGATATTCGCGACAACGGTTTTCATATAGAAACTCATTGTGAGAATGGAATAGAAAACCTTTATATTACATCTAATGAATAGGGAAGAAAACGCATCTTAGAGAAATTAATGAGCCAATCTAGTGGACTGTACCTCACTATTATTCGGATTATTGAATCGTACGCTGTCACCAATAATGAAATATAGGACACTAACTCATACATGTTTTGACACGACTGCCTAGGACATCGTAGTCGTAACATGATGATCCGTATTTTAAAAAACTCAAATGGACATCCCTTCTTTCGAGTAAAAAATAAAATGGAAAAAAATCGTCACGATGCAAGGTGTCGATTCTAATACTGTTCAAAAATAGAACTTACTTTCTAAAGTACCAGAAACATTACGACCCTCCCATTATGCCTCTTTGACTACGTCAAAAGCACATAAATCATTTTGCAAAGCCTATTCTTTAGCAAAAACAGAATTGAGACCTTCCTATGCTGAAGATACAAAAGAAATTATTCCATTCTTACAAAGGATACAAGGAGATATATGTGGATATATCCATCCAGAATGCGAACCATTCAAGTACTTTATGGTTCTGGTGGATGCATCGACACGTTGGTCACACGTTGCATTATTGTCCACAAGAAATGCTACATTTGCAAAATTCCTAGTACATATTATACGTTTAAGGGCTCACCACCCTGATCATCCTATTAAGTCTATAAGGCTTGATAATGCTGGAGAGTTTACATCAAAAGCATTTGATGATTATTGCATGTCTATTGGGATCGATGTAGAGCATCATGTTCCTCATGTGCATACACAAAATGGTCTCGCAGAAGCCACCATCAAAAGATTACATGGTGGCCAGGGCACTGGTTATGCGCACCAACTTGCCTATATCTGCCTAGGGCTATGCAATATTACACGCAGCTTTACTTATTCGTTTCAGACCCACTGCTAACTAGCCATTTTCTACGTACCAATTAGTCACTGGATATGAGCCTGACATTTCATACTTGCGCATATTTGTTTCAGCAGTATATGTGCCAATTGCGCCCCCACAACGCAATAAAATGGGTCCCCAGAGACGACTAGGCATTTATGTTAGATATGAATCCCCAACAATTATCCACTATTTAGAACCTTTGATAGGTGATCTCTTTACCGTTAGATTTGCGGATTGTCACTTCGATGAGACAGTCTTCCTGTCGTTAGGGGGAGATAAGAAAAAGGATTTTTCAAGGGAACGACAAGAATTGTCATGGTTTGTTCCCACCATGTCTCATTTTGAACCCATCACTTCACAATGTGAAAGTGAAGTGAAAAGAATAATCGATCTTCAAAACGTAGCAGATTCAATGCCTGATGCGTTTACTGATATCGCAAAAGTGACGAGATCACATGTACTAGCTGCAAATGTGCCTGTAAGGTTAGAAGTCCCCGACAAAGGGCAGAATGTTGCAGATAGAGATACTGCAACCACACTTAGTGGAGGTGTGATTAAGGCCGTGGCTCCCCAAAGGAAGAGGGGGAGGCCACTCGGTTCGACTGATACTCACCTAAAGAAGAAAATGGTGAGTAAGGCACAAACCAATCCATTAATCATCAATGAAAAGAACCCTTCTCATGAGATTATCTCTGATTATAGTTATGTCTATGAATCAGTACTAGAGGACGCTCCGATGTTTGAAATGATTCTAGAGAACAAAGAAATCTCAATGGATTATGAGAAGGCATACGAGTTGATGGAAAGATCTTCCATATATATTGATGATATATTTGCATACACCATTGCTCAAGAAATCATAGAGCACGATGATATCGAACCTCGCTCTATTGCAGAATGTTAACAAAGAGCAGATTGGCCTAAATAAAAAGAAGCAATCCAGGCATAACTAAATTCTCTGGCAAAAGGAAAGGTATTTGGTCCGATAGTGCTAACCCCACCAAGTGTAAAGTCTGTAGGACATAAATGGGTATTTGTCAGAAAGCGTAATGAGAATAATGAAGTTCTAAGGTACAAGGCTCGCCTTGTGGAGCAAGGTTTCTCACAACGCCCTGGAATTGACTACGAGGAGACATACTCGTAATCGATGTTATAACATTCCGCTACTTAGTTAGCTTGGTAGTTTTTGAAGGACTGGAAATGCAGCTCATGGATGTGGTTACTGCATATCTCTATGGGAATCTTGATTCAGAGATATATATGAAAGTGCCTGATGGCCTTACATTATCCAAATCAAGTGACTCTAAACCACGGAGTACATTTGCAATTAGGTTGAAACGCTCACTTTACGGATTAAAATAATCTGGACGGATATGGTATACCCGTCTAAGTGATTACTTGACTGGGAAGGGATATAAGAACGACGAATTATGCCCATGCGTATTCATAAAGAAAACAAGTTTCGAATTCGCAATTGTGGCTGTATATGTTGATAACATGAACATAATATGCACTCTTAATGAAATAAGAGAAGCCACTAGTTACCTAAAATCTGAATTTGAGATGAAGGATCTTGGAAAAACTCGATTTTCTTTAAGTCTTAAATTAGAACATCGAGCTTGTGGAATATTAATCCACCAGTCTGTGTATGTCCAAAAGATACTCAGGCGATTTAACATGGACAAAACGCATCCTGCTAGCACTCCCATGATCGGTCGAAATTTGGATCCAAGAAAAGATCTATTCCGTCCAAAGGAAGACGATGAAGAGGTGTTGGGAGCTGAAATTTCTTATTTAAGTACAATAGGTGCATTATTGTACTTGGCTCAATGCACTCGACCAGACATAGCATTCTCAGTGAACTTGTTAGCTAGATTTAGCTCAGCGCCAATGCAGCGTCACTGGAACGGTATCAAGAGTATTTTTCAATATCTAAAAAGAACCATTGACTTGGGATTGTTCTTTCCCTACAGAGAGTCAAAAGGAATTGCAGATGACACGATACACTACAAGAAATATAACCTTTGCCGGCGCGTTACGCGAAACGCGTCGGGAAAGATCATATATACAGACGCGTTACAATCACACGCGTCGGTATAGTCATGGGGTCGTTTAATCATATCTAGTACTTTTCCCGGCGCATTAAAACGCGTCATTAAAAGTCGTATATATTATTTGTGGCGCGTTTATCTCAACGCGTCATTATAGAGTGAAAAGAATGGAGGCGGTAATTTTTAGTATTTTTCCCGGCGCGTTAGAACGCGTCGTTAAAGGTCATATTAACGTTTCCCGGCGCGTTTGTCTCAACGCGTCGTTATAGAGTCGAAAAAAATGGCGCCTGCCTCCCCGCCTTCTTTTTTTTCGCAGAAATAATTATTATTGTTAAAAAATAAAATATCCATCGACGCCCCTCTCTCACAGCATCCATCGACGCCCATCTCCCCTCTCTCTCACACAACGCCCATCTCCCCCTCTCTCGCAGGACATCCATCGCTGTCTCTCTCACACAACACCCAACAATCCAACTGATCCTCCCCCAATTCCAAATCCCTAAATCAATACCTCCTTTCCTGTACGGATTGAAGCCTCCTTTCCTGTACTTCTGCACTCCGATCCTCCTCCAAGGTAACACATCTATATGCCTCTGTTTCGTTACTTTTTATATTGTTTTGATCTTCTCCACATTTTTATTGTTTGTTTTACCTTCTTCCATCAATACCTCCGCCTCTTCTCTCGCCCTTTCCGCCCCAATTTCACTCAATCGATCAAATATTATTTACTGTAAGTGCATCGAGACTGCAATTATCAATTTTGCATGTCATCTCATTTGCGGATGCATTCTAAGAGAAGCAATTGACCATCAAAGATTAGACGCACTTCCAAGTTTTTTGTTGGGTTTTTTTTTTTTATTTATTATAACGAATAATTTGTATAGATTTGTACGTATATTTATGCAGTAATTTTTATAAAATCCAAAGCATATCTTATGATACATTTTGAAATGCATTAAAACATATCTAGAAAACAAAATTAGATACAGGTTTTGGACAATCTTGCAAGTGGGTACCATTGTTTACCTCTCAAAGTCCTCCTGTCATTATTAGTACCATCATTAATTAACATAGCACAGCGAAGAATATAAGATTAAATTAAGTAGGTACACAACTAGATATGACTACAATAACATCATATGAACTTTTACAAACTTGTTGACTAGTAACATCACAAGTTATTTGAGGCACCAATGGTTAGATCTACAAGGAGAGAGATAAACTTGATTTGGTAGGCAGATTGATAGAGCAGGAAGTCCTTCGTGCTACTTCAAATTCTATTAAAGAACACAACTATCTGTGATTTTGGTTCATTCAGAGCTGCGCTTTCACCTCGGATTAGTGAATACAATCGATTGATAAATGGATCAAAAAGCTTTAGTAGTACGGAGTGGGAGAAACCGATTGAGAGATAGATGAGGACTTTCATTTTAATAGCTAAAACCAATTACAGCTTTAGATTCAAGTCAAGTGATTGTTAATCCGACTGCTCAACTTGCGGCTGTTGATCCAAGTAAAAACTTCCCGGCCACATCATATCCATCGCTTCCTCCAAATCATACAGCCCCCATGCTGCAAACCCGGTATTAGCCTCGTTAAATCTTGCCACAATTGCCCCTCCCTCTCTGCCCAGCTTGTGCACAAGCGAGTGGGGCCGGACCCCGAGTGATCGGACTGCTGTGGTATTAATTGGAAAACCCATCATATTCATCATCTTTTGGGACTGATATCTTTTAACTGCACCCCTCTCCCTCTTATGTGCATTTTGGTGAAAGGCTTTGCTTGTGAACTATAGAACTTCCTCATGCAAAAGTTGCATGAGAAAACCTCGGACCCGGGTCTGGGCTGTGAGTTGGAGTCACCAGGTGTCGATGACTGATTTGTCCCCAGGCTCAAATTCAGCCACTTGTCTATTTCGAAAGTCATTTTCTCCGCGACCTTGGGGTGACAAATTAAAAGGGTAGAGAGTCGATCTTATGTGAAATGGATGATCTTAAATGAAAGAGAGGAAAGAAAGAATGGAAATGAATGCATAGCGCAATAAAGGGAGTATTTGAGCTGAACAATCATACACTGGTTAGAATAAAAGAGGGTAGACTACTACAATAAAATCTTTTATAATTGAGCAAATTTTACACAATAAGTTCGAGTGAGGGGATACAAAATAAATTTCAGGACCGGCCCTAGCTACTAGCTACCTCTGAGTATGTCAAGGTGGTTTTTTTTTTTGTATTGTCTGATTTGTATTAAAAGATCCCCGCCCAAACATCTAATATAGATAAATCATAGAAACAAAGATTGATGAAAGCAATGAAGGTCCATGTCCACATGCATGAGAAGAGACATGACTAGTGTTAATGAAATTAAAATTAATGGTTTGAGGATAAAGAAAATGGAAATACTATTGAAGGGAAAGACAGCACACGGGAAATCTAGCTCCTATTTTGAGGAACACTCTTGTATTTATTGTATATTTCATGACTTCTCATTGGGTGGTCTGATTGATAAAACATCCTGGACCGCTAATTTACACCTGGCATGTTTATTTTATACAATATATCAATATATATATATATATAACAGAGCTAATTAATGATAAGGTTCACTTAAATTAAACTTATGTCGTGGATTTACTTGTGCATACACGGTGGAACTTGCATGAAAATTTATCATTGGTTGTAGTACATGTATTATGCGTATTGAATATCTCGTGGTTAAACAAGTATTAATGATTTTTGAATCTCAAAAATAAATGTATAAGAAGTAAAGAATTGAGTTAATGAAATTTAATATAATTTTTATATGATTGATGATGGCTTTGACACGAGTTACGATCTCATCTCTACTCTACTGCAGGTTCTCTCTCTGATTATTTTTCACTGTTTCAGAACATACGTTCAAAGGATCCAAATAAATTAGCAGAAGAAAAAAATTAATTGGCTTTCTGTACTCTTAACAAAAAGAAGAAACGGAACCCCAAAACCATGCATTAAAGTCCAACTCAGACTTGCACACATATTTCACTGTTGAGATTCCATTGAAAAGGCTTTGTTCATAGAAAAAATTTCTCTTTCTCAAAAATAGATCCTTCTTTTTTTTTCTTTAAATATATATATATATATAATCATGTATTATACGTATAATATGTATATATAAAGGTTATGATATATATAGATTGTTTAACTGTTCATTGCCGAAAGTTTTCATTATATCAGAATCATATCAAATAGAAAATTAGTAGTGAGGAATTTCACACCACTGATTGCTCTTCGGTACTATATTTACTCTTGCTGCAGATCCGATTACTTCACTCACGTGGTACATGTCTATGCTGGATTGTGACTCAGCTTCACTCGTGTAAGTCTCATGATCTTTGTATAAAGTTTTGTATAAAGTTTTTTTTCGTGAAATTTAAGACATTGTATATATTTCTTTCTTGCATCAGGATTGAAAGATATCCTTAAAGAGCTTCCCAGCAGAGAATTATCTCGGTTTTGAAGTCAAGTAAGTTCCTGGTGTTGATCTGAGTCACTCAGCTTATATTTTTAAGTTTTATGAAACCTCATATATATCCAATTATTGAGTGCAATTATTTAACATATCACAAGTTAATTAAAATGAAACATTATATATATATATATATGCAAGCGTGCCACATGCGAAAGAAAGTCAAGTTCTTGATTTTAGAAAGGGGAAAAATGTACATATCTAATTATAATACATGTTATAATCTGGTGATAGGCTTGTGGTCAAGTTTGACCCCCTAACGGGAAAGAGTGTGGGGAAGATTGGGACGTCATTCAACAACATGATTCACCAGATAGTTCGAGACACATTTTCCCCACGTATCACACGCTGGGTAGATGTACCAAAAACTGACATTGAGGTCGTCTATGATCGGCTTGATGTAAGTATTTTAGATACTTTTAAATCAAATTTTATTATTTATTTAGTTAACTCATTTGTTAATCCATAATATTTTTGTAGTTAAAGTTTATCTATCCACATGACAATAAAATTGTCATGGATGAAATTGAGAAGCTGCAGATGAAAGCTCTTAGGGAATGGCGATATGCCATGAAATGCCATTGGAAAAAGTTAGGGGGGGAGCAAAATAAAGAAGCCCCAAAGAGAACCCCCTACAAAAAAGTTGATCTCGAACAGTGGAAGGCTTTATGCGATTTTTTCAATTGCGAGGAACAAAAAGTATGAATTTACCTTTTTTATTTTAATATTTAAATATATATCAGTCAATTTCTCCTATGCATTATTAATTTGTTTGAAGATCATGGATGTTATGTGTTGATTTCTCCTACAAAAAAGTATGAAAAAATATAGCATACATTCTGCTCTTAGTGCCTTCAATGGTTTGCTTTTAGTTTAAAAACTTGCTTGAAAAGTTTATAAGTACTCTAATTCTATGAAAAGACCAATTGATGGTATTGCACTCAACCATGTTGTATAGACTTACATATCTATATACTATATAGATTATAGTAGTGATGGGATTTGTTAGACAATTAACTGATCATTAAAATGCAGAATTTTGTAAGAATGCTATGTCTCTATCTCTCTCTGTTGTGTACTCGGACTGTGTAATAAGAGTATGTACTGCTGTGTGTATTTGGATTTGTTTGTGGAAGCATTTATTCTGGGCCAACAATTTTATCTGAGAGTTTACACGCCAAGTAAGTTGGTCAAGGGCGAATACCCCATTCCAGAAAATGCCTTGCTATGTGGCCGGGCTAGTAGATGACCACGGACCTTTCGAAATTAGCAGCAGCTACTGAAGAAGCCCTGCTACTGCAAACCTTTCGAAAGAACTTTCAAAAATTCCTAACTTTCTTTCGAAAAAAAATTGACTTACGAAAAAAATTTGAAACTTGGAAACCTTTTTAGTTAGGTGTTAGTGTTAATTACTCATTTGGAAACTTCGTGGGTGGTACTGTTGTTTAAGTTAAAATCATCTCATTGCCCCTAGTAAACTTGAAAGTATTTCTTTATTTCACTGTCTTGTTTAGTAAACCTGAAAGTAATCACTGTCATGTTTATTTCATGTTTTGTGTTGTGTTCAATTTATTGAGATCTATCAAACATGGTTGGTTTTCTTATGAAACATGGTAGGGGGTGATGCCCAACATGAGGTGGTTGCAGTCACATGTGTGTGGTAATGGCGGTGGCAGTTAGGATACCACAGTGGCAGTGGTAGTGTTGGTACTGGTTATAGAAAAGAAATTGGGTTGGGTCTTCACAGTTGGGCAGGTCTGGTAGTACACAGAAGTAATTAGGGCTGGCATTTTACAACCGAAAACCGACCGTCTCACACTCTCACGCACAGTCCCTCACTCCCTCGGTCCCTCCGTCTCACACTCTCACGCACTCACGCACAGTCCATCACTCCATGTCCTCTCAGGCTCTCACGCACTCACGCACAGTCCCACACTTCTCCAAATCTCCATAACTCCGTTCATTCTTCACCACCACGGCGAGACAACGGCACAGAAGGACTCCAAAGCTGGTACTCTGATCGCCGGTATTCTTCAAAATTAATTGTTTGGAACTTTGCTAATTTCTAGTTTAATAATTTGGTAGTTTAGTTAAACTAGTTTGCTAATTGCTACTGCCTGTTGCTACTTTGCTAAATTAATTGCTACTTTGCTAAATTAGTTTGGTTGCTCAGGGGAAGAAAAAAGAAAAATACTCTAGTTTGGTATTTTTGGAGTGATTCTGTCATTTACTCATTTGAGTCATTTCTGTGAATGTAATTTCTAGTTTTCTACTGCTACTGCTAGAATGCTACTGCATGGTTGGCTGGATTGCTACAGCAGTCGGTTTTAACCGACACTCTACCGAACCGACCGAGCTGATCGGTTTTACCGAGCGTCGGTTTACCGGGTAATACGGTTCGGAAACGGTATGCAATTTGAACCAACCGACTGTGTTGGTTCGGTATATAAACCGACTGTCGGTTCGGTTACCGAACCGCTACCACCCCTAGAAGTAATAGTTAGTTTTGATATTCTTTTGTCCTACTTATGACTAATCACTATGTTTGAATTTTTTTTTTTCGTCCCTAAGTAATAGTTAGTTTTTTTTAGTTTCTTTCTTTTTCTTTTTATTTTTTTATATCTGAATTAATAGTCAAGTTTCTTTTTGGAACATGTACCTAATATACCAAATTTTAATTAAATATAAGTTCAAGGATTATGATTCAAATTATGGACTATCTCATCCCTTAAAGTACCCACAATAGCAAGGAAAAGTAGGAAAATTTATGCACATGTTGTTTGTTTTCTTTTACATTTGCTCACGTCTATTGTCATTATTAGTGCTGATGTTGTAGCTTAAGGTAATAATAAAACAATGCAATGTGAGAATAGCAGCATAAGTAGAATCACAGCCCAAGTGCCAATAGCAACAAATCCCTATATACTGTTTAACCCTTTCACATCACATGGGTCATGCGAGATTTTGCTAGCTTTGTCTTCATAGGTTCTTTCTTATTTTTCCATTGCTCTACTTTTAATTCCTAATCAATTTTACCCTTTTAGCAAATGGGTCTTGAAGTACTTGTTGATTGGGATATACTTTAATATGAACACATGCACTTATTTGTAATTAAATTGATTAAATTATAATAATCTATCTGTTATCACAATTTATAGTAGTAGTAGTACTTAATTTGACTAACATTTTTCTCTTTTCTTTTATTATAGACAATTTCAGCTAAAAACTCGCATAATAGAAAACAAAGGCCACTTGAGGGGGGACAAGGTTCGAAGACTATAGTGGCTCATGTCTACGATGGTGTAAGACTATAGAATTATTTTATTAAATTAATCGTTATTTAAATTATAAGTAATCATTATTTAAATTAGAAATAATCTTTTCACTTATAATTTGAAGGTTGATTTGGTGACTGGTGAACTCCCTAGTGTTATTGACACATTTCAACAACTTCATTGTAAAGGAAATAGATGGAGGAATGAATACGCTGCAGAGAAGCACGTAAGTTTTTTCAATGAAAAGCATTTTGTATGTTTAATTAGATGATGATATGAAAACTATACAAACTATTATTAATGAAACATGTTTAGAAGAGGCTGCTTATATAAGAGTTAACACATATATAAAAGTGTACATAGAAAAGTGAGCTTTTATGCTTTTTAAGAATATATATATGTATATGGAAACAGAAAAGAATGGACGGTGTTTATCTGATTTGAGTTTTTATGCTTTTTAAGAATCTTTATTTTGTAAATGAGCTTAATAAAAAATCTCTTGAGTTACCAAATTTCTTGTTCATCATAAGAATATCTGAAGGTAAATACATGAAACTTGGGATACTTGCAACTTTGATCAAGATCATCAACACATAAATTGACACGAGTACTTCTAGATGGACATATTTATTATGTCGATTATTCGTTGGTTATCCTAGTTAATTTATGTTTGTGGAGGATTTACGTACCATATATCTAGTAGGAATTGTTGTTTATTTTATATTTTTTGATTTTCCAGTTTATAAAGTAATGTTATATTTTCTCAAGTATAATAGTGTTTTAATTCTTTTGGGCTTGCACTGGTCTAATGTAAATATATAATTATTTTTTTCTCTTTCTCTATCCAGGATGCAATGACACATATGCGAGATTCCCAGCCAGTTGAGTCTGCTGGATCTGTTGAGTCTGGTGACGAGGTTGCCCAGCCGAAAGACTTGGAGATTATGACACAAGTTTTAGGCCCTCGATCACGTCATCATAAGGGATATGGTTCTATGCCAAGGCTCAAGGCAGTTGGAGGTAGTCGAGCAACCAGTAGCAGAAGCACCTATGAAGATCGCGAGAAGGACAAAATTATTGCCACTCTCAAAGAACAAGTGGCTAGTCAAGAAGAAAAAGTGGCTGGTCAAGCAGAACAACTGGGTGCTCAAGCAGAGCAATTGGCTGCTCAAGCAGAGCAATTAGCTGCTCAAAATAGGAGGCTGAATGAGACGAACGAAGTCCTAGCTCAATTGCAAAAATTCATACCGGGATTCCAGTTTCAGCCCCCAACAGGACCTTAAAGTGACACTTCCAACAATCTCTCAAATAATTAGGATGTTAATTTTGTTACTTTTGACTATTTTTAGTTTATTTGTATCGACTTTTAAGATATCACAATATGTATGTTACTATGATACTGATAAGTTATCCAATCTATCCCTTTTTATTATTGTGATATCGGTTCAGCTTAGCATTTACTATTAATATTAAAATATATATATTATACAGTGTATTTCTATTTATATTTAATTATTAAATAAAAAAATTAAAAATAGTTTACCAATGCTGGAGCGTCACTAAAAGCTATCTTTGCCGGCGCGTCTAACGCGCCAGGAAAAGTAATTGTGCCTAGGGAAAGTGATCTTTAATGGCGCGTTTAACGCGCCAGCAAAAAGTATCTTTCCCGGCGCGTCAGCAAAACGCGACACTAAAAGTTATCTTTTCCGGCGCATCTAACGCGCCAGGAAAAGTAATTGTGCGTAGGCAAAGTGATCTTTAATGGCGCGTTTAACGCGCCAGCAAAAGATATCTTTCCCGGCGCGTCACTAAACGCGTCACTAAAAGCTATCTTTTCCGGCGCGTCTAACGCGCCAGGAAAAGTTCCTTATACGTCGATAAAAGTATTCTTTCAAGGCAAAATGCCATACACTTTCAATGGCGCATTGATTTTTACCGGCGCGTTTTTGCGCCACGAAAGAGAACTTTTGCCGACGCGTTAAAATTTGCGTCGATAAAGGTCATTGTGTTACTTTTGCCGGTGGACTTTCTCCGGCGCTCTTTGCTGGCGCGAAAACGCGTCGCTAAAGATTGATATACTTTTTCCGACGCGTTTTTCATACTTTTCCCGGCGCGTCGATGCGCCACTAAAAGTCTTCATTCTTGTAGTGATAATTTATAAAGTAAATGTTAATGTCGAAAAGGCTAGCCCCTATATTAAAATCCCAAATGATATTTTGGTTGGTTTTGCTGATGCAGGGTACCTCTCTGACTCACATAAAGATCGTTCCCAAACTAGTTATGTATTCACTATTGGGAACACAGCAATATCTTGGAGATCAACAAAGCAAACTCTTGTGGCTACCTCCTCGAGCCATTATGAGATTATCGTTCTAAATGAAGCGGTTCGTGAGTGTATATGGTTAAGGGCAATCATTACACATATTCGAAGAACTAGTGGTTTGAGTTCTACCACTGAAGAACCTACTTGCATCTATGAAGACAATGCAGCTTGCATCGAACAGATGAAGTTAGGTTATATTAAGGGTGATAATACAAAACATATATCTCCAAAGTTTTTCTATAATCAGCAACAACACAGGCTCTCCTCAAGATTCAAGTGAATCAAGTAAGATATGAAGAGAATGTGGCATATTTGTTTACCAAATCTTTGCCTAAGGCTATAGTTGAAAAACATGTGAAAAGCATATGAATGCGTAGGCTTTCCAAACTCCCTTGATCGATGTAAGGATCAGGGGGAGTGTAGACTTAAGAAAAAGTCTAACACGCGTTGTACTCTTTTCCTTCGACCAAGGTTATTTTTCTATAGGTTTTTGTTACTTGGTAAGGTTTTTAACGAAGCAACGCTTCATGCATAAGTTTTTCAAATTCCTTGATTAATGCAAACATCAGGGTGATGTGTAGACTTGAGGGGGAGTCTATCATTAATATAACATTATGTTATACTCTTTTCCTTAGACCAAGGTTCATTTTTTTCACTGGGTTTTGTTACTTGGCACGGTTTTTAACGAGGTAACGATGCGTGAAAACTCTATTGATCAAAATAATGATCAAATAGAATTATAAACTCAACGAATGAAGTCTAACATAATTATCATAATGTTGTACTCTTTTTTCTTCGATCAAGGTTATTTTTCCCATAGGATTTTTACTTGACAAGGTTTTAATAAGGAAACAAGGCATGTACCATTCTATCTCCGACTCAGCACAAGGGGGAGTGTTGAAGGAAATTACACGTAGTGTGCTATCGTATAAATAGAATATGTATTAGGAATTTTATTGTGTAAATTATACATTATGGGCCATATTGAGCTTTCTTGTTAATCCTATTTACTATTGTATTTGTATCCTATTTAAAGGGCTTATCTAATGAAGGGTTGAGTAGAATTATTCCCACAACATTAATCTCTTTTTAGTTTTATATCTCCTTTATTATTGGTTACTAAGACTTTTCTCTCAAAGTAAAATACATAAATGTATAAAAATAATAGTTAAACCCAACTTACACAACTATATTTTATAAATTTATAATTTTGTTTTAAAAACACCTAAATTGAAAATTAAGATATTTTAGATCAAATTTTTAAATTTTATGATTTATCAAATCATATAATTTCAAAATTTTGTGAAAATAAGACAACTTTATATATTTTCATTAGTTTTTTTTTGTGGATTTTTAAAATTTTGAAATTACTAATCGCATATAGGATAAACGTATGGCAAGAGAATAATTGAATAAGTTTAAATTAATATAATTACATTTAAATCCGCATAATATTTAAAAATTAAAATTTGTTTTAAGAGAAAGTAAACTATTATTATTCTATTTTGAAAAAATAATAAATATAATATTAGATATACTCTAAGTTTTAGATATGCCCTTAGCACCTACAATTAACTTATTTATTATTTTTTTTTATCATTTCTTATAATTAATTATATATTTTTTTTCAAACAAACTGATATTGTAAATATCACTACTTTAATCTTGAGAGATAAATAAATAAATTCGTGAGTTCTAAATTTTTTAATGATTAACAATGTAGTTGTTAATGTATATATGACATGATGCCCTTTATATTTATTTTTTAGAAATAAAGGGGTGTTAAAAATTAAAATTCTTACATTCAAAAAATTAATTTTTACTATTTATAATAAGAAAATATAAATAATTTTGAGTAATTGAAACTTATATTGAATTTAATATAATTAAATGTTAAAATATTAATAAATAATTAATATTGATAGTAAAAACTACTCATACATGTTTAATAATCGAATAATGATAGGGAAAAATATAACTAAAGAAATCATTTTAGTAATAAAACTATTCATACATACCTAATATTCTAAAAAAAAACTAAATTTTAATTCTGATTTAAGTTATTCAACTATTTATTTATTATGGTTCTAAACACTTCAATAATCAATAGTGATTAGTTAATTAATAAATACTTGTTTAGTTATCATAGAAATATGCTACACAAATCAAAATTAATTAAGAGATAAATATTTTTTTTAGTTTATCACATAAATTAAAATTAATTAAGAAATAAATATATATTTAGTTATCACAAAAACATGTGAGCCTTCAAATGTAAACATAAAGAATCAGTTAAGAGTCTTTGAGCTGTTGGATTAAAATATAAAGACTTAAATTAAATCTGAACCGCCACTTTAGACATAAGTTTAGACAGTCCCAATATTAGCACTGAAAGTTGTATAGCGATGGTTAATGTTTGGTTTTGGAGTGAGTTGTGTTAGATTCAACCTCGGCTCGCCAAAAAATATAAGAATTCTAACATTAATCAAATTTTTGAAGAGAGTTTTAAATATGAAAATTTAAAGATGCCACATTTACCATATGACTTTACCTACCTATCTTTGACACGTGTTATTATTAGGTCCTTTTGGACATTGCCACGGGGATCGTCAAGATCCCAAAAAGACGAATCTCCTTCATCGGATATATGGGTTTGTTTGAGTTCAACATACTATATTTACATGTACTTAAGCTGGACATAACGCAAATCGTATTTATTTTAGAAGGCACCCGTGCCTATAGCAATTAACAAAAAAATATAAGCCTTGGGGTCACGGTTTGTAACACCCCCGCCTTAAACTACATGACAACACCCGTAATTAAGACCTGGAGTGTCACTGACCCATCTTAGATTAACTAAAATGGGTATGTTAATATAAATAATTCAAACAACATATATAACACATGTCAGATCAAACACCAATATACAGGATGATTACTTTTTATATACGTTTAATATTTCTGTCACGTGTCAACCGAGCATAAGGTGTCAAAACAATACTAAGCTTCATACACAAGCTTATAACCATTATACAAACCAAAAGTAAAGTTAAGATAATATACAATATTTCGGGCTAGCCGTGGCTTCTTGCGATAGAATGTATACAATCAAAAATGAATCTGTATCAGAGCCTTCTATATCGATCTCGAACCCGCCGCCTTATTAACGTCACATGTCCCCTGTGCACCTGTATTAGTTAGAAAACGGGTTGAGCTCACAACTCAGTAGAGGGAATATAAGGGATAACGTGTTTGAAAAGCATAATCATTAATTTAGTAATAGTTTATACTTCAACCATCAATCCAAGTAAATATCATGATTTTACACATAAACAATGCATGCTCATGCATATGTATGTTACCTCCCTTTGTGTCAACCGTTATGTTGAATCACCAGAATATGAGGGAGCCGAGATAGCAAATGATATAAGTCTGCTTGTCCAAGACCATAGCTGGTCCTTATCGGGAATTATAACTATAACAATAAGCATGGGCCTGACCGTCCCGCCAGAAGATCAATCCATGAACATTCATAACATGCGCTTGACCGCCCTCAAGAGATACCGAAGCTGTACAGTATCATAATCATAATCATAATGACAATGGGCCTAATCGCTCTCAAGAGAAACAGTATCAAGATCATAACATATATAACCAGAATATGGCCTCTCCGTCTCAGGTGAAAATCAACAAATAATTAACAATTGGACCACAGTCCGCAATATCACATAAACTGATCATTTTCATACCGATTTTCTCAACAATTGTCTAAATCTCCGGACTATTCACTGTGGGCTCTAGACAGCCGATGACTCACTAGTGCCTTGCTGTTGTCTAGATTTTCAGACTATTCATCACGGACTCTAGACAGCCGATGACTAAAGGACCCCCCCGGAGGTTTAGGGCTTTTCAACCCAAGGGCACTAGACCCTGCCTATTTTTCCCGTCCCGACAAGCACTAACCATAATCATTCTTCTTCATCGACGGAGGCCAAACAGATACAGATAATTGTGGGCAATGTCCCACCATATAACATAACCGAGAATATATCCACATACGAATGAAGAACTCTCGAAGATAGATAATCACTTGTTTAAGAATGCCACAAGAGCATATATAGCCATCCATATCATGGAGAAGAGATATAATTTTGAATTTTTCCAATAGACAATTTTTGCACCATATGCCATAAGAATGCTCTGAGCTTGCCATGAGATAATTCAGATGCCAGGTTGACACAATAATTATGCATAACGTGCAATTCATGCTCTAATTGTAAACTAGAAACAACCTATGCCACTTAAATTCATTCATCATATATCCATGTTTCATTAGCGCATACATAATCCATTTACAAATCCACTTGGATTCAACCAAGCGTATATGTCCAAGGAACATCGCATACAAATCCATATTATATAGGTTCTAAGTTTAAGCGGCATATCTTGTCTAATTCATGCATTAAATGTAAAATGGAAATTACATATGCCATATAAACTTTATCAAAATCATGTTCATGTCCTTTAGTGTATACAAAACTCTTTTCTTGTCAAATCAACACATACACACCCAAAGGACATCCATATGAATCAATAACATGTAATAATAGAGCTTAGATGGCATATCTTGCTTCATATCGTAAAATCATAACTCAATCATGCAAAACTTATGTATATCCAATGATATGACCAACATATGAACATACATGTATAAAATCATTCTTATATAATCAATAACAAGAGATATGCAGTTTATATATCACGTATATGTATAATCATCAATTTCTTGTTGAAATAAAATTATATTATAAAGCATAGAGAATATATAACCCATACCTTAAGTGTATAGACCAAAAAAAGGAAGAAGGTTGTAAACCGAAGCCCCATTCGGTGAAATCCTCAAACTCTCGCGTCACCACGTCCTTAGAATAACAAAAACCCCTAATCAATGATGCATAGATCCCAACTCGCGTAGCCAAAGCTCATACTTGAGCTTTCTTAGAAGAAAATCAAGGTAGAAGATAATGAATAGTACCTTAAAGGTGGCTTGGATGATTTTGAGCTTGAATCTTTGATCGTGGATGAAAGATTCGTAGAAATCATTATTTTTCTCTCTCTAGAACCCTCTAAAACCTCCCTTACAAGTGTGTGGAAGGTTGCCTCGAAAATGGGTTGAAAAATGAGTAAAAATGGCCTTAAAACGAGCTTAAGTCGGTGGGAATAGTTAACTGATGGACCGGTATGCAAAATACCCAATACTAATCCGCGGGGGTCAATTTTCCCAAAATTTTGGCGCCGGACCGGTATGCTAAAAACGCTATACCGGTCCGCGCTTTCAATTTTGGGCTATGGACCACTGTTTTTGTTTTGACCATAACTTTTGACTCGAAACTCCGATTGAGGCGTTCTTTATGTCCACGGAAAGGTATTTCAAAGATTTACAACTTTCTAAGAGAAAGTTTTCCCAAATTATGAATATATTTTTTCCAGAAATTCACCGAAGACAGCGCTCTGCTAAAGCGCTATCGAATGACCAGAATTTTGCAATGGGCCTACTTTGCGGCCTGTTTTGACCCACGAGGAGTGTGAATTGGATTTTGGCCAAACCACAAAAGTTGTAGAATGTTATAAATACTAGACACCAGCGCAAACGAAATCTTATTTGGATAAGTAACGAAAAAATTACGATAACTCAAAGTTAGCTAGAATTAACGAATCGCAAAGGACTAAAACTTCCTATTTACCAACCAAAATTGATTCGGACCAACCGAATCATCAAACGATCACTCTTATGAGTATAAATAAGCTAATATAATTCAATTTAAAATAATTTAAAGTACGGGGTATTACACGGTTGGTCAAAACTTTTTGGGATGAATATTTCATCATCCTAAATCCTAAATGCTATTACTAAGGTAATTTTGTTTGTTATCAAACCAAATTTATAGGGTTTTTTAAAGTAATCAAATTTAGAGTTCATTAATTATGCTTAAGGACGATAAATTTCTTTAACATAATTATTTTGCTCTCACATAATATTAATTTATTTTTGCATATACAATTTGTAAACTTTAAAAAACAAAATCATAAATAAATCAATGCCATTAAACAATGACCTTTAAATATTTTTAAATTAAAATTTATTATATTTTGAAGTTTTAAAAAAAGATGGAGAGAGAGAAAGATGACGTGACAATGCAAATAAGATGTGAATATATACTATTATTACTCAATATATTCTTTAATAGATAATCTACATGTTAAATAATATGGGGCTGCTACAAATATAGAAAAACTATAATTTCTAATTAAACAAAATAGGAATATACAACAATATTAGAGATGCTATTATATAAATAATTTATATGTTAAATAATCTAGAACATATCGAGGATACATAAAGACTTTAATTTACAAATAAATATTTAATGGCTATAAAGATACAATTAGAATTTTTATAGGTTTTAAACTCTTTAATATAGTTAATTAACTAAATACCTATAATTTACAAATAAATATTTAATGGCTATACAGATATAATTAGAATTTTTATAGGTTTTAAACTCTTTAATATAGTTAATTAACTAAATACCTATTATTATAATCAATATTACCAACATACTATAATAATCGTGAGATGTTTGATCAAAAGATAAACATCAACATTAAATTTGAGCCACTAGTTGGGAACATAAACATAAAGAGTTCTGCTATATCAGGACTGACCTGATTTATTAATAGATATATATACAAGAGATGAGAGATCAATTAAATTATCACACTCTTAACTAGTAGGACAAAAGGTGAATCTCGTAATCACAATTGTGATCTATCACACTTGAGCTAAAAGCTACATCGTTTAGGATAGTTAAAGTCCATATGTAAAAAAATCATTATCAAGGTTTACAATTTTTGAATTAGTATAAGCCTATGAGTTCTATTATTATTATTATTATTTTATTTTTTTTAAAAGAAGCTGAAGACCCAGAAAATCCAAGGCGGTAAATTAAGAGTTATTTTATTAAAATAAAAAAAATAAAGTGACTCGAATCGAATTCAATCTAGAACTTGTACCAACCACGCTAATAAGTATGTTGAATACCCAAATAAGAGTCGACATCTCTGCACTCCGGAGCTCAATACACATTAGTTATAACTTGTATTTTGTGCATGGACGATTAGTGTGTGATCGATTCACATATAAATAATTTTAAAAAAATAATAATACATATGCAGTAACTAAGAACAATTTTTCTCTCTTGCCAATAGCAAAAGTTCAAATTGCATCACTTATAACCAAAAAACAAAATTTTATGAATAAAATAGGAGAATAAAAATATTAGAGTTTCAAAAAGATTAAAATGTTATATAATGTAAAATTTTATTAATTTGTGGTTAAATTTTGGTTGCATACAACACAGCCACATTATATATAGGTATAATGTGAATTGTTAACCTTAGGGCTCGTTTGGTTTGAGCTTTAGAAATGAAATTGTCATTCTATATGCCAGGAAACCTTTATTCCTGACATCCTTATTCCAATCTATTAAGAGCTCGTTTGGTTAGAGTTTTAGGAATGAAATCGGCAAAAAATAAAATTTTTTTGATTTTTTGGAAAAAATAAAATTTTCGTTTTCTGGAAAAAAATATATATTTTTTCATTTTCTGGGAAATATTTTCTTTTTCTAGAATTTTTTTTTTCATTTTTTGGAAAAAACAATATTTTCATTTTCTGAAAAAAATATAATTTTTTTCATTTTCTAGGAAAAAAATATATTTTTGTTTTCTGGAATTTTTTTTTCATTTTTTGGAAAAAATAATATTTTCATTTTTTGGAAATTTTTTTTTTTTTTTTCATTTTCTGGGAAAAAATAATATTTTCGTTTTCTGGAATTTTTTTTTTCATTTTTTGGAAATATTTTTTTTCGTTTTCTGGAAAAATATATATATTTTTTCATTTTCTGGAAAAAAAGAAGAAGAGGATTCCCTTAGAATCCTAAACTTTCTTCCCAAATTTGGAGGGAATAAAAATGAATGAAATGGAGGAATTTAGCTTTCCTAAGAAAGCTCCATTCCCTTCTAAAACTCTAACCAAACACCGGAATTCTGTCTGGAATGGAATCTAGGATTCCAAGAGTCATCAAAAACTCGAACCAAACGAACCCTTAATGGATAGAGATGGAGATCGTTGATGGGGGTGTAGAGAGAGAAGTTAATATGTTTGGTTATTTTATGCTAGAGTATGATAAAATATGTGATACTAAAAATGTAGGCCGTCACTATTTGCATTTCAAAAAATACTCGGTTGCATTTTACTTTTTATTCGCTCAATGAGAAGTCAATAAGTGTATGTTACTCGCCTAATAACAAACGAGTATAAGCATACAAACTCAGTATTTATGAGCCGAGTAAGGTATTTTCAAACTTATACTTGGCCTTCATGAAGGAGTAACATGCAATTATTTGCTTTTTTTTAGACGAATAGAAAATAAAATATAATCAAATAAAAAATGATGTGCAAATAGCTGCCGCCAAAATATATACCATGGTAATGTTATTTTTTGGTATGACAAACAGAAATAGCTAGTCTAAGACAGTGATCAAGCCCATTGTCATCATAGCAGGGAAATTTATCATTCTAGGGCTTTGGCAAGGATTTCGTTGATGTGCTAGCTGCAATGCGTTGAGATGGGCCTCAGTACACTTTGTTTGGATCAAATACAGCTTAGTGGTGCGCCCAAATATTATATATCCACACTATAATATAAATTTAAAAATCTTGAAGTTTTACAATACTTTTGATATTCAATTTTATTCTTATATTTTTTTTTTATGATACACTACCACAAATTTTATTCCCACATTTTTCTTTTTCATAAAAAATATTACATTGCCACTAGATTAAAACTCTATAGTATTACGAAAGTTAAACATGCATACAACTACTGATCTAAATTGCTTATAAGTTTAATTTGTTAATCATTTTATTTAATTTAGACGTATGAGAGATGCACAATTAATGATGTGGATGATATATTAAGGATATATATATATATATACACACAAGGTAATTTGCAAAGGCGAAGGGGTTGACCCATTTCTTTTTTTGAAAAAAAAAAAGGGACAATTAAAAAAAAGGTCTTATTAGAGAAATATTTTCACACTAAAGCTAAGAAATAATTTTTTTTGTAAATAAAGGGCCTATTTTTTTATTTTATTGATAATATGACATGTGTCTTTTTTTTTCATTGTAAAATGACATCCCAACCCTTAAAATAAACTAAAAAATACCAATATGCATTAAAATATGGACTGCAATATGAACTTTGCAGTCTATATTTCACTGAAATATGAAGTTTGCAGTCCATATTTTACTGCAATATGAACTTTGCAGTCCATATTTTTGGTGCAAAGTTCATATTGCAGTCCATATTTTACTGCAATGTGAACTTTGGAGTCCATATTTCTAGTGCAAAGTTCATATTGCAGTCCATATTTCACTGCAATATGAACTTTACAGTTCATATTTTACTGCAATATGAATTTTGCAGTCCATATTTTTTGTGCAAATTTCATAAAGAGGGGTAGTTTAGGTAATATATAACATGTTTTTATTAATTAAATGATATTTAAATTTATTCAAATACCTTCATTTAAAATATAAAACAAAATAGGCCTCTTATATTAATTACCAATTAAAAATAGGCCCTTCATTCAAAAAAATATTATTCATTGGATTTTTAATAAAAATCAATGTGTAATAAGACCTTCTACCTAATTTTTAGAAAAAAAAATTCCTATTCAGATATCATATATAAAGTTCTAGGGTTATATTTTAGTAATAAGTTGAAAAAAACTTGTGTAGACAATCTCTCTATTTCTCACACGAAATACACAAACGACTTAATCTCTGATCTCAATTCCCTCTTCCTCTTTGAAACCACACTTCGCACTTACCTCCCTCTCATCTCTCACTCTTTTAGCCTCACTAATCGCCTCTTCCTCTAGCTCGACCCGTCAATTTACCATATTCCCTATTGTTATGCCCCGTTGACAGCGTGTCCTAAAGCAACATCGCTGCAGTAGCAGTCTCTCTCTCTCGACTTGTTAACTTCACACATATATAATTCAATATCCTTTTTTTTAAATATCAGGATATGAATTGCTAGCTTATTTGTTTCAGAATATGAATTGCATTATTGATGAATATCAGAATATGAATTTCTTGTTTGTTGGTTGTTTATTGTTTACTTATTTGCCATGTTTCTTGTTTAATGCCTTGTTACTTATTCACTGTGCGTCGTGTATATATACTGTATTATACTTTAGAGAAGATTGTCCCCTTTTAAAAAAAATTATAAAATCATCTATTTGGATTAATTCATTGACAGTTTTTCTTATAAAATTTTGCATCATTTTCATAAAAATTTATCAAAAGTTTCAGCTACGTATAAGATTAACCTTTCTCAGTTGATCAGTTTTTTTCTTTCTATTTATTTTAAATACCTTCCTTAATTTATTTAAATTCTATTTTCGGAAAACAATTCTATAGTAAAGTTTGAATATATATATATGGAATATATTAATAAGGGTGCTATTTCTATATTCACGTGGAACAATACATTTTTCCAATATCAATGGAGCACCAACATTTTTTTAATAAATAAATTTTGACCAAAATAAATTTCGTACAACTATATATGATATGATTGATATATGCAGTACACGTAGGAATCACATTAAAAATTGGTGGTAGCACTGAAAAAAAAAATTAACTTCTACAAGTGTGTCTGATGGTGCAAACAGCACAAATTAACAAGACACCAATAATCGTTTCGATGTATCCCAAATGGCCAGTGCACTTTTCTCATAATTGAGAGCGGGGACGAAAATAAGTAAGTGGTATTTGAAGGGGGTCACGGTCCCCCCAGTTTTTTGATACCTCTTATGTGTGTGGTGTTTTTATTAATTATCGCTTTAATTTTATATTATGACCTCTCCTAATAATTTTTGATAAGTTCTTTATTTAAGATTTTCAAATATAGCTCAAGTGACAATCAAAATATATTAACTGTCCTAAAATATCACATGACCGTATTTTAGAACCAATAAACATACGTAAATTATTTATATATTTTTTTCTGCTCTCCTATATGAGATATATGAATGTTACTTAGAGCATCACCATTAGACTAAAGTATGACTACATGGGTATCTAAGAGTATTGAAATTTTTTCTTAGTCTCAATAGATCCATCTTAACACGAGCATACATACGGAAAATTTGGAGGTAATAAATACAAACAAAAAAAAAACATGTATACACCCCAATCTAATTTTAACAAATAGTAAAAAAAAATAAAAAATAACCAAACTCTTTGTTTAGAACAATGGTACATTTTTGGCCCCCCTCCAACATCGAATCCTAGTTTTGTCCTTGATTGAGAGATTGCAAATTTGAAACTGACGGCTCGAATTACCGTGTACCGTCTATATATTTCAGAGGAACAAGTGGATATAAAGCATTTGGTATAGTTTCTGAAATCCTTGCAAAGGACAATTAATATAGAAGGATTACCTTCATTTGTATAGTTAGCCCACCATTTTCCGGTAATATATTGTGTTGTTATGTTGAGTCTAAATGAAGTACTTATATATGTTAAGATTAGTTCAACAGATTAATACCTGACTTGTTTAAGAATAACAAATAATTTATTTAGTAGAACTGGTGTGATCGATACCTAGTAATTTTTCACATTATCCATTGATTTTTAAAGCAAAATAAGTTTATTTGATGGTACTTTGTCAAGTAGTAATGACTTGTGTTTTTCATGCTTAATATTAGGGGTTCAACTCCTTGATTAACCATTATTTTGATTAAAGTACGAAGGTTTTTATCATAATTTTTGAAGCGTGAAGGATAATTCCGTAATTTCACTGACCTCAAAAACCATTTCCCATACATTATAGTATACATTGTTGTATATTTACTACACATTCGTTGTTTATAACAAACAAGTGTCGTATTTCGTTGAATTTTGTTTAACTTGAATTCATACGTCCATGATTCACCTAAACGGTAAATCCCTTTAAAGCATCCACAATTGTTAGTATAGGAAGGACAAGTAGGTTTTATTTATCCTACAAGGACATGCAAAGTATAGGTAAGATAAAACACTGTTCAATAAGATATGTGTGTGATAAAGTTGAGTTTGGCTAAATTTTTTGATATACGCTAGATTGATTTGTGTGGAGGGGCACACTTGTTTTAAAAGCGTTTAAGGCCTTTTTTCCCTCAAATTTCAAACTAGTTGGCGTGAGGGGTTTTTTGCTCTTTCTTTTTACTTTATCTCTTGTCCTTTATTCTCTCTCTACAATCCCTCTCCTAAAATATCATATAATATTTATTTTATCTCTCTTTTATCATACCACTATTATACCATTATTTCAACACTCAGAATAAGTATGATAAATTTGTTCTTCTTAATATACCCCTAACTTTATCATTATGGATGTTCTTAGTGCCTCGTATGCTAATCGCATTTAGCTAGCTCTTGATTCAACCAAAACATTCAAATCATTTTTTTGGGACATCTTGATAAAAAATGGAGCTTTCTTTTTCTTTCTTTCTTTCTTTCTTTCTTTCTTTCTTTCTTCCTTTAGGAATGACAATAAAACATGGACTAGTTGTTCACAATATGATAATGATGATTGTGCTTGAGTATAGTTGATTAATGGTGATAAAGTAACATAAAATCAATCAAACACACATATAGACTTTTTGTCAAATGATGATTCCCACATCCAATATATATATATGGTGTAAGTCCACTCTTTGTGCTATGTTTTTTCTTATATTATGTTGAACAACGAAAAGGAATACAAGAATTTGGCTATAGTGTATAAATGATTTGTAAATTGGTGATCCTTTGTAAGAGTGTATCCCTTTACAAGTTTAAATATGGTCATGTTTGATTAGAAAACAAATAAATTTAAAGTAAAAATAAACAAAAGGAAAGTTAGGAGTTATTTGTGGCAGGTTCGTCAAATATTGGGATTCTGAATATCCCATCTGGCAAACTGCGATTTTAATTTAATTTTTTTATTTATCTTTAACCGCCTCAAGATCACATAGCCGAGTTCAGACAAAGGTTTTCTCACAGTATGTTTTTTGGGCTTTATGGCAGCAATCGGAAAAGTCGGCTAAAGCTTGTTTGGTTGGCTAGTTATTTTTGACCTGCCTCAGTTTCTTTTATTGTTGTTTTATTCGTGGAAACATGAGAACCACCTTATAATTCTAGTAATCTTGTGCAAGAATAATAACGTAAGTAATAATTATTCATAAAAAATAATGCTTCATAGTGGTAAAAATCATAGGATAATTTTGAACATTTGTAGGTTCAATCCTCGGTTCATTTAATTTCTTCAAAAAAATCAAACTTAAAGAGTATTTTGAACTTTTGAGGCGCACATCTCAAACTCTTACTTATGTTTAATAGATACTATAGATGATAAGTATAGTGGGTTTTAAAGGACATAGGGATCACAACAGGAATGAATCTATCCAAACTCGAACTGACTTGCATAGAGATATACTCAACACGAGGTTGGTTTTATTTTGAAAAACCCGAACCAACCCCGTTTACTTGTCCAGTTAAACCAGTCCCATTCCACCCCATATTAACTGGCCTCGCCCCAGTGTAATTATATAGTATTTTAAGGGAAAAACAACATATTTAGTGTGGAACGAGTAAAATGGGTTTATTTATGCAAACTCGAACCCAACCCAGTTCAAAAATAACCCGCCCCTTTTTGGTTGGTTGAGCCATTTTACCACCCTTAAAAGGACGTCATTCAAATTAATTGGGAAATATCAAGTTTTACGAGAATCTGTGACTGTGATCCCCGTTCCCAAGCCATTTTGTCTTCGAGGTCCCTAGCACTAGGGGGCACTCCTTTGCTTCAGTGAGGTGTGTAATTATGAGTCTGGCTATCCCATTGTAGATGCATGAAAGTTCGTTTTAAAGTCATCAATACGTTTTACGAGAAAACTGCCAAAAGAATTGTGTAAGAAGAGAACCTACAAATAGTCTCTTCATTACATGCACTTTTGTCTACAAAACTAGGTTTCTAGGGGTTCGGGAACTATGTTATGAATTGTGAAGGTGTTAGGCGTCCGCTTCGCCTTTTCAGTCTCTAGTGAACCGCATGTGTTTATTTTATTTTTGAAAGTTTGAGTGCCTTTATCACTTCTACTAATTTTCAGACAACGTTTGTTAGAACCTAACTTTGGGAAAAAATTGGGGGAAGGGGATGAAAATCGTGTACTCCCTCGTTACTAGATTTTTTGATTTTCTCAAAGTTTAGTGCTCGTGATAAATTGTTTTGTATGTTTTGTGATGGGGTTAAATACTAATTTTACCATTGGCCTACAAAGGTAATTCAACATTTTTTACCTCTGGTAAAATCTCATTTTTACCTCCGGTAAAATTTTATTTTTACCTCTACACCTACCACACCTACCAAATCTCACCTACCTCGCCTACTTCCACCAAAAATTATCTTTTTGCCCTTTATTTTTATCAAATTTACCCTTTTGCCATTTTCTATTTACCTATAAATACATTCCACCATTCATTCATTAAACAGACAACAAAAACACATCCTTCTTCTCATCCAACACCATCGTTCTCATCCAAGATCCATCCATCTCATCCAAGAGATATAAAGCCATTGGCAATACAAATACAAGCAAATGCAAGAAGAAATAGAAGGGTCTTATACTCTCTCTTTTCATACTCCCAAAAAATAGAAGGGTCATATACTCTCTATTTTCATACCCCAAAAAATACCAACAACCTTTATACGCTCTCTCTCCTATACAGTTTATTATTTATTCTGTTGAAATATCTGTAATCCTAATTCTATACTTATAAATAGAATTAAGGAAATTATAGAGAAATATAAGTTGGTAGCTTGTATTATCATCCAAATTGATTGCCTTTGAGCTAATACAAAACAAGCACACACAAAATGAGGACGTACCACTGGAATAGCATAAGCGCTACCGGGGGAACCTACCTTAAAAAAAATGTCATGTGTTCATCATTGCGCCGCATTTATTTTTTATTCACCGATATTCGCTTATTGATTGGTTAATTATCTATTTCTAGATTTTGACACCATCATTTTGAGTGTGAGAGATCATGATTAAGTATAGTTTCCTCAGATAACTATACTAGATATCTCATTTGATTGTTGATTTAAATCTTCAAAAACGTTCAAGTCTTTCAAAAATTTATAATTAACTATATCTTTAATTTGTTTGACTTAAAGTTTGAACTTAAATTTTGGAATTTTGAAAGGAGGATATGGTTTTTTGTTGTTGACTAGATAATTTCAAAATTTTGTTTACTTCTTATTTTGTAGCATTTAGTTATTGAATCAAAATTTCCAAATTTACTAAAGTTTGAATCTTGAAACGAACAAATCTTAAATTAGGTCTTAAATCTAGCAATACAAAAATTTAGGAAGATAATAAATTGGAGTTGAAAAGACAACGAAAGACACGATTGTAAACTCTCCAATATTTATTTTAAAATAATAATAATAATAATTCAAAATCATAACTATCCAATAGTTTGGGCCAAAACCTAATATCCAAACAGATTGGGCTAAAAGCATAACATTTCAAAAATCTTGCAGCTAAAAACAAAAAGCTCCATCCAAATAGTGTAGAGGTTACTCAGCATTTTCGCTTATATTTATTCCCCCCCCCCCAGTTCATCCATATTCATAACATAGTTCTCAAACCAACCTTCCTACATTTAGAAACAACATGGACAGATGCACAATCACACACCTCACCTCATCGAATCGAAGGTGTTCAGGGCCCACCTATGCTACAGACCCCCAAGAGAAAAAGGCTTAAGACCGGGAATTGCGTTCGTCGATTCTCATAGGTTCGAATCTCAGCGACTACACGTAACAGTAATTCATTGAAAGTAATAATTTAGATAGACTATACCAGCAATAAAAACCTCCGCTTAAATTTGCTCGTATTTAATATATAGCATAATTTTTTTAAAAAAAACATTAATAAATTTAGAATTAAATATTTTTAACTCCTTAGTTTGAACTACCCCTAGTAGTTAGTCAATTTTGGTGGTTCAGTTGGATTCTCCCTTCAGTCATTATCTTATCAAGCCAGCAGCCTTCACTCTAGTTAGTGGTGAATCCAATAATTAACACAGCACGAACTTATTCACATTCTTCACATATTGACTCCACCAATTATGTATGTACAAAAATAAAGGTACAAGTTTGTTGAAAATATGGCTTATATAATTGTATTTTTAAGAATTTTTTTTATCTTATGTGACATGCTCTAAGTGGGGTTTCCATAAAAAAGATTGTTGATCAGAGACAACACGAACTGATTCAAAGGGAAAAAGTGGAAGTAGACTTTGTCTTGACTTGCATATATTTTTATTCTTTTACGATATGACATAATAATGCATGGGCCACTTATATATAAAATAACTTCTTCTTCTTTTTTTTAAAGAAGTTGAGCGAATGGAATAAACTTAATTTGGAATTTCGATTAGATTCAAGTCTCACTATTTATACCTTTAACTTTTTTTTTTTTTTTGTTTTTTTTTTTTTTGTAATCTAGCTAGTTAAGGGCTACGCAACTAGGGTAACTTGTACCGATGGAGTTTGGGTTACATTTCCACCACCCTCTAGATTTATCTGAAGATTTGTCTTTGCTTTAAATTTGCCATATCTCATATGGAATTAACACTTCATTTTTAATTACGTGATGAAACTTAATTATCTTAGATTTTGGACGGGAACCTCTCGATTACGATGGTGGTGCACTATTATTGAGTTACAAGCTCATGTGCATAAGTCTAGCATATAATACAAGAATCTCAGGATACTTAATAAATTTTATTTGTAAACACTCAAAAATTATATTGAAAATTATGCATTACAAAAAAGATTTAAATTCTACGTGTTAAGTGATTGATATGACTGTTAATTTTTCCACCGCTCTCTTTAAAAGGAAAATTAACATTAGAATATAAACTTTTAATTCGAAACAGATAACCTCGTGATCATAGGACCACATTGGAGTTCATGAAAAAGTATCTTGTTTTGATTTAAATTCGTATAGTTGTTGATGATTGTTTTTCAAAAGGTGTGGGCATATATCGTTTTTCCTTTTGGCCGTAATTCCGTTAACTTTCAAGTGGCAATTGATCCCTGATTGATGCCAAGTGTATCAATCTTGCTACACTCTCCCCCGTTCGATATTTACTATAATTGTATACACGTAATGTGTTTGTAATGGTAAAAGATTGTGTAATAAAAATTTGGAGGAAATATAGTTTAATCTGTTAGCTGTGTTTGATAGCAACATGAAAAATTAAAAGAAAAATAATTAATGTGAGTAAGAATATAGAAAATAAGTTGAGAAATGTAGTTAGATACTCTCCATCTTATACTCATTTATATGAGTATATGTTTTACATCCTTCTTTACATTTTGTGAAAAAAAAAATTTACCACCGCCCATAGAAATTTTTTCCATGAAAAGAGTAAAAAAGTAAGAGTTAATCTCACCAAATCGACCCCTTAACTTATTTTTCATCTTCTCACCAAAATTAATTGTTTTTCTTTTCATTTTACTTAAAGTTTACCTAAAGTGATCACCTTAGTCCATGATGTTTTAATTTCATAAATATTTTGGCCCCTATAGTTTCATTCCACTTGAAATATTGTGACCCAAAGTGAACGTCCCATTAGACATTCCTTTGATAGAAAATGCATGTGTCACACATGGGCCACTATCTTGAGAGGAAAAATGGGAAAACAAGAGTCTGAGTCCTTAAATCCTTCATTCTCTTTATTTTCAAATGTTAGGGTTTTGTTCATAAACCCTAATTTTTCATGGACGAAATTGCAACAATAGTTACGGACATGCTAACATTTGGGAATAGAGAGAATTAAGAATTAAGGGTTCAAACACTTGTTTTCCCGGCCCTTTATATCTCTCTGAGATAGTAGCTTGTGCATGGCATGCATCTTCTGTCAAAGAAATTAATGAGCTGTTCAATTTGAGGCATTGCAACCAAATAAAACATTATGGATTGAATTGAGGAAATTGAAACATCATATATTAAAGTGAGACTTTCGATAAACTATGAGCGACTAAAGTATATTTTGACTCGTAGACCAAAAAAAAGTGTATTTTGACTCCAAATTTTAACATAAATAGTACTTTTAGTGCTTAATTAGATCCTTGTCCCTTCCAATCGATTTCTTACGCGTTAACATAAAACAAAAGATGAGGAGGGCAAATAAAATGGTAAAATATGTTTCTCCCTAACAACTCATCTACTTTGTGTATAATTATTAATCATTACACGATCAAAAAAGTTAAAAAAAAATTCAGTAGAATCTCGTCTATGTTACGTACCAAATATCTCAACATTATCATAGGACATTACTCGATCCACTGTTATTAGAATATCTCCCACAGTATTGTAAAACATTATTTTGTGTAAAATTAATTTACGTAATTTGTAAAAGTATTCGTCTCCAGCATTTTTTTAAAATAAGTAGTGTAAATATTGTGTAAAATACATTTCTAATTTATATTGTAACGTTGGCTTTAATTCTCGCTTCTCAATTTTTTGTTGTAAACATGTAAAATGCATAACTTTTAACACAAAAATATGAATTTTAATAAAAAATATATATTTGAACTAAATCCGACCGATAAATATTAAAGATCCGTTGCAATTATAAATTTATGTATACATAATTTTAAGAAAAAATATAATAAAAAATTGCATAAAGTAACATTTGACACGTATTTGTATCTTATTTATTATTTTTAAGTTTACGCAAAAATATTTGCAAATTACCATGAGTTAAAATGTAGTATAAATTTTTGAATATATTTTTTTTAGACTTTAGATTTCGCTCATATTTTTTCACAAGGAAATCCTTGGTTCATATTGAAACTACGAGGGAAGATATCACCCACCCATCTAAGACATGATCACCATATATATTATGTCTCAGTCTCCTGAGGAGTAATAGGGTGTTAAGTCGGTACAAATCGTGTTCATGACATCGATTATCCAATAATTCTCGAATTGTCATTATTGTTTTTTATTTAACTTTAGTTAATGACTTTGAACTAATTTTTTATTATGAAATGATAGTGTGCTAAATAAATGAGTTGTTTTCCCCAATCAATTATCACTTCCGAGGAATTGAAAATTATCTCTGATAAGAATTGATCCAACATACTCTAGGGTGATAGTCTACATCTTTGCAACCGTACCTTTCGAGTGAAATAGGAAATAGACTTTAGCACCAACCATACTTCTTGGTTTAGTAGTATGAGGTTGTCACTGAAATAATCTTAAGGTCGACTTGGTGCTTTCAAGATTAATTTCCGACGTTGTCAAAATAATGCTTAGCCAGCAGCAGTCATGCACCATGAGCAGGGATTAGTTGAATTGCACAAAAGTTGGTCCGAACATGAAAAAAAATAAAAATAAAATTTGACTTTAACGCTTGAAGTTTACCTGAAATTTCATTTTAGTCTTCGATGTTTGAATTTTGTCAATTTGACCCCCAACATTTTGTTTTGATTATGACGTGGCCTCAAATTAGACGCCCCTTAAATTCCTTTGACATAAAAGGTATGTGCCATGCATGAGGCACTATCCTGAGATGAACAAAGGGAGAATAAATGTATGTAACCCTAAGTCCTTCATTCCCTCTATTATGGCATGATTGTTAACGCTTATTTTGAACAAAAATCGAATGACAATATTTGTTGTAATTTCGTCCGTGTAAAATTTACGAAATTGAGCAAAAGAAGTATTCAAGTGTCGTAGACATTTTTTTCCCCATTTTGCCCCTCGGGACGGTACCTCATTTGTGACACGTGCCTTTTCTATCAAAGGAATAAGGGGCATCCAATTTGGGACCATATTACAACCGAGAAGAAATTGTAGGCGTCAATTTGGTGAAATTGAGACACTCGAGGACTAAAGTGAGACTTCAAGTAAGCTTCAAGGGACTAAAATATATTTCACTCCAAACCTTTCCTTGAAATCTTCCCTGACGCATTCATTTCAGAAATTTTAAATAGATAAATTCAATGCAATGTTTCGTACTTTATACATATCAAGAATTTAAAACTTAAATTTTATATGTAAAATAATTAATTTCCAGATGCTCTTAAGCTAGAATCTGAAATTAAAAGAACAGCAATTATATAAACAAAGTTTATATAGTCGACACTGGAATCACTTCAAGACAATTATTTTTGGTCATTTTCAATAATGAAGGAATGTACAGTAGGTCAATAGCGAATCATTTCGCCATACCCCCCACCAAGTTATGGGAGAATTTTGGTAAGATGCTGAAAGAGAACAAATGATCTCACACGCATGTTTGTTGAAGGGATAACTCTTGGCATTATTTGTTAGATTTAATTTATTCACTATAAAACAAATTTAAAAGTTTCCCATTCTATTTTTTGTTTTTTTTAAAGAGTGGTGTTATTGTCAAAATAATTATAGTTATTGCTAGAGTAATTTACAACTTTAAATATTTACAGTACAATTTCTTAAAGCAGTAATCTAGCTACTACGGCAAAAAGATAATTGCGTTGGAAATATGAATAGCCTTTTTCTATATGCATTTGGGATGTTAAGGAAATGATGTCTTATCCACGTTTGAAACTTAAATTCTCATTCGTTGGAGATTCGAACGTTTGGTTAAAATGTTAAAAAGATATCCATGACTTCTAATAAAGGAGATTTTCCTATATATCCATGCATTGTCAAATCCAATTGAAGCAAAAAAACAAAGAGGATTTTCAGAATTCCTCTCCTATGTTTTGTTTTGGTTCTTCATAGTTTAATCATTTCTGGCTCCGCCTCGGTACCATTGCAATGATTTGGCAATAGGAGGGCCAGCATAACCAAATTCGGTAAATCTTTTTAATACAAGCAATACACAGATACATCTAGAGTTTGGATCACGGAAAAAGGGGGAGATGATGAAGTGCCACAGCAAGCAAATTTGGTATATTTTTTATGTAATCACTAATTACTATAGGTTATGCTCCTTTTGTGTTAATAGCAGCCCATCATTTGATTGTTCAAATAGGCCCAGTTCCATTGTAAAGTAGGGAAGACCAATTCATTATATATTAAAGCCTCAAATTAGTTAGGGACTTTCATTTTTTAGGTGAAAGATCTTCCACCTCAATTTCAAGGATCCAACTTCTCTAAAGTTCAAAAAATTGTAGAATAAAATAGTAATCTAAATTATTATTGGTTTTAAAAATAGAGGGCTCAGATTTTTAAAGTAATTAAAAATGTAAGACGTCTACTTTTGATTTAATGGTTCATATTTTTTTAAATCTTGGAAGTGATTTTCGTCCTGCTATTTTACACCACGATTTTGCACTATGAAAGTTTCTCTAGTTTACACTATTCAAGTACTTATTATGTCTTGAGAATATTCCCACGGAAAGTTATTTTTTGAAAAATTATTGAGATTTGTCTGAATAAAAAATTAATATTTCTAAAAAACACACGTTTAATAGATAAATAGTAGCAAATATTTAATGACTTTTTAGCACTTTTTTTTTTTTCTCCGGGCACTATTTTATTGGATTTTGCGTAGGGCCGCAAATCTTTGAGACAACCCTTGCTTGATACTTGTTAAAAAAAAAAGTATAATTAGGGAAATTAAAATATGGTAGTAAAGAAAGTATTACATTTTACTCGTTTCTATAGATTTATGAGAGAGTGGAAAGGTGTTGGAGCATCTGTGTATTTAAGAAAAAAACAAGACAAAATAATTTGATATTTTCCCAAATTCCACGTAGGAGAAAGAAAAAACTTTTCATGAGTTTTTATAAGGGAGATTTTGGTTAAGGGCTTGAGCCCTTTAGGCATTATACTTTTGTGTTATTGGGTGAAGACTTGGATGAATGTAGTTCTCCACGAACGCCGACTGACCCGGTCTGAGCTCGGGCTTTGGGATTTGGGCTTGTCTTGTGTAAACCATAATCTTTTTTTAATAAATAGTTTTAGAAAAATAGTATTTTCTCAATGTTTGCGAAATTTTCTCAATGTATTTTATCCATTCAAAATTTTTGTGTCTTTTAATAACAAATAAAAAAAATAGTTTTTTTTTGGTATCTCATCATCTTCAATAGCATCGAACGGAAAAATTCTTTAAACCCTAATTTTTTTTTTTTGCCTTTGGCGGTAAAAGGTTTACCAATTCCGAGCGATTAAAAGAATGTTCTTGTCGAGCAATCGATAAAGTGAAAACCGATTGTACAGAGGGTATCTAGACTGTTTCATCTTGGGGACAGCGTAGCACAATTAGAACTGCTAGCACAATTTCAGGTAGAGCCACGAAACGTTTTAAAAAGAGCGACCTAGTCCGCATCTCAACCTAATTTACTATATTTCCTTGTTTTATTTCAGTTCATATTATCAATAAAAGGAAATGAAGGGAATGGGAGGGAATGCCAATCTCTTCTATTTTTTAATTTTGTTTCCTTCCATTACTAAAAGGATTAGGAGAGAGGAAAAGTTTTTAATGAACTATTCATTTTATTCCAAATTTAATCCTAGTTTGTTTACAATATATTAAATTACATTCATTTCATTTCTTTTCTTCTTTCTACCAAAACAAGATTTATTTTAATTCCATTATTTTTCATCCTTAGCTATCCAAACTACAATCAAATTAAACTCATTACTTTATATTATATTCCATTTCTTCTCCTCCAAATTAACCATTTCATTTCCATCATTCTCCTGTAATCCAAATAATCTGTAAAAGTTCTACAAGTTATTAGATTTGGTTTTAAAAGCCATTACAACAAAGGAAACTTCCGACGATAAATTTTTATCATTAAAATTGCGTCACTAAAAGTACTTTATAATAAAAAGTGGTTTCTGTTGCTAGAGATTTTGGTCAATAAAATTCCTTGCATCACTAAATTTTTAACGAAAAATAATTTTCGTGACGAAAATTTTAACAATTAAATTTTATGTAAAAATAAAAAGTTAGAAAGTAGAAGAGAAAGCATAACTTGAGTGAGTGAGTGAGTTAACTAACATAGTGAATAAAACATTTACCTGAATTCAATAATGGTCATAGGTTGGATTATGATTTTAGTTATTATTATAGTAAAAGAAAAAAAAATTATAATTTTTATAATTAATTTTTAATTTTTTTTTTTAAAAAGGAAAGAAATAGCTGGAAAAGTCGAGGCATAACTTCTTTTGCCATATTAAGTTACACATGGCCCATTTAGGGGACCAATTCCAATGAGAAAAGTATTCCAACTTTTCTTAATGGAGAGAGAAATTCTCTGACACTTCAATAGTTAGTTGTCAAAGAAGTTATATTTGATTTGATTTTTCTTAAGTTTCCACGTCAAAATGATTCACTAGGTTGACTCTTATACACATATGCAAGATCAGGCATGGGTCGGCAAAAGGATGAGTATGTCCTTTTCATTATTTACTTTTTAGTGTTTCCAAAGAAGAAGGGCAACTCATCATCATCATACTTTTCATCTAATGCAATGGAACAAGGACAATTATGGTTACAACTTAATTGCAAATAAGTTTGGGCACTTTTCGATTTAGTTCTAGTTTTGTAATACGCCCACTTAATCTTTTTGATATAAAGATATATTCGAGCTCTAGTCTACGTGGTTAAATGTATAATATTACATAAAACGTCACGGGCAAATGTTTCATACTCTCACGTAATTTTTTGATACAAAAATATAGAAAATGTTATAGTGCGCTGCATAAAAGAGCCTATATCAACTGTTTCTTAGAAGTATTTGAAATTGTTGTTGACGGGGTAAAAAACGTACTACTTCTTGGTGGGATTTTTATCCATCTTTACAAAGTTCAAGTATACATCTGCTACCTTGGAGCTCTATCTGAAACCCTGCTTTAGTTTTAGATCTGTCAGATTCAGAAAAATATGACATTTTGATATAAAACACCCACCTAATTTTTTGATATAAAGTTTAGAAAGTGAGCGACATAAAAGAGCCCACATCCATTGTTTTTTAAAAGTATTTGAAATTGTTCTTGTTGGGGAGAAACGTATTACTCCTTGATGGGGTTTTATTTGTTATGATAGAGTTCAAGTATGCATCTGTTGCCTTGGAGCTCTATCTGAAACCTCGCTTTAGTTTTAGATTTGTCAAATCCAAAAAAATATGGCATTTCTATGTACAAAGTTGCACATATATTACAGTGACTTAAAATTTTCTTATAGCAATATTTATATATAAATATGAATTTTCTTTAAGAATTAGATCTTAATTTTAATAAACTTTCTTACTGATTTAAAGTTGTCAATTTAGTAGGGTATAAATAATTATATTCAACAACTCAATAAAAGATACGAAAAAAATCAGATTCAGATCTGAGTTCATCGCGATTTGTCTACCCTCCATTAACTAGTGTTTACAAGTTTCAGGTTCATACACTGCGACTTAGACACTGTTGCTATAATTAGTATATATAAATTTATATATATTGCTGCTATAATTTGTAGTCACTGTTACTATAATTTATAGAAAATATTAAGATATGAATAAGACATTGTTATTATATTTCAAAGAAACCGTAATACATAATTAATTTCATCAAATTAACTGGTACATATATAGTTTGTCCTAAATAGCTCTGATTGTGCCACATACTAGGTATTTTCTAAGATTTTATTATGAATATAATTAACCTAGATATTGTAAAAGAAACTATATATGTTGTGACATATAATCTGGATAGTCTCATAGGTAATCAAATACCAACTATAACTTGTGGCTTAATAACTTAATTACCATTGGATTTGAGTTCTGAGGTCGATTAGGTAGGAGCTCCACAGGTTAATTCCTGGTAGTATTAAAACAAATGCAGCTAAAAATAGGTTCAGATTCCCGAATGAGAATTAGTTTAGGTGCAAGAAAGTTTGTTTGAACAATTTATAGACTACATATAATATGATTTTATAGATATTCTCATATATACCTTAGACACGCATACTTTAAAAAAAATAATCCGTGTTTAGTTTGTACTGGATTCTCTAAATCCTTGAGATTGATGAGGGACCTCAGACCAAAAAAGCTCCAAAAATAGTCCATCATAAATCAGTTAAACAAAATTTCATTAGTACAACACCAAGAACATTTAAAAATCCTTTTAACAAACAAGTTCATCAATATTTATAAGAAGATAACGATTTCAGGATAAAAGAGATAAGATCGATGCAAGTTAAGAGCGGGCATCTCTAAAGATTGTGTTTAAATTATTGTGTCAAGTCACTTTTATACGAGATTTGAAGTCCAAAACAAATATGTTTTCATGTTCTTTTTGTATATTTTGTGCAAAATTTGTATAAACCAATTAGATACCAAAACATGTTGGATGTCATGTTATGCAATTTTTTATTATGTTTTATTTTAATTTTGTATAGAAAATTTTATAATGTAAATGGATCTTAATTTATTTGTCTTGATGAATATATTTTAGATATATAATTTTTATTAAAATGCATATATGTTTTGTATTAGAAGTTATTCTATTTTATTGTTTTACTAAAGGATTGAGGAGAGGAGAGATGATGTGGCAATCTAAACTTAGGGGTAGTTTGTTTTGGCCACTTAAATTTGAAAACTTAAAGTTTTCAGATTTAAGTGGTTTGAAAGTACGTTGTTTGTTTGTCAAAAAAATTAAGTGGTTTACTACTTAAAACTGAAAATTCGGAACAAAAAATTTAAGCGACAAATTTGCCACTTAAATATGAAAAAAACTTATAACACCCTATTGTAAAATGTCTATTTTACCCTTTTTGTTTCTCATTTTACATGTGATCTAAATAAACTAATAATGGCAAACTTGTCATGTTAAAAAAAAATTCAGTTTTCAGATGTGTTATATTCAAACAAATAATTTTTTTTTAGATACAATTTTCAGAAGTAAACAAACTGTTTTAGAAGTTATTATATTTTATAGTTTTACTAAAATATTGAGGAGATGAGAGATGACGTGGCAATCTAAACTTAGGGTATATTTTACACAAAATTTGAATTTAAAAAACGGTTGGAGACTAAAAAATTTATAAGTTGTATAAATTTTATACAAAATTAAAATATAAACTTTTGCTGAAAATCTAAGAAAAAAGTAAGTTGCATGTTTTTGTGGTCATTTGTGTTCTATCTCAATCACCAAAAATCTCATGTGGATGAATCATCATCTGTTTTGCGATCCGTATTCACCATTATGAATTTGGACATGTAATTGCAGTCACTATAACAAAATAATTCTTAGGAGACAAAACATATCGCAAAAGTATGTCTTTCGTCTCAAATTAAATTAATCACAAAAGATTACATCACAACATCATGCATCACCGAAAGTGCATCACTAAATGTCTAGGTGACAAAAAATAATTTTCATCACAAAGCATTCTGGTCACTAGCAGCCCCAGAATCATTGAAATGTTGCGCGACAAAATGAAAAATCCTCCGGTGACAAAACTTCGAATTTCATCACCAACGTATTGACTGTCGCAACATTTTTGATAAAATTGTAAGTTTTGTTGCTAAACTTGTACCTTCAATGACGACACACACATTTTCATTGCTAAAAGAGTATAGTTTGTGGTGCAAATGTGGTTCGTCACAAATATTTTGTCACTATAGTTGCACGGGTGGCGAGAAAAAATTTATTTTCGTTATAAATATACCATCATTAATGAAATAGTTCGTTGTAGCGGTTATGATTTATCTACTACTTTGAAACCCGTTGTTCCATAACCAAAATAATTGTTTTGATACCAAATGTATGATTTTGATGACATTAATTATGAAATTTAACAAAAGGCAATATTATTAAATATTAAGGTGATTTTTTTTAAATCTATTTTACAACTTAGGCAAACCTCCTACAAACATAAATAAATGTTTCAAGTCTCTCAAATACAAATAAATATAGTAAGTCTTTCTTTAATAAATTATATTTTAAAGTATATTCATTTTACAATCTAACTATTAATAACATAAAAAGTGGGAGGGGTGGAAGCGAACTCGTAAACTTCCCTATTTTAGGTGAGAGCTCTGACTCCTTGTTAAGAATTTTGGTTAAACTATTAACCAATGAAATTAATTGATTAGATTTTATTTTATATGAGCAATATGTAAATAGACTCAAAGTTCAAAATAAGCAGAGGATGTGAGATCAAGAGGGATTTAAATTTGTGACCTAAAATAGTATCGGACACAATAATTGAAGGCCCTTGAATTAATAATGTTGGAAAACATCTTTTAAAACATAACAATCAAATAATATCAGGAAATCTATTAATTATGCATGTAGAACCTTAACTATACATTGAGCCAATTGCAATAATCTGAATGAAAGAAAAGTGTTTATTGTTTTTACCGTCGTTTTAAGTTACCTCCTAGATAATAGTTATAATTAGAGTTACCCCCTTTCCTTCTCTAGTTTGATAATCCTTTGAGTTATCTCTTTGTTGTTTAACGGAATTAGCCTTTCGTTAAATTTTTTGCACAAAATAACTAATTTGCCCTTGGGAGTAATTCAAATTATAACTAATATCAATAAAATATATAAAATATCAATATAAATATTTTGACGTTATAGAACATTGCCAATTTTGTGTTTGGTTTATGAGGTTTTTTGGATTTGTGATTGGAGATGAAACAATTAAGCATTTGTGTTTAAAAAGAGAAAATTGTTGAATTTTTTATTCAGAGAGAAGAATTGAAATTACGGTTAGGGCAACAATAAAAAAGTTAAGGAACTTTTCTTTTGAGGTTAGGGTTATAATTTGAGTTACCTTGATGGGCAAATTGGTTATTTTGCGCCAAAAATTTAACGAAATACTATCCCCATTAAATGACAAGGGGTAACTCAACAGGTTATCAAACTAGGGGCTCCTCTAATTATGGCTATTAATTAGGAGTAACTCAAAACAAACTTTATTTTTAAGAGTGTTTGATAACAATATGGAAACTGAAAATAAAAATAGTTGATTTTTGTAAGAAGTTAGAAAATAAGTTGAAACATGTAGTAATATATTTTCTTACTTTGTGACTTTTTCAATTGAGAAAAAAAATTTGGTTGTTGAGAAAAAAAAATTTCTATAAAAAATAATCAAAGATAAATGACGTATACTTATAAAAATATATATAAAATAAATAATATCTCATTATATATCTCAATTTATTTAAATTATTAAAGCGAAGCATAATTAATACAAAATGTATCTCTTGTAAATCTTATCCTATTCTTCACACAGGCGGTGGATAGACAAGTGGCTCGAACAGAGCTTGAAGGAATGGGAGAGAACATGGGTGGACCTAGCCTTAGTTGGTCTCTTTTATTACAATTATAAGGCCCAATAGAGGCCTCTTCTATTTAAATACTACTCTTGATGTATCAATATATTAAAGAAAAATGATATTTTTTTTATCGGTTTACATCATGATTTGGTAGTATAACCACGGTAGATCTAGAAATTAAATTTAGAAGGAACTAAAATATAAGTTTTTAAGAAATTTTTGTATATACTATAATAAGGTCAAAAGTAAAATATTCTATTAAAATATTTAACATTTTATATGTAAAAAATCAAAATCACATATTTAGTTACATATTCTCCTTCGATTTTATATTTTGAAACGTTAAATAAAATTTCATTGTCGATAGATTCAAAGTCATCTTCTCGATATATATTACTAAGTAATCATTCATGAAATCATCTCTCAATCGATTTGAGATTGGAGCAATTTTTGTGATTAAAAATGTAATAGAGATTGGAGAAAAAGGAAAAACTGTGGGTAGAGTCTGGAGAACAAAACAAACCTCCTAAATAGAGAATAAATGGAAGAAGGATATTTAATTGGATCAATATTCAAAAAAATGCAAAATGCGCCCCGCACTTTTAACTTTTATCGCACATAACCCCTCTGCCAATAATAGTGTTTCCCTAAATACAAGTCCCCACCTTTATATGTGAAGGTAATTGCGCTTCGCGCCTAACATCCAAAAACTAGTGAAAATGGCCCAAATCTTAGGTGGGGTACCCCCTGACTCGTTGGGTGGCTGCCCCTGAATATAACTAATTGGTAAAACCTGTAATATAGTATTTTTCAAATAAAACGATCTTGTGAAAGTTAATCATGTTCACCCACTTGAATTTTGAAAATGTTTTTTTGTTTTAAATTTTAAAAATACAATAACTTTTAAATTCCCATCCTTTAGAATTAGCGTATAAACCCTATCCTTCAGAATTAGAGTATCAACTGTGGCCTTACTCATAAATGGTGACAATTTGTACAGAAGAAAGTGAGTGGGAATAATTTACAAGATTTGATAGTCAGAATATTTAAAGATGCACTTTATGCCCCCATTGATGCTGTACCTTCTTTAGTTCTAATACTTCTTTTACAAGTTTTATTTTATTTTAATTTACAAAGTTTAACTTTCTTACCCGGCTACTTGATAAATCAAGTACAAGAACAAATAAGTATCAGAACAACGTACTGCACAAATATATATTTTTTCGATTTTCTTATAACCAAAGCGCAATAGTACACACAAAAACATCTACATCGACCATCAACCTTTCTTCTTGATGTATCACGCTTAGCGCGTACACAACTATGCTTTGTTACCTACAATCATAGTTGGGACCGGAAAAAGAAAACGAAAATAAAAGACTACTTTCAAAGCAATTTTAACTTCTGTCAAGCCAAATAATGTACTGCAATGACTATACATTACGTTACGGAAGTAATATTGTCATGCCAGAAGTTATTTTTAGCTTTAACAACAGCACTACCAAAAAAAAAAGGTTTAACACGTTTTTAAAATACATTGAGCAGTTTTTTCAATGAAATCCTCCGGCAGTTAGCTCAACTTTTGCCTCAGGCGGCGGAGCGGAAGCATCGTAAGCGCGATAATCCCACTCGCAGCGGCAGCCACTGCCCCAACCACAAACGCCGGCAAATTGCCGCCACCGAAAAGATCGTCCCAGGGTCCACTCAATACGGACACCACCATCTGTTTCAACATTGCGAAAATAGGACAAATATTAGTTCACATGATTTGATATATATTATTTGGGACCAAAAAAATTTGTGAAAGGAGTTGAGCAAAGTATAATGAGCCCAAAATAGAGCGTCACGTTCAAAGGGACTTGTTTGGATTTTCCTAATTATGAAAAAGATGGTGCAACATGCCAAGCATGTTAGCGTGTGTGTGTGAACATGTCGATATTTTTTTTGTGTTAGAAGTAAAAGCTCAAGGCTCACCCTTTTTATTCCAAATAGACCACTGACCCAATCATATCATCAAGTTTTAACTAAAATCAAGTATCACAATAAGTCGCATTTGGCCGAATACGAACACGATCTAACTAAATATATGGCTGAATTGAATTGGAATCGTTTCTTTAAAAACCCGAAAATACTTAATTATTACATTAAATTTATGAGTTTGAAAGTACCTGTGTTAACCTCATCTTAACTCACCCCTCAACTTTTTGTAATTTTGTAGTAGTATGAATTTGTGTAATAACAAAAGCAAAATATAATAAAAAAAATCTTCAAATTGAATTAAACGGACAAAAGTTGTTTGGTATCGTAAAATTCAATCAACTGAGTATTATCTACAAAATAAACTTTTAATTGGAACATACCTGTGGTATAACAATTGCAAGATTTAGCACTCCCCATGAAAGACCTATAGAAATAGACACAGCAGAAGTAATTAATTAGGACTTTTATAAAAAATAATAGAGCAAAAATTAATTTCAAATTTTGTAAAAGTGACAAAAGAATTTACCTTGTCCTGCACCAGCATTGCTCGAAAATTTGGATGCTAGAGCAAATGGAATGCTATAAGTGATCTGTTTCAGAGAGGAGAAAAATATGTTTAAATTCCAATTTATATATATATATATATATTAAATAAAAATAACAATTAATATCTTTTGTCTTTTAACTTTACACTTGCACTGTTCACAAGTGTAAAAGTGTTTTGACAATAAATTTATACTTATCTATACTGCAGTATTACATCATCACCCTTAAATTCACACACTCGTGTAATTAAATGCACTTAACTTTCACGACAAAGAAACAGGAATACCTTGGAAAAAGTAAATTATATTATTACAATATACATCTCTAAATCTAAAAATTATTGTCGTATTGTTTTGAATTAATACATCTAGAGATATCATACTCTTCATCTAATTTAATTATCACACTTTAAAAATTAAAAATTTAGAGATATAATATTACTTTAAAAAAATATATTTATTTTTAAAATATTCTTTATTTTTTTTCATAAAAAAAGTCGCGAGATCTAAAATAAAAAAAGTGTGAAGAGCTTTTAAAAGTAATATTGAAAATAAAAAAATTATTATAATTAATAACATACTAATATATAGAAAGTAGACAACTATTTTAGGACATCTATAATAAAAAGTGGACAATTAAATAGGATAGAGGAAGTAACAAATTATTATACATGTGTCTCAGTACAACTTAAACCTAATATGAATATAAATACTAATACGGCAAATGATGGCTATAAATTGGGCTTAGTAAACTTAAATTCAATTTGACCCAGCCAGATATTTTTATATGTGAAAAAACTTGAATCTGATCAGATCCGATCTAATTTAATTTGGATATCACTTTAAAAAACACTGAACCTAATCCGATTAAAAATAAACGGGTTTATTTAAAATCGGGTCGGATTAGGTAGGGTCAATTGAAAAGTTAAGTTTTGTGAGGGCCCTTAAGCAATAAGAGAGCATTTAATTTATGACTAAGTGTTGTGTCAGATTAGTGGATAAATTTGGGGTTGTTTGAGAAAAATGTTTGAAAACTGACAAAAGTTCGTTCGTTGCTTCACTGTGCAGCCACAATTCTGCCTTACGCGAAGATAATCGCGCGTGAAAACAACTCTCTTGTGTCGACTCAGGTTATATAAGTACGGTAGCAATTGTACAGTACGCAACTCTCTTGTGTCTTGCGTATCGTATATTGTAATTAATCGATCTTAAGAGATATATTTGACACATAATCTATTATTGTTACTTGAATTTTAAACAAAAAGACTTAACAATAAAATCATAAAAAATATAGAATTTTGTAAATAAAAAGTTTTTGTTTCTGTATACATTAAAAGAATATAATTTAAAATATGCATATGATATCAATTGTATTAAATTATGAAAATTGTAATAAAAAACAGAATTTATATAATAGAATTATTAACAAAATAAAAGAATTGATTATAGAGCAATAATTTAGGACTATAGTATTTTATGAATGAATAAAGGGAACTTTTATAATTTTTAGTGTTTTAGACTTTATAAATGCTGAAATTGGGCTTATTAACTTATCAAAAAAGATTAAAAAAAACAGAAAACCAACAAAAAAAAGAAAACAACAAAAGGACAACCCAAAAATTAAATTACGCGAACCAACACAATTGAACAGCGATAATCCAAACAATTAGACCCAACGCGACGTACACACCGCGAAGAGAGCCAACGCGGCCGCCCTTAACACGGAAGAGGGCGCAAGAGGAGTAGTATGACAAACAGTCGTAAACCGGCGCGAGGACTCCGCCAATTTTGTAACCAAAACAGTCATAGCCAAACAGAAAGACAACAAAAAGTTAACCCCCCCGAGCCTCTTGACACCCACAACCCACGCGCCGCCACCTCCACGGCGAGTGAAGTCAACCCCAAACCACCGAATTAAGCATCAACCCAACGCGCCTGCACGCACCCCAAATCATACATCCTCCCTCTCCCCCACCTTACCACCATACCTCCTCCCTCCCCATCATCAGTATCAAACAACAAGAATGGGAACCAAGCAATCCAATTGAGACACGTCACCAATAGAAGGATCACATGGGTCTTGGCAAGTCCTTCAACGCACCCAATATTTCCCCAAAGAACGGTAATTTACAACCTTGGCTCACGCCATCTTCATCACGAATGTCACCGGTCCTTCCCGTTTCCGGTGACCACACCTTCTTTTTACTGTAGCTAACGCCGTCACCGTTATGGCTAACAAAAGTGCAATTGAGAGGAAAAAGCAACTCTTCAAATTTGCACAGTAAATATCACATGCTTTCGTGTTTGAGAATGGAAACATTTTGTGCAAAATATTGAATGAACCTGCAGCATACCTAGAACATTCCCCATGCCATGAAGAAGGAGAATAATGCGTTTGCTGTTCGCATTTTATTGATGATTTCCGCCGAAAGGTCGGCGAGCAGGGGCTCGACATGGTCCCTGCAGCATATTATTCGCCACGTCGAGGATCCAGAATCCCAACGACGAAAACCGATATGGCACGCGGTTTCGCCATCTTGCCGACGGAGTCGCCGGAGGCATGGCCGATGTCGGCGGCATACCCTATGAGGAAGACGGCAGTGGCAACAAGGCCTGCGCCAGCGGCTATGAAGGGTCGGCGGCGGCCGAACCGAGAGGTACAGCGGTCTGAATAGTAGCCTACAAGAGGTTGGAACTATCATCCCTGACACCGGGCCGCACAGCCAGATGTAGGCGGCCCAAGTGTGTGAGATGCCTAATAACTGCACGTAGGGAGTCAATAACGAGAGCTGCAGGGCCCATCCGAATTGAACCCCTGCAGCTATCCCGCCACCATAACTATCTTCCACATCGGCGTTACCACTGCGTCTGGGGAAGAAGGGTGGTGGATTTCGAGATTCTCTTTCTTGTTGACGCCATTACCTTCCATGTTTTTGCTTTCTCTCTCCATATCGAATAATATTTTATTATTTTCTCTCTATATGTAATGTGTGTGAATTAGGAGTGTTGTGTGCTGTGGTGAGTTGAGGATGAGATGGATGTATATGTGCATAGTGGGGCTATTTATAGGTTTTTGCGGCATTGCATGGATGGGAACCGGTAACCGGAAGAACCCTTTTCCTTTCTACACAAGGGAATCGGGAGTGTAGAGTTACTGCCACGTACGTGTCTATTAAATTCACTGATGTAGCTTTTTGTTGAGTACAATCCAATTGCATTTATTTTTCTTTTTGACTTCTTTTTAAAAAAATAATATTTATTTTTAAATACAACTACAGATAAATTCGAGTAGTTTTGAGCCGAGAGAGGCTGGAGAAAGAGATCCATTATCGAATTATGAAATTCTTGTGTGAATAATCACATGTTAACATTTGCACTAAAACTCAGATTTAAATTAGTTATATCTATTCTATGTGTTACTTCGAAATTTTTTTTAAAGGTTCGTTGCTTAAAATAAATGTATTTTCAGTCAAATTTAACAATTAGGTAAAAAAAAAAAAAAGAATTGAGCTTTAAAAATTTTAAGAATCGAAAATTTGAATGAGCATCTTAAATTTCATAGTGCAAACTGCTCTTGATATAACACACTCGATATCTCGTGTATCTGAATTTGCACTATATCACTTCTCAATTTGTGTGGTCCACATTTCTAATATTAATTTATTTATCAAATTATTTTTTTCTTCCCTCTTAAAATTAAAGAATATATCATTTACTTCTAGCAAAGCAAACAAGTGTACTAGGTGACTGTAATAAAAGTAGAATATATCTTTAATTATTCTTTAGTAAAAGTGAAAATTTACTTTTGTAACAAAAAGTACCCACGTTTTCCCACACCTAAACAGGTAAAATAATATAGAGTCGTGTTAGTTAATTCTGTTGGGCCCGACTTAGTGACTTGGGTAAACAGATGATGCTCCAATTTAATGACTTGATTAGTTTACCTATATACAAGGGTCTGACTTAAAAGACTTTTCAATAAATAAGGGCAAATTTATCTTACACCGAGCAGGTTATAGTCCAGTTTAATTTTTATTTTCAGCTATGTAACAATTAATTTTTTAATTTTAATTTAGTCGAGCTTAATTAAATACTTATATTAATTTACTTTTTAAAAAATTCTTGAATTTCGTCTTCTTGGTTTACAATTAAGGTTCCGTTTTATAACAACATGAAAAATGAAAATAAAAATAATTAATTTGGGTGAGAAGATGAAAAATAAGTTGAGGTATATGGTCAGAGTGTATATGTCCTCCATCTTTTTTTAATATTTTTGTAGAAAAATTTTCTCCACCATCACTCAAAGGAAATTTTGTTATGGAAAAAAGCAAAAAGTAAGAGTTAATATCACCACATTACTCAACTTATTTTTTATATTCTCATCTAAATTAATTATTTTTCTTTTTATTTTTTATGTTGCTATCAAACAGAGTCTAAATTGTTAATTATGTGTTTAATTTTGACTAGCAACAGAATGTGTGTTTAACACAAGCTATTTGGTAAAACTAAGAGGTTCCATCATATTTTAAGTAGACTATGTCTTGTTCATTTGAAGAAAAGTAGGCAAACAGATAAGATACACGCACTTTGAAAAAAATTCCATGGAAGAGAAACAAACAAAAGACTTCGATGACAAATTGCCGTGGAAAAAATTTGAGGATGAAAACTTTACGACTAATTTTTTGTAATTGCATCTCGTGATTACTAAAATAAAAAAAATTAAAAAAATGACCGTCTTAGACTCTCTGAGCAGAGCAATGGTCTCCCCCAGATAATCCAAATGCTGCTCTCGCCTGCGGCTTTTTACTAACATGTCGTCGACGTATACCTTTCATTAATTGTCGTGCCAAAGTTCAATCGTCGAAAGTGAGATCTCTTTGATTTGAGTTCGGTCCTGTTAAGATTTCAATCCAACAGTTTAATTCTCATATAAATACCGGAGTAAGAGCTTTATTGAGCTTTTCTTGTACATATTAAGTCATTTACTATCTAACTCGTATACTCTCCCCCGATGCTTTTTGGACTCACGGGAGAGAGTTAAGAAGCAATTCCCTCGCTACCACTAGGATTGTGCTCCTCCCCCAGAATTAGTCTCCCTAATATATGATGAATGATATACCATATGATAGAGAATTAACTTCTTCTGTTTTCCGTAAGAGAAGTCTTGACACCAATTACGAAGGATTAGTTCTGGGCGGAGTTTTTCTCTACCTGCCGAAAGACTTGTCTATACTAATCCCTCTTAGGGGGCTTTCAGCTTAAACCTTTAGGCCTCGTTTGATTCGGGTATTAAAAAGTGGGATGAGATTATTAATACTAATTTTTTTTATAATACTTTGTTAGGTTCACAAAAATGTGCTGTGATTACTAATACCAGGACTAACTTAATACCACTTTTTGTGGTATAATTTAATAGTAGAGGGGATGTGGTATTATTTATCCGGGATTAAGAAAAACGAATCATATATTTTCAAAAATGCCATTACTGTTATAATATTTTAAAAAAATGCCACTACTATTACTAATATTTTCAAAAATGACACTACTACTACTACTACTACTACTACTACTACTACTATTATTATTATTATTGTTATCATTTTTTTGTTATTATTATTATTATCATTTTTTTGTTATTTCAAAATATAATCTCGTATATGAGTTATAGAACCCAACATAGTATTAACATCAGCATGAGATATCCCAGTATTAATATTGCATGAATCAAACATGGTATTAGTATTAAATTAATAATACCAGGATTAATAGTTCAGTACTATTAATACTGGTATTATTAATCCCACTAATCCTAATACTTGAATAAAACGAGGCCTTATTGTGTAGATGTATTATGTTTCAGACTTTATATCGATAAAATTGTTATTTTTGAAAAATAGATAACTAGTTTGAGCCTTGAGTTTCCCCAACATTAAATCTGTACCAATTTATATTTCACGCATGTTAAAAACAAAAAGAAAGAAAGAAAGAAATGGACTATCATTTGTGCCTCTATAATGGTTTCCATAACAAATAACATAACTTTTTTCTTATTTTCCGATTATTATATTTTATTTAAAAATATTACTTATGCGTGTACGGTATTAATATACTTAGTAATTTTGGATAATATTTGCAATAAATTAGTGATGAAATATGTGTGACAAAAATGCAAAATTTTTATTTTTTGTCACCCAATGAATTACATTTGCGATAAAACATAGAATTTAGAGAATTTTATCATTAAAGTGTGCTTCCTTAATATGGCCCAAAATTTTATTGATGCATGGATGTTTAGTGACCAAAACTTTTTGTGGCGAAAATCATTTTGTCACTAGTGGCCACATTGTAATGAAATCTCGTAACAAAAAGAAATAAGATTTTTGAAGTACATACAAAAAACAAAGGATAATGATATTAGCACTTTACAAAAATACTATAACACTTCAAAATCACCTTTAGTTATACTTTATATAAATCTTTTGAAAAATCTAGCTTGTTTTACACAACTGATATATTACGTATATTGAGAATGGTTAGTTCAAACCATTGATTATATATCGAAAAACTATAAAACTCAATAATGGTTGATAAATAAGGTATGATCACCACATAATAACGATACATTATCGTACGTGGACCGGTGGATCTAGCCCGTTCCCTGGGCCCAACCCATGTACCAGTGAGCACAATAATTGGTATCTTATAGGTTTCATTACTATGTGATAACATTATCCTACTTATCAATTCTTATTTAGTTTTACAATTTTTTTTATATGGGATCAACGGTTTTAACCAACCATTCTCAATATATTAAATTCTACAATTTTTTTTTATTTAAGATCAATGGTTTATGCCAACTATTATCGACATATTAATACACCTCACGTTTGACTATGGGAAGAGGGCAGGAAAGATAACAAAATTCCTGGTGTGGAGGGTTTGGAAACCTATTTTAAGAGATTTGTCCTATTTTAAGAGCAATATGTTGGGCTCCACATCTAGTATATAGGTCAAATAATTATTTGCATCAGCATGACGTCTTTGAAGATTCATTTACGAGATGGAGATACATACATACATACATACATACAAAAGTTTACAATCATCTGTAACTTTTAATTTTCTCAAATTCATAAACCATCGATTCCACCGTTATATAAACTACTTTTATTATCTTTAATTGAGTATACAAAGTTTTAAATCAAGTATTCTTAAGCATTTAATCACCATGCTTGGTTTTTACTTAATTTTTCTAAATCTCATATTTTTATATATAACATGAATCTCCGATTTTTTGCTTGAATTTTGATATATAAAATTCAACGGCTGAATTGGTGAATTATAAAATTGAAAAAAAGTTAGTGGTGTGTAAAACTTTTTTTGTTTTACACAAAGTGTAATATGAACAATTTCTCATATATATATATATACACATACAAAACATATATATATATATATAGTAATGGAATGGTGGATACTTTTCACCATAGACTATGTTGAGTACTCTCTAAATTAACACATCTTTAAGTTTATAGTTGGTGATTTAACATTTTAATTATGTTTACATTATGTTAAAAAGATCATTCAACTATTTAATCTGAGATTTTTTTAAAAAGAACTGAAACTATTTATTTTGATTCTTAAGTAATATTGAGTATTCAATATGGTGTGTGCATGCATATCATAATAAGTAACACCACACCATTATTTTATCACAAAATAGTAAGAATATCAAAGAATATCAAGTGATTATCATATTAATCATTGTATATATAGTTAATTAACAATATTTGACAGAACATCACCCTAAATATAAAACAAAATTGTACAAATTTAGAAATGTATCCATTATATAGCTTATGATGGAAAGTAACTACCATCCCGGCCGTTACTATATATATATGGGAAGAATTTTAAGTCGACCAACTCTTTTTTTTGGTAAATACGGACCAACTATTTTAAGAGGGTATAAAGATGAATTTTATCACGAAACTTCATGAAGAAGATCATCTCCACCAAATTTCTCAAAAAAATTAACCAAGAAGTGGGTTAACTAAGAAATTTATATGTGCACATCACTGCCAATTGAAGTTTTAGATGATTAGTTAGCCCACTTTCCGATTGTATTTTTCAATGAAATTTGGTGGACATGATTAACTAATCATGGAGATTATCTTTACCAATTTCATCAAAAAATTCATAAGTTTAACGCCTAAATATGGTTGGTCCGTATTTAAGGACCAAAAGTTTGTCCACTTAAGATCCTTTCCAATATATGAGAAGAATCTTAAGTGGACCAACCACATATAAACACTCAAATTGTTATAAAGTTGTGAGAAGAAAGGAAAATAGTCTTATATTGTTATAAACACTCAAATTTAAAAGAAACGATATTATGAAAAGAATCTAAAGTTCCAAATGATTTTAAACACGGCAAAAATGGATTCATAGTTTCTACTAGATATTTATTATATGAAACATAAAAGAAAAAAAAAAAATCAATTAAGTTGAAAATAAACAACATTACAAAAACTTTACCATACGCATCGATCAGACTCTAGCATAAAACGAATTAATTATATAAACTTCTAGCATAAATGAAAATTGAAAAAGAAAAAAGTTGAGTACTTCATTGATTTATTATAGCCAAGTACGTACCATACTGCATTCTTTATTCCATATTTCAAATCATTCATATCACGGTATTTGATACCCTATCTATTTACTTAACATATTTATGCTCATTTTTCCCTTTACTCTTCTCATTTTTGTTTCGAAGCTAAAAGTAGAGGATCATCTCTACAAGTTCCCTTTCTACTCATTGCACTTCAATTCACTTCCAACATTCACAAGATAAAAGGGAATCACTTGGAGTTTAAAACACGTAGACCACAAAACCAAGGAATAAACTTAGGCAAATTTAATTTTCAATTTATCTTGGGTAATGTATCGATTTAAGTCGTGGGGTGAATCAATTCAAAAGTGGCCAAAGAATAACCACTTATATGTGTGTTTAGATTGAGTGGATAAAGCTAGAGGAAAACAATTATAAAAAATTGTTTATGATTGAGGTGTTTGACGCGTCAGATAAAAGATCGAATAATATTATTTAATCTTACACGTTCTTTTATCCTACACATTAAATGAGAGACCTTTGTACCATTAATAATTCTAGAAGCAGCCCAGGGGCCCTAGGCAAACTTTTTAAGGTGGGTTTTTTTCATTAGTTAATGGTAATTTGTGTCGTAAAACACACATCAATTATGGTACTGATATTTATGAATTATACTTTTTATTTTTCTATTTGTGGATGATGTACTGATATTATGAATTATACTTTTTATTTTTCTATTTGTGGGAAATTTAACATGTACGTAACGTATATGGGACAATTTAACATCTTTGCGGAGATTTTGGTAATGTATCATACATACGTTATCCAGAAAATTTTCTAGCTGATTGAAATTATAGAAATGGATCGTAGTTCACAAAAATAATAAAACAATATATTATGTCTGCAATCTAGAGTTAAACTTAAGTTACAAATAAAAAAAAATGCTCAAGACAAAAGAACAATATCAACTTATTTTCCTCAAAACATAAAATGAATAAAAAAAATTAAAAATAAAAACTATCAATAGTTTAGATAAAAATATATATATATAAACATGAACATAAAATACAAGAAAGAGTGAGTAGATAGCTTAGTGGTAAATACGTCCACCTAGATTTAAAGAATTCTGGCTTCGAAGAAGAGGCTAGACCTTTAATTTAAAAAAAACACAAGAAAACCTTAATTAATAAGTTAGACAAATATATTATTAAATAAAAATTACCTTCGAAAAGTTATGGCAAACAGGACCATCTATATTATAAAGGATTAATTGATACCTGATACTCTTTGAGATAATAATGGATTGGAATTCTAGAAGGCGGCAAAGGTAGATGTATGAATTAATACAATTTTTAAAAACAAAGAAGAATATCTAGAGATTGAAGTGAAAAACAATTTTAAAAGGCAACTATGGGGATCCGTATTTGAGGGAGGGACAACTAGGCAGTTCAATGAAAATTGTTGGTAGATATCTTAGTGGATGGGATTTCGATTCAAATCCGCTAATTCAATTACAATCTAAATCCACTAATCCGATAATTTAAAACAGCAAATATAGGTTTGAACATATCCTATCAGCTTTAGTATTATATTATATGATATATATTTTATATTTATTACATATACAAAATATATATATACTAAATAGATTCATTTGTGAATTTTGTGGTGGTTCCTATTCAAATTGTTCTCAGTGCTTTGTTGGTCGATCGGCTTGGAACTACATGAAATAATTTGTTTTTAAAAATAAGTTATGCCCCCATTTTTGATTCGCGCCGAAGCTTTGGCTATGACTGATATTTTGCCTTCTTCTCGGGGCCCTATTTTTACTAGCGTTGTTGATCGTTATGTCAAATGGCGGCCGGGTTGATTAAATTCAATGTTGGCGTGTCTTTTAGATTTAATCCTAGTTCATCTGGGACGGGTCGCGTAGAGCGTGATTGTTGGGGTTCTATTGTTTTTGAGAAGGCCGTGAATCTTCTATTGTTTTCGAGATCCTATTTTTACAGATGTCGGTTTGGTGGTGCAGGTTGTTCGAGGACTTCTTTCTCGTCCAGGATTTTATCCAGAGACCAAGTTGTTTGCAAATAAAATGCTTAGACCTAATTAAGTGAAATTTCGGACTTCTACATAGGGTCTTTTGGCATACTAAATTGAATTATAGAGAAGAAAAGCGTGCATATGTTATTAAGGATTCAGACTACTTATTTATGGTTAGTCTACTACACATTTCTGCTGCATATTTCATAATTAAAAACTCCATTCTCCTTTTAAAAAAGTTAGATCAGTTGTCGGATTGGTTATCCCAAAATCTCACTAAATTGGATATGGATTATATTGCTAACAATTTGTCGGATTATCTAATCAGATCGGATTGAATATTTTTTCTAAACGGATTGGATCAGACTTACTGTAATCTAATCAAAATCCGATCTATTGACAGGCCTACTTTGTAAGCCTGTTGGTAATTATTTGGTACCATTCTAAAACAACTAGCAATATCAATGCTATATAATAATATACATGGGTACAAAATATGGGGCCCTTCATGGAGTGAGGCCCTAGGCCGTT